>MNCI01010332.1:116923-193624 GCA_015680685.1 Gnetum montanum
ATACTTCTTTTCTATCAAGTTCTGAAGAAGATATGTCTTCAGATGAGAAATGTAATAACAATGAGGAAAATGGATATAATCTCTGATCAAAGGAAAGATTAACTACTTCTAGATCCCCAAATGTTATTACTAATCCATCTACTAAGTGAAAAACTTTTGAGCCAAATAGAAGAGATAAGAATAAAGGTAAAGACGATCAAGTAGAGCAAAGCACTCCAAATCATTCTTTTAATAAATGGGTAAGGAAACCAAGCTTTATTGGTGATGGAGAGTATGATTTGATTGAAGACCTTAAACATGTCAAGGCTAATATTAGCTTTTATCAGTTGCTTCAAATAGGAGATCAGCAAAGAAAGTCTTTAGAGTTCATTAAAGGTAAAAGGAGAGTTAGAGAATCAGAGTTAAGTTATGTGTCNAAAGTAGAGTGAATATTCTGGGTCAATTACCAAATGTTCTATTGGAAATTGCTTCTGAACCTCACGTTAGAAGTAGAGTAACTATTCAAGTGGCAGATATACTAGATTCGCATAGTCTCTTATTAAGTAGAAGTTGGAGTAAGAATTTCTCAAGTTACATATCAACAAATTATTCTCACATGTGGCTACCTTGGAAAGGAGAACCAAATCAAATATACATCTATAGTGAACCTTTCATGATTGATAACATTACTTCAAATGGAAAAGTAAGATGGTTGAAAAAGTAGGTGTTGAAAACAAAATTTGTACACTCCATGAAAATTATAGTTCTGAGAAAGAACCAATTATCGAAGATTCATGGGAAGAAGCCTTTGTGTCCCAAGAGGAAAATGAAGGACCCAATGAGGAAGAACAGAGGAGTGCATCTGAAAAGGAAAATGAGAAGAGTGCTGAAGAAAAAGTTCCAGTAAATCAAGTTGAGAGCTCCACCAAGCTAGAGAACAATAGAACAACCTTCATCACGTCAGAAATTGCCTATGAGACAGTTAGAGAGATAAGGATTCCTACCAAGGTAACCCTCATAACTCAGTTCCCATCTCAAGAATAGTCCATGAAGGACTTGATAATGTATAGTTTGTTGTTTTTCTTAGGAATGAAGTTTTTATACCACCAAACCTTATGTTTGATGGAAATTTTCCTCCAAAAAGATTTATCTTTTCAGCTGTAAAAAGTTCAATAAAAGCTTCAAGTACAGTTTAGTTTTGAAATGGGGCTTGCATAAATTTCTTTAAGCCTTTTAAAGAGGGCAAAAATGTTGGCACATTTTGGCCATTTCATGGAACAGATAGGCCATGTTATGCTTTGTATTAGGGCCTATGTGATTGATGAACATGTCGAACCTGTTCACAATAGTCTTGCAACCTGAGCATGATCCCACACTTACATTGAAATTTGGAAAAAGAGGCTAAGATGTCACTTGGTGCATTTTAGTTGCCATCATTTATGTTTCAGGGTCTGCCTCAGTCAGGCTTCTCTTCAAACCTTTCTGGGGCACGTTGGAGTTCTCTGTCAGATTCAGCTCGCACTCTTAAATCTTTTATGAGACATAGAGATAGTTGTATCAGGTTGCAAGGAGTTCACCAGGATAGTATATCAGCAATTCCAATTCAGTGATTTCAATTTCCAAGTTTTCCAAACTTTTTAGCAAGAAATTGTAGGAGATTTCAGATTACACGAATGCTGAAATACATACATAGAGAGCTGTATCAAGTCACAAGAGATCCCTGGATCATGCAACCAATTACATTCAAGGTAATCCACCCTGCAAAAGCATCTGGAATAGTCCATTATGTGGAGGAAGCCTTCACGGCTGTGTTGGATGACCTCCTTGCCAAAACTGCCGTAAAACCTACAGAAATCAACATCCTCATAGTCAACATCAACACTTTCAGTTTGGTGCCATTGGCAGCTGTGTGGGTGGTAAAGTGCTACAAAATGTGGGACAATATCAAGGCCTTCAATCTCTCCAGCATGGGCTGTGCCACCAACATAATAAGCATAAACATAACCCAGGATTTGCTATCCCTGCCCCAGATCCTATGGTCTTGTCGTGGGAACCAAAAACACCACCATCAATGCCAACTATGCAAGCGAACACAGGAACTTGATGATAACCAACTACCTCTTCCACATCACTGGAAATGTCATTCTGCTCTCCAACTATGCTCGTGAGGCTCTTCAAACGTGAATGTGCCTATGCCACGTGGCGTAGACCACCTACGTCACCGCCATATGTGCTGAATTTCTGATCAATGTTCGAGCATTTCTACATCCATCCCAGAGGACGCACCATGATCAATAGCATGGGCAAGAATCTGCGATTGACGGATTACGATCTGGAGGCATCACGCATGGTGCTACATCAGATCAGGAACACATCCATGTCTGAGATTTGGTACAAGGCCATGTATTTGGATGTGAAGAGGCACCTCCGTTGTAGTAATCGGCTGTGGCAGATCGCGCTCGGTTCTGGGTTCAAGTGTAACTCCGCTATGTGGGAGGTGTTGAGGGAAGTTAATTAATGGACTATGGCAAAAATAGAAAAATCTAAGTTGGGATTCACTGTGTTTTTAGCAGGAATTATTTCAATAAAATTTTTGAATCAATATGTGGAGGTCCCATCGTTTATGTCAGAATTGTTATTGGATATAACTACCTTGGCATAGCGTTTCGTTTTAATGTATTTTGCAGGTTCAAATCCTTCAACTCGCAGATGATTTGGACAAATAGAGGTTGATGGCAGGTAGGAAGCAAATCATGGGTCCCAAGCATCAGAAAGATGGACAAATATTACACACGTACATATACATTTTTATATTAACCCATCCATGTATGCAACAACTCCATGGTTACTATCTCTATTACTATGATTTAAACAAAATATTTTATGATTTAAAAAGGAAAAGAAAGTTATGGGATATTTGTGCAACATCCTATATAAAGGGGACATTTGGCTATTATCCGTTTTATTCCTATGGAATTTGTAACTTCCTATGATAGTTACAACTATGATATTTCTAACTAGTTTTAATTTTGATTACCATGAAGGCACTTGGTAATTAAAAAGGCCACTTGTCAACTACAGCTTTTTTGTCTCCATGGTGTCCACTTGGCAACTGAATGGGCCACTTGGCAACTCAATGAGACACTTGTCAATTATAGCTTTTTTATCTCTATGGTGGTTGTAACCGCCCAAAATAGTTATAACTTCCTAACTTGTTGGGCAAGTAATGTCTCCTAACTTGTTGGGCAAGTTATAACTTCCTTACTTGGGAGAGAAGTTAGCTAAGATATTTTGAAATGTGTAACTACCTTTTAAACCCTATAAAAAGGCTTCATGGGTAAGAGGACTTACATGACACACTTGAGGTCACACATTGTGAAAGATTGCTTGTAAGATGACTGGCTAAAGAAAAGATTTCAGCCTCTTTGTCGTAGTCCTGTGAGTTATGTTTTATTTTTATTTTGTTTAAATTGTTTAGCTAGTGGTTTAGATAGTATCATCCTTGGCAAGTAATTTTGGGATTTTTAGATTGCTCTTATTATTCTTGTTGCATAATTGAAAGGTTCTATTAAAATTTTTCCATAGAAGCGCTTGTGTTTGAAAGCCTTAAGAGCATTTTAGTAGTGAATTTGATTATTGTGCAACGTATAAGAACTGCTATTGGGATTGTTGTAAGAGAGCCTCTGCTTGTAGTCATGCTGTTGAACGACTCGATAATCAAGGGGGTTCAGAAAATCTTTGGTATTTTGATGGGACCAAAATAGCTTCTTTTATCTTTAAAGTAAATCTCCGTGGTATTTCAATCAAAAATTGTCAAGTCTTTTGAAGGTTCTGTTGAATGTAATTGTTGACATCCATTATCTAGCCAAAATGGAGTCTCGTACGTGATAGTTTACGTAGCAATTTTTTGGTAGCATAGTAGGATTGTCTTGAAGAAATTGCTTATTTGAGCCTTGGAAGTTTGAACAATTCGTAGATATTGAATTTGGGATAGCTTTACTGTGAAGTGTTTACTAGTATCATTTTACCTTGTTTAAATATTTGAGGTTTTAACACAAATCTTCTTTCTTTCCTTTCTATTTCCATTGAATCCTGCTATATTTCTAGTTTTCTTGTGGAACTATCTCTTTCTCTTGGGAAAAGTAGAAGTAGATTCACAGAGTTGTGCTCATATGTTTTTGCAAAATTTTATTTGTTATAAGTAGGTATTATAAGGACCACGTAGACTAGGCAACTGAACAAAATAGGAACTCTCAACAACTCACAGTACTTGGCAATGTTGGCTAAATCTCTTTAAGATAAGTCATTTGTAGTTTACACACAACGCAATCATTTCATTTTTCACAACCGCACACTGCAATAGCACACACACATACTCACATTAACTACTAAGTCTATTTGGAGGTATTTGGGCCTTGGTGTTGCCAGATACCAGCAAGCACCTAAATCCTGTTCGAGGACACTCATTGGTGGTCGCATCCCAAATGGTCGCCAACAACTTCAATGCTGTAATTTTTCCTTTTGAAATGGGGTTAATTATCCTAATGTTTTTCCACTTGTTCTACAAACAAAATGTAAGTGAGAAGAATATGTAAAAATTAAATCTTATTTTATCAATTCTTATCTTATTTATAGGTAATAATAATAGGTTAATTAAAGGTCTACTAACCACTAATCATGAGTCTTAACCAAGGTCACACAAGTTGCAACTCATATCTAGTTACCCAAGTGAAGGTAGGGCATATCCTTTTTTCCACCTTGTATTACCCTAAGATATTTTAATTACCTCATTAAAATATAAACTAAATAAATAAATAAGAAATAAAAGTAAGTTAAGAGACTCCTTGATTTTCATTAACCTTGGAGATCAAGGGATGTAGTTGTAGTTCTACCATAAGAAGTATATGATCAAATGACCTTGTTTGTGATGGTAGGGCTTGATCTTGCTATTCAACTTCTTCCTTAAGAATTAACTCTAACAACTTGGTAACTTGAAAAGATCAAACATCATACTTGATGTTATCTTGGATGTTAATGGAAAATGATGTTGACCCATCTTCATTAGTTATGGCAACATAATTGGTAAATTATGGTTCTTCATGAATATTATCCATCAACATCATTTGTTCTTGAATTTTGGGATTTGACTTCTCTACTGAAGATTCAAAATAGGTGAAATATGTAATAACTAATTGGATCGCATGGTGGAATTATGGGAACATCTTCTTCAAATCGAGTTCCTCTTCCAAGGAATCTTTTACATGTCCATATTTTAAAAATTGATGAATGCTACTTTCAAATTTTGCATTAAAGTCTTCGTAGAGGATAAATGACACTGAATTAAGATTGATATGGATTAGGAATAACTTTTTCTTTAAAATTTCCTCTATTTGATTAATTAAGTAGGTCACTTGATAAAGCCTAATATCTAAACATGTTGATTTGACAATTAAATGTGTGTTGACTATACATACATATCTTTTTGATGATTGGATTTTAAATATAAATGCCAAGGTTATGTGACATTTACAAAATATTAATTGTTCTTTCTTTTCCATAACTTGAAGTTCTAGAATTTCAAAAATCACATCTTTTAATCTCCATTCAAACCTTTATAACAACTTAAACATGGCTTCTTTGTAAAAGATTATGCAATAATCCATATTGTGGTTCTTACAATAGGATAATCTGTATGGCTTGAAAGAATAACTTCCACAAGAACCTTTTTTCTTGTAAACATCTCTATATTCCAAATTTTCATATTGGATTAAAATTGGTATAAGAATTCTAATAATATGACTTTTTGCAAGCAATATACATGAACATTTAAAGCTTGTAATTTTGCAAGGATGTATGGGTATTGGTACTCATGAAAATTCAAGAGCTAAAGTGAATATAGCAAATGTTTTCTTTCATTGGCTAGGGACCTTACAAGCACATTCTATGTTGTAGCTTTAATTATTATTCTTGGATTCTCTCCTGGATCATTTCTTTGCATAAGTATCATACACTTTGTTTAGAAAAACATTATGATTATCCATGATGTTTGATGTCTATCCAAATGTTTAGATGCTTGTTGAATTGGTATAAATCTTCTTAATTATTTTGGATCATCAACTGATTCTCCAATTGATTGATTTGTTAGGTTGGTAATAATTAGCTATATTACTTAGACTCTTAATGAGCTTTCTAGATTCCTTAGGACACTCACTCTAATAATGTAACTAATGACACATTAGAAGTTAGTAACTTAAGTCTATTTATTTGCATAAGTTAAGTACCTAATCTTAAGGTCAAAAATGGTCCTAAAGGATTAGATTTTTTAGTCCTAATAATGAAATTGTTAGGCATAGTTAGTTAATCTAAGTTATGGCCTTTTAAGGCACAGTTTAAGTTATCACCTAATTATTGGCTATTCAAATGAGAATTTAACCTCATCATTAGATTCAAAATACCAAAAAATATTAGAAATGATTATTCATATGTTAGAAATGGACATCATATGCTTGAGTTATGCTAAATTGAACTTTTGAGGATCTTTTGACATAATGTTGGGGGATGAGATTTAAAAACCAGTTTTTGAATCTTTGTAGGATTAATCTCACTTTAGCATTACATTTAGGAGATTGAAATCTACTAGAAACAAATCTTCATTCACTAAAAAAAGGTTTCTAGAATCAAACGTTATGGCTTTTGAAGTCTAAAATTTGAACACATAACTTGAGACTTCTCGATAGGTCACCCATTCTAGTATTACTTGAGGATAAGTGCACTTAATTATATAATTTTTATGTTAGTTGCTACCAACCCATCCATTTGACCAAGTGGTCAAATTTTGCTACATTTCAGTACTTAAAATTCCCATATAGTAAAATGTCAAATTTGTAATTTTTGTCATATAAAAAATTTCTACATTTTCATGTCCATTGATGAACTTTTCAAAATTTTACATCAATTGATGTAATTTTTAAAATTTCCATGGACTAATGGAAAAATGTAAGATATCGAAATCATTAGAGGAGGCTAGTTTTGATGGTGTTGCTAGAAATTGAGATTGTTAGAGGAGGCTTGATCTTGCAATGCTATCGATCATCGAGATCACAAGAGAAGGATAGATCCTATAGTGTTGCTAGTGGTCAGAGGAGGATAGATCCTATGATGCTTACGATGGTTGGAGGAGGGTATGTCATGTAGTTATACCAATGTTCATGACCATAGTGGGCTCAAAATTTCTAGCTAGAGGTGTAGGAAAGCTGACAAGGGAAATGGTAATAGGCATAGTAATGGTGGTGGTGGGCAAAGTGGAGATAGTGGTGGTTAAGTAGTGGAATGAGGGTTTTTGTTTTGCATGCATTGTGCAAATGAGGATTTATTGTTTATGCTACTAGTATAGTGGAAAATAAGGATTTACTTTTTTCTCTTGTTCAACTTGGACAATAAGGAAAGATGGCTTGCCTATGTAGCTTGGCTAGCAATAACATAGCCTGATTGGTTATGACATACTGTGATGAGGCCTCACAACCCTACCACATAGTGGCTCAGCTAGCTAGCACTACAAACCATGGTTGCACAAGGTTAAAGTCATTAAAATAAATTTTTAATAAATAATTTTTCTTAATTTATGCATTAAAAATAGAAATGCATAGTTATATTGAAAACCTAGAAGCTTGGCTATGGTGGCTAGCTCAAAGGAGGTTGAGATTTTGGCTTGCTAACCTATTGGCCTCAAGTTTGATTCTAAGCATAAATATTTTAATAATCAATCCATCCTAGGTGATTAACACAGTGGTTAGTTGGATGATGGCTAAGAGATTGATTTATGTAATGGGAGTTTCTAGGTTTGATACCTAACCATAAATTTTTGACTTTTAAAAAAGAAATTTTAACTAATTAATTATAGTAGGAAAAATTTAAGAGTTTAAATAAAAATATCTCCCAAACTGTAAGTTTGATCAACATAAAATTGGTACAGCTAGAATCTTCTCGATGAGTACTACACATTGGACATGGTTTCAAGGTCCAAAAACTAAGTTAATTTTCAAGATTTGAAATGATCAAAATAGCCTATTTTGCAAACTTAGACCTTAATACACAAATGTAGTGCTGACATTAGCATAATACTTAGGCCTCAAGAATTAAATGATAATAAGACCAAGATCAATTTATCTTCATTGCAATACTTAGGCCTCAAGAATTAAATGATAATTAACTATAATTTAATTTTTATTTTCTTTCATTTCACATGCAGTAAGTTCATAATTTATGTTTCATCACACATTAATTATCTAACATAAGAATGACTCATTTTGAGCATAAATATGCTAATTTTCAGTAATTCCAAAAGTATGCCACTTGGTACGCACAATAGTGGACAATTGATAACCTAGCAACATTGATATAAGTTTAAGATGTGTACGACAAGTTAAGAATGAATGATTATTGCCTAGGTTAGAATAGATTTACTTTTCACATTAGTGTCAGTTAAAGTAGACTTTTAATATTTTAGTAATATTTTAATATGACACTACAACATCAACTATCATATGCCTCAATTACACTCAACCATATGCATTAATACTACATTGCAATTAGAAAAGGTGGATATAAATTACCAATATGATAAGTCACATTATCAAAATCCTTCTTCCTTCAATGCAGCTAACATGACTACCATGGCTATGTTCAGCCTTGGCAAGCAACTAGGGAATGGGAAGAATAGGACCTAACACATGAAGGGATTTAGGCCAAGATATTCCAATAGACCATTTGAGAAAAATTAAAGCACTTATGGATGGAGAGCAATTTGGCATGACTCCTAATTCCCCATTATCCTCATCATCATTGTTATCAAATTCTAATGAGCATGAGCATTTCCAAGGTAAGAGTAATGGTAGATGATTTGGAGGATATGACTAATAAAACCATCATAGGGATTGAAGAAGAGATGGTGGAAAATATCAAGAGATAGGGCACAAAAACTAAAGAAGGCATAATAGACAACACTGAAGGGAACATGATTATGATAGGGATCATAATGAAAGAAATGATCACAATGAATCCCTATTGGTTATCATGATGAATCATTTCTTACTACTAGAAGTATGATCAATATCAAGGAGGTAGTATACATAATAATTATACATTAAAGGAATAGTTGTATCAAATGACTATACATGAACAATATCCCCATATTCAAAGAAGGCCATAGTATTGATCTGCACATCATTTGTAAGTCTTTCATGATGTTTGCAGCTTGGAGGACATAAAGAATAAATGGTAGAAGCTAAAACTATTTTCCAAAACACTTATTAAGAAAGTTGAAAATTATTACTAGTCATTAAAATTAGAATCTATCAACTGATGGAGTACGATGCTAAAACTCTTCAATGACAAATAGAAAACATACTCTAGAGTGTTTAACTAAATGAAGCAAATTCAAGGGTGGAGGCATGGAAATCATGAATCCCTTGACATAACCTTTGGTAGATGTTATTATCTACTACATGGATACCTAAGCCATGAATTCTCTCAATGGGAACAACTAAGACATATAATAAAAGAACGTAAGAATAAGACTATAGAGATTCTTGGTGTCTACACCTAAGGAAGATTTTTAGAAACAAGGGTCCATTGGATTTAATTATTGATTGATTAAGTGCGTAAGAAGAAGGAGAACTTAAAAAATAAGATAGCACTAAAGAGTACAGTAGAAAACCCTCTTTCCATGAAAAGAAGGTTAATCTATATGAACCAAAGATGAGGCTCCATTAGAAGAAGTTATATAGGGAAAAATCTTGCCAATCCAAACATTAGTTACTAAAATTTCATTGGGACTTAACAAAAAAAAATTTTCAATTAGCATTAAAAACTTTTGACGAAAAAGCAAAGTATGATAGAACCAAGAGAAAAGACAAAAGTAAGAAGAAAGACATGGGAAAGGACTTCTATCAATAGAAAGGAAAAGAAACTATAGTTGACATGGTTGCAAACTCAAATTTAGATGACAATGAATGTGACATATGCCAATACAAACATCCTAAGGATTTTTACCCTATGATGTCACATCTGCAAGAGTCTGGGGTTAATGCCTTAAACTAGAAATTTATCAAAGAGTAAAACATAATAAGGTTGTCTTACCATCAAGGCAACTACAAGCAATCCTATTATCAATAATAATACTATTCTAATGGGGCTACACCTTAACCTCAAGAGTATTATCATTAATGTTGAAATCCACAATCATGGGGGATTCCACCATCAAGATAGCAGCACCCTTATAGGCAACCCAATTCTTATGGATACTATGTTAAGCACCCTATGTCATTAAGTGATTCTACTACCCATGCTACTACTCATCATTACTATCCTTTAAAGTACAAAATATCTTCAACTCTGTAAAATGAATCTCTTTAATACACTCATCATCCTTACTGACACTCTCAACCATATGATCCTAATCCTTTGTCACTTGCTTTACCTATGAAAGGTAAAATTCCTCCATAGCCTTAACAATGGAATGCTACATGAGCTATGATCATGCAAATAAATAATAACTATAGTGATTCTAAGCACAAACCTATTAGTTCATCTAAACCTTTATAAACATTTATGATTTGTTGGTCCCACATCTATGCCCACTCATATCTCATAAAAGCCACCTCAAATCAAAATAATTGTGTCCAAATCATCACATCAACCCATGCTATCAGTGACTAGATTAAAGTAAGTAACATTTCTAGGAATAGAACCGATCTTAGAAGTCCCATTGTTTACTTGTAAACCATAGGGAATGCACCATGCAAAGCTCTACAAGACCCAAGTTCTAAGGTAAATTTGATCTCTCGAGAAATGCACAAAGCTTAGAATCGCTACCATCTAAAATGTAAAACATTAAGTTGAATCTTATTGATTAGTTAATCACCATTCTCTTAGAGTTGATGAAGGAGATTTTGAAAATCATTAGTGGATGATAATATCCTACTAATTTCCTTGTTATCTATGTGGACAACTACAAGGACAACTTTCTCATCATGATAGGAAGAGCTTGGTTAAGCACTACTACTGCTAAGCTATGAATTAGAGATGTATCCTTGAAGATCTCCAAGGAGAATAAGCATCTACAAGTATAGAAGAGAAAAGTTCCCTGCATTACATATAGTGATGCAAGATGCAACTACATGCAAGAAATCTAAGTGGTTAGACAAATAGGCATCACAAGATGCACATTGTATGAAGAATCAATATGTGTACAAGGATGTCTATACATAATATTCACAAAGTAGGAGGACATTTAACGGCTCACAACATATGAAAGCTACAAATCCACATTATTAATTGAACCAACTAAAGAACTTACTAGCTTATACATTGAGAAGTTAGATAAGATAAAGGAATTGAAGCAGCAACTCTTCTAAGCAATGCAAGGTAAGTTGTAAAAGATACCAATTACAAGGAATTGAAGATTTTATAACTTGTGTTGGAACCAGTAGAATTGAAGACATTATCAAGATCCCTAAAATATGTTTTTCTTTTAGAATGAAAAATTGATAATAATGAGTGAAGAGTGGCATAAGAAAGAAAAAAGAAGCTATTGGTTATTATGAATAAATGGCTCACAACATTTGCATGGTCGTATGATGAGATTGCTAGAATTAATCCACATATATATATATGCAAACATCATGTGTGTGTGTGTGTGTATTATGCAATAAATTCCAACCACCAACCATAGCGTAGGTTAAATTAAAAATTGAAGTAGGTTATCAAGAAACAAATTGAAAAGCTCATAAAATCTGGGTTCATCAATCCTATTGTAGTTAGTGAGTGGGTAAGCCCACAAGTGATTATGCTAAAGAAAAAACATCAATGGAAAATCTACATTGATTTTAGATTATCAAACATGGCAACATTTAAGGACATTTTCCATTATCATTTGTTAATCAAGTGCTTGATACAACTATATGCTTTAGGTATTACAATTTTATGAATGATTATAATGATTATAACCAAATCCAAATTTCACATGAGGACTAATCCAAGTCAATGTTCACAAGTTTCTAAGCAACTTTTGCATACACAAAAATTTCCTTTAGCTTATGTAATGCACCTACTACTTTCTAATGTCTAGTATTACACATCATCAAAAAACATATAGGAAATTTTGTTAAAAACTTCATGGATGACTTCTCCACCTATGGTTCTAAATTCCAGAAATCCCTAGATTGATTAGAATAAGTATTAAAGAGATGTGTAAAGGAAAATCTAAATTTGAATTGGTAGAAGAGGCACATCATGGTCCAAGAAGGCATAGTCATGTAACACAAGATTTTAAAAAAGACATTAAGGTTAACCTAGAAAAGATTAAATTTCTCCAAGAAATAATGTAAAGACCTTAAATAGTAAAGGATGTGAGGTCATTCCTTGGAAATTCAGGGTACTATTAGCATTTCATTGAAAATTTTAACGAGATCACCAAGTGATTGGTGGAGCTTATAAAGAAGAATGTATCCTTCGATTAGATAGAGCATTGTGAAAAGGCATTTGAGCTACCCAAATAGAAGCTTATGGAAACTCCAATTCTACAAGTAGTTAATTGGTTCAAATCATTTTACATCATGATAGATGTATCCAATTATGCATTGGAGGTTGTGTTCATGCAGATGAAAAATTAGAAATGCTCATATTAATGCATAGTTAAATTACATCACAATAGAAAAAGAATTGATAATAGTGGTTTATGCTCTTGATAAGTTCAAGTACTATGTCCTTGGATATCCAATAGTTTTACACATAAATTATAGTGAAATTAAGTTTTTTATTAACAAGTCAATAGTGATCCCTCAAATCATTCAGTCGATTGTGATCTTGTAAGAGTTTAACACCATGACAAAAAGGGGTTTGAAAATATCATCGAAGATCATCTATCCAAACCAAGATGAGATAATAAGACCAATGAAGAGTCATTGTCAACTCAATTCCCTGATAAGCCTTTATTTGCAAATGTTGTTGTTGTATCCTCAATAGTTAACACTCCTTGATTTGCTAACTACTTCACATTTTATGGAAATAGGGGAAAAATAGTATAAAATTTGTGTTGATGAACTAGTGTGATGATGTGCTCTTGAAAAGAACCAACTAAGAGTTCTCCAAGATGTGCATGAAGGATCATGTGATGGTCATTACATGTGATAATAAATTTCTATTAAAGTTCTCATGACCATTTATTTTTGGCCAACTATATTTTGCAATATGTACTAGTTTGTCAAGTCCTATGAGTGCTATCAAAGGGATGATGAGGTACCAACATGATTTAAGGGACCATGATAGTTGATACAACCAATTGAATCTTTTGATTTGTGGGTGATTGATTTTATAGGCCTCATCATCACATGTTTGAATGACAAATCATACATAATCTTGGCCATGAAATATTTTACCAAGTGGGTTGAAGTAGTTGTAGTAACTAATTATACTATAGCAATCGTTGCTAAATTCTTTGAGTGGCACATGATAAATAGGATTGGAGTATCTTGTGAAGTTATATCAAACAATGAAACTAACTTTATGAGGCTAAATTTCAAAACATTATTGCAATGCTTAGGAATAGAACATAGATTAACGACATCATATCAACCCCAAGCTAATGGACAAGATGAAGTTACTAACTAGGAGATAATTATAATACTAACATGCAATGTTAGTAAATATAGGAAAGATTGGAGCATAAACTTAATGATGCTTTATGCGATTATAGATCAACATGGAAACTTCATATTAATTACCCTCCTATATGAACTACTGTATCAAAAACTACCTAAATTGCCTATCCAAATTGAACTTCATATACTTAACACCTCTTGTGACTTAAAATTGAACCTTACCTTAGCATAGTAAGAAAGATTGATACACTTAAATGTGTTAATTGAAAATAGATTGATATCCCTCATGCATAACGAAGTTTATAAAGTTTACAACAAATAGAGACATCACCTAGAAATTTAGTGCCTAAGTCTTTACCCTAACGATAAGGTCCTTTGCTCTAATCCAAATAATGTATTATAACATATCAAATTCCAAACATCTTGGGAAGGGTCATATATAGTCCATGTAGTCTATAAGTCTAATGCCTTACAAATTTACCATCCTAACAATCCACAAAGTCTTATCCTCATCAACATTGAACAAATAAATCGATTTCAAAATTATTGTAAAAAGAATGTCTTAAATAGCTCTAATAATACTATTGCAAAGTCTATCTTTTACATCTCCTTCTTGAAACTTAGTTGTGGGAAGATCATTTAGATTGAGCTAAGGGTCCTTTTTATGCATTTTTATTTTCCATTTTTTGTAGTTTTATAATTTCTTAAATACTTTTTAGTTCTTTAATATTTTTTAATTATCTATTGATGAGAATCAAAGTGTCACATCGATGGACCCCCATTGATGTAGCCTTGTCTATGTCGTGTCACCCCATCGATGGGGTTGTGTCAACATAGCGTTTTCTACATCTATGAGGCCCCATCGATGCAACCCAGTAACAAAAACTATAAATACGAGCTCACATCCATGTTTATGGGGAGTTGAGTCATAATAGCAGTAGAGCTTTTGTAGTTTTTCCATTTGAGAGTTAGAATATTTCTCTAAGTGCCCATAGCAGGAGTCAAAAAGTGTATGGATCTTTATATGAACATTTTTATACCTAAATACACTAGTATGTATGGCAATAAAGACAAGCCTTGTGATCAAACCTTGCTACACTTGAATTAGATTAATAATCCATTTATGTATTTATTATTTTCAATAATTATGCAATTAATTAAGCCAAATTAGACTTCAAGTCATTAGTTAATTAATTAAGCTAAATAAATTAAACACATAAGTACGACCACTTTGAGCATAAACACATATTCACTTGGTAATCTCAGCAGTATTATTGCTTGGTGTGCCCAATAGCGTAGTGGTTAGTAATCCCAATAGTGGATATGTGGGTTTAGGATATGTACTAAAAGTGGTACCATATGCTTATGTTAGGACTAGTTAGAGATTAGTTAAGTAGTTAAATTAAATTAGTTATTAAATTACTTCGTCTCTATACTTTAAGCACCAAGGAACATAAAACATAAAATAATAAAAATCATATGCCTCAATTACACTTAACCATACCTTTTTACATCACAAGTGTAATTGGGAAGACAATGAATGATTGTTAGGCTAAGGTTCACTTCCTAGAATATTAGTGCACCAGAAGACATAGAGTTCACGAAATTCAATCAGATTGCACGTGAATACTTTGTGAATTGTATGGTTGGGTGTAGGGGTACCCTTTACCACTCATCATTTATATGTTCACCATTAATTTTTATTTTCTAATTTCATCTATGCTTTTTTAAAAAAATTTAAGTCAATTTGAAATTTTCATTAATAAAATTTCCACTTATGTAAAGAAGTCAACTTTGTTGTTTGAATTATGTGCTATACTATTAGAATATTAAAAGCACAATCATGCAAAAGTAGTGAGATTACATCATTTTTTCCTCCATTTTGATAACTATTAGGTCATCATCATGGAAATAATATGATTATTGTCATATGCAAACTAAGATGAACCCATAAGCATTATATCTTAAAGAAAGGGAAAAAGACCAAGAGGGATTGAAAAAGGATGTGACATCAAGGGGATTTGTTGATTCTTTAAACTTCCTCCATGGTTCTTGATAAAAACTTTTTTAATGAGCCATAATATTGTATCTATGACATCACAACCCTGCATACATCATCATTAATGCAATGTAGAGGATCTTGGTCATCCCTATTTATCAAAACTTGGTCACATCAAACGAACAACTTCCATTCCATCCTTAGTGAAACTATTGTAGTTTGCTTTCGTAGTTTACACTTAGTGATAGAGTGAAGGCCTGTAGTATGGTGTTGAACAATTGTATGACATCTTTATTCAGATGGATTGTACTTGGGCATAGTTCATGAATGAAAATAAAGATCAAGATTGTTTACCACCATTGCAGCATTACACTTAGTTTTTTTATTTTTTTACTTAGTTATTTTCTTTATTCAGCTTAATTTTCATTCCTTTAATATGTTTATTTTAGCTTAGTCCTTTACATTTCTCAAGTACTTTACTTTTCTATGTCCATTAGTAAGGTGGAATGAATACAACTAGTTTCAAGCATTTAAGTGTAATTGTTTGGTAATCCTAGTAATGTTATTGCTTGGTTCACCTAGTAGCATAAAACTTGGTAACATAGTAATAGTTACATGAGCCTAGGACATCTATGAATATCTAGGAATGGATGCTCATCATCATAGGATAGAATAGAATTACATTTCTATTAGCATCTAAATTTATATTTTATTCTCATCTCTTGTTATGAATATACTTAGGATTAACATGAGCCTACAACGTCAACATATCACATACCTCACTAAGAACTAAACCACACTACTCACACTTTACTAGCTCAAGGTGGATAGATAGTGATCGTAATTCAATCATTAACCACTAGCATACTTACATTGTCCATCCACTGATTACGATCTAGTCGCATGTGTGCACTTGTGACTTGTATGGTTGAGTGTTGGGATACCCATATGCTCATCATTGGTGTCTTTACTGGGGAAGTGTCAATGTTTTCTTAGTAGTTTATTTTATAGAGTCCATTGTATTAAGAATTACAAAGTTTAGCCTTCACACTTGAAAAAATTCTTTTGATAGACATACACACAAACACACTTAAGAGTGTCAGAAGCAAAATATGGCTTCTACACTTAAAGAAAAGTCAAAATCAATTTAATAATTGCATAGACATCTAATTGGCAACTAATTTTGGATATTCTTGCCCATGTTCACAAAGTTAAAATGAAGAATAAAAACTTGCAAATTGAAGATATGAAAGAATACACGGGGTTAGCAAATCTTTAGTATGCTAATCTAGCCATGTTAATAGTAGGCACACTAAGAAATAAGCTAAAACAATAGGTAGCTATATTATATTCCATGTATGAAAAATAATTTTTAGATTAGAAGGATGCATAATAGAAATTTCATATTACCAACTCTAAGGTTGAAATAGTAAAAGCCAACTACCAAGATCAAAAAGATATAGTAGCAAAACTTGGCCTAATGAATGATGGATTACTAAGAATTAAGAAAGGTGGCCAAGGCATTTGAGGAAGAAAGGAGGTAGTTTGTAGCTTGGTTAGTGAAAGCTAACAAAATGTTTCCATAGACACCATGTCCATGGGAAATACTGATTCCATCAAACATTGCAAAATTCTCTTGGATGGTATATGACCTAAGATCAAAGGAGGCGAAGCTTTGGGCACTACTCAACCGTTATCAATTTCAAAAGCCTGACAACAAAGAAAAGAATCCAATTGAGAAGCCACCATTACTGGGAACTTAAAGGCTACATCAAGCTTTGATATTTTGTTTTGTTTTATTCTATTATTATTGCCAAATGTGTCCATTATGCCATGCATGATAATTTTTTAAAGCACCACTCAAACCATAATGCGATATTTAGAGTCAAGTAGTCATGTCAAGTCTAAATACTCCATAATTTTATAAGAGACTCTATCCTCCCTTTTTTTCTAACTCTAGGCTAAGTTTCCTATCAATCGTAGGGGTATGATAAAACTTATTTTTAATGATATAAGATATTGTATCTATGATATCACATCTACAATATCATATCTATGACATTGCATCCTTGCATACATCATCGTTAATGTAATTTAGAGGATCCTAGTCACCCCTATAAATACCAACACTTGGTCGCATCAAATGAACAACTTCCATTCCACCCTTAGCAAAACCATTGTAGTTTTTTTTTGTAGTTTACACTTAGTAATAGAGTAAATGGCCTTAGTATGATGTTGAACAATTATATGGTATCTTTATTTGAGTGGATTATACTTTGGCTCAGTTTATGAATAGAAATAAAGATCAATATTTTTTACCATTATTTCATCATTACACTTAATTTTTTATTTTCTACTTAGTCATTTTCTTTACTTAGCTTAATTTTCATTCCTTTAATATGTTTACATTAGCTTAGTCCTTTCCATTTCTCAAGTACTTTACTTTTTCATGTCCATTTGTAAGGTAGAATGAGTATGATTGGTTTTGAGCATATAATTATAATCATTTGGTAATCCTAGTAGTGTTATTGCTTGGTTCATCACCATAGGATAGAATAGATTTACATTTTTGATAGCATTTAGATTTAGATTTTATTCTCATTTCTTGTTATGAATACACTTAGGAGTAACATGAGCCTACAACATCAACATATCACATACCTAACTAAGAGCTAAATGATACTACTCACACTTCACTAGCTCAAGGTGGAAAGACAGTGGTTGTGAAACAATCATCAACCACTAGCATAGTTACATTGTCCATCCATGGGTTATGATCTGGTCGTAGGTATGCACTTGTGACTTGTATGGTAGGGTGTTTGGATACTCAAATACTCATTAGGTCCTATCACTTCATTTGTATATACTATCACTCATATTTTAATTGTTTGAAAAACATCTTTGATGAATCAATGTCACTAGACTACGTTAACAAGGTCTTGTTAATGTGATCAGGGTTTGACATGTACATGTTGATGTAGCATCTTGTCTTGTCTATAAATATGTGTTCACCAATTGCATTTATGGTGTCCATTCATTAGTAGCTAGTAGAATTTTTGTAGTTTTATGTTTTTAAAGTTAGAATAATTTTTAAGTGCTTGCGGTAGAAGCTGAGAAGTGTACAAATCTTTTTTGAGCACTATTGTACTTAAGCACCTTAGTGTGAATGGCAATAAAGAAAAGCTTTCTTGATAAACTTTGCAACACTTGGACTTAGCTTAATGTTTACTTTATGCATTTATTATTCAAGTACTTTACTTTAATGAATTTAATTAATTAATTCATAGCAATAATTAAAGCACATAAGTATGACCATCTTGAGCATATGCTTAATGCTTGGTAATCCTAGTAGTGCATAACACTTGGTAACCTAGTAGTGTTGTAACATGTTCAAGATCTGTATGGAAGATGGAAACAAATGCTTATGTTAGGACTAGTTAAGCATTAATTAGTTGTTAGATTAATTAATCATTTAAATACTTTATTTTTAGCACTTAGCTAATTTAAACAATAAATATAAAATGATAAAAATCATATGCCTATACACTTGCACTTCATTAGTGAAACTAAGAAGAGAATGATCATGTCCATTAGATTCATTACCTAAACCCAGTGTACTTAGAGAGCTAAAGTCTATAGAATTTGACCAAATTACTTAGTAAACACTAGTGATTCAGATGGTTGGATATAGGGACTGCTTACTACTCATCATTGACGTCATTTCTAGGGACTTTAGTTAGCTACATGCACTATCTAGAACAATCGTGAAATCACTAAACAATCGCTATAACAATATTAATGATTTATATTTTTGAAAATATTAGTATTTTAAGTAACACACATTATTAGTTGAAAGCATGTCTCCTTCACATAGGAGCAATAACACATCATCTTATGAAAACACTCATAAGAGAAATAATAGGTTTTATACTAAAGAAAATTGGAGTGAACAACATCAAGCAGGGATTTCATATGCTCATTTAAACCCTTACTATACTTAAAGACTATCTTCAACTAATGTAAATAGCCCTAGAGGGTATGAAATTGGTCCTAGGACAAGGAGGGCATTAAGGCCTAGGACCTTCTCTAAACCTAGAAAAGATAAATCAAGGGACCATGGGGGGAGATATAGAAGCCATGATGATTCTCCTAGTTCCTCATCTTTCTCTTCCTATTCAATGTCTAGTTCTCACAAAGGTGAATGTAGGTATAGAAGTAGAGCTCTACTTTGGGATCAAGATAAAGATAGAAATTGAACTCAAAGGAAAACTCAAAGAATGAGCATAAATAAGATCATTACAATCAGACGAATAGAAATATAGATATCACCATGACATGTCTGATACATATGAACCCTTGTTGATTACTAGGGACTTAACACAAATTTGGAAGGCAACTCAAATACTCCAAAGGCATAAAAGGGATAGCTGCATCAAATGGCTTGGTATGAACAACATTTTTAAAGTTAGGGGAGGCTACAATTCTAATCCACAACATCATTTACAAGCCTTCCATGATGCCTAACCTTTGTAAAAAATTGAACGCAAGTGGCAAAAGCTTAAGCTCTTTTCAAGGACATTAATAGATGAAGCTGAACATTAATATAGATTGTTGGAACTTGATTTCATTCATCAATGATTCACAATGTTGGAACTTTTTAATCAAAATAACCAAAACTATGCAAGAATGTCCAACCTAAGAAAAAAAATCCAAGGATGGAAATAAGAAAAACATGATTTCTTGGATGTGGCCTTGGATAGATACTATTCTATATTACATAAATGTCTAGGCCATGATTTTTCTCAAAAAAAAAGAAACTTTTCCACATCATAGATGGGCTTCATAATGAACTAAGAGAGACTGTTGGGATTTATGCCCAAGGTTGGTTATATGAATTGAAAGCCCATAAGATACAAAGGCTAATTGAGCAAGTGGAAAAAGAAGAAGGAGAGTTATGTAAATTAGAGAATGTAGAAAAATAAAATTGGTACCTAAGTCTTCAAAAGAAGAGGGTCCATATCTATGATGAGGAAAAGAAGGTTGTTCTTGATGAGGTGATTTCACAACAAACCTTTCCAAGATAAAAATCTATTGATGAGCTTGAAGCAAGGCTAGATAAGATGTGGGAGTTAATTAATCACAAAATTACAACTTACATAAAAATCATAGAGGAGAGGATAACACAAAAAGAATCAAGTGATCAAAACAAGAAGATAAAAAAGAACCAAGAAACCAGTAGGAACACTTATCAGTAGAAAAAGAAAATTGTTGTAGATGAAGAGGCTATAAACTCAACCATAGAAGATGATGATGGATGTCACATCTACCTATATGACCATCCAAAGTATTATTGCCTAGTCATGTTACATCGACATGAGTACCAGGTTTTTATTTGAATCCCAAGTTCATACAAAAGAAAATGGCTAAGAAATTGCCTTTTTCACAAGGTAATTGTAGACAATCCTACAACCAACTGCATGATCCTAGTGGGATTTCTTATTAGCCTCAAAACTATCATAAAATGTAGTGGCAAAACCCACAGTCATGGGGAAGGTCATCATCAAACCAGCACTACCCTTACTACTAGTTGGACCCGTACGGATATTATGTTTAGTAACTTATTTTCCCAATTGGTTCTACTTCCTCTACATCAAATCACTACTACCATCCTCCTAAATATCATCAACTTGCAAAATCTTCTATGGGATCACCATCTCACACCTATTATCCTTCAACACATCCTCACTACTCTTATACTTCCCTCCATCATATGCCACCACCAATAATGCAGGAAGAATTGGCACCACAACCTCACTAGAAGAATGCCACTCATGCTATGAACATACATGAAAATGATCATGTTAGTATATCTTCATATAAATTTAAGAAATGTCCCTTCTTTAAGACAATTCCCATTCATGTGAAAAATACGTGTAGATCTACTAGCTCATCTAGTGCAACATCCTTTCTTGTTGAAATAATGTCTCCTAATCCTACGCAGGAGCCAACAACTTTCACTACCCCTACACAAAGTGTAAAAGATAAACCTATCATTGAGGAGAGACAAAAAATTTCATGCATCACTAGTAATAACAAAGGGTGCAACTATGGGCTAAATATTCAAAGTGTTCATTCAATTCCTACACCAAGCCATAGCAAACATAAGGAACAAGAGTGTGTGTGAAACTGGGTCCATGAAATAGCTGCTAAAACAAAGGACACCTAGTGGCTTGCAAATGAGAATGCCAAAATATTCAAACAATGCATGGAAACATATAAGAAAATTAGTAGTTCTTGTCATGGGCATGAACTTAGTTATGGGGGAGATGCCTCATTTTGAATCAGGACCTAATAAGTGTTTTTTGTTTTACATTTTTAGTTAATTTTTATCTTTGTTAAATATTTTACACTTTATTCTATATTTTACTTTATTTGGTTTGATTTTTTCTAATCATTTTCTTATGTTTTGTTTTATTTTATTTTTCTTTGTTGTTGTCAGGACTAAGTGCAATTATAATTGTTGATTAATGATGGTTTGTACTATAATGTTATTTGATTGCTAATGTCTAGATTCTATCTTTAAATTTTGGTGTTAATGACTAAGACATGGTTTCTTTTTCATAATAACAGGTAGTGAGTCCATGTCATCCACCCATCCACAAAACTCTATGGTGTTCCCTTGTTTTGGAATTATGTGGTCCCTTCTCAGATGAAACTTTCAAAGAACTGTGACCTTGGTAGTTTCCAAAATTAGGAAGGATTAAATGGAGAGACAAGGATATTAATTTAAGGGGATTTGATGCTCTTTGTACTTGCCTACGGTCTTGGATGTAGAAGTGTTATCATGGATTTCTCACCATTCCATTATTGACCAATAACAAGAAGTGTACTTTCCTACCATCTTTGCATGATGTGGCTTCCATCCAAAATAAAAAATAATAATGGGAATTCAAAGCATATTCCTTAGACAAAATAACAGGCTAGAAGCACTAATTATGGAACTAGAAAGACATGTTATCCATGCTTGAAGGTCCCCTCCAACTAAGGCTCATCTCACTTCCTAGTTCTCTTTTAGGAATGGTGATTCATCTATGGGGATATTCTTGTACCTTGAGGGGGTAGACAGGCCTTGGAGTGTCAATGCAAAGTCACTGAAAGTAGTTAGTTTTAATTCACAATAAGGATGGATGTTATTGGATCCTAGTAATTACAAAATCCACAAGAGACTTCATGTGACCATGATATGAGACTCTATTCCACTCTCCACCTCGTCCATCTCTACTTTTCATATCTCACCTCACTACCTCTTTTCATGTTCTATTTAATGTCTTAGTTTGGTATGTCAAATTTTTTAGATAGTCTCTTTTCTGATTTATTCCTAACTTACCATTACCATTAGTCATCTTTGGGGTCCATAAACTTCTTGGTTTGAGGGCATTAAGGGAATGAGCTTGCTATGGGAAGGACCCACTTACATACTCCTTGGTTTGGTTGGTTAAGTTCCTTATCGTGTAGGTATTTGTGCATTCACATCTTTTGTGCTCCACATTGGTTGCATCTAGTTGTGTGCTCCTTCATGACATTTTTTTCATCATTGTCATAATAAAATCTTCTTTTTTATGCATTATCTAGCCTTCTTCATGCATTTCATCATGTTGTAGGCTTCTTGAGCTTTCTCTAAACTCAAATTTCAAGTTAACACTCTTTGTTTTTCTCCCATTTTCAATGTGAAAAAAATTCTATCTTTCTACTACATTAATGGGATCACGTCAATTCACCACATAGATGTGATCCTATTGACGCAAGGCAAAAATGCTATAAATAGTGTCGAACACTTAGCAAATTTTTTCCATTTGCTCACAAACATGGAAGCATTTTTTGTAATTTTTAGAGTTCAAAACTTTCTAGAGCCTGTAACTTTCACACTGTTTGTCTAACCATCCTTATTTTTCATTCCTGCAACTACTAGAGGTGAGGTCTACATTGTCGGGGCCACAAACCTTAGGTCTTTGACAAAAAAAATTTTGAATTTTTTTCTAACTCCCACAAGGTTTAGCTAATAAAATAATATTAAAATCACTAATTTAAGAAAGTTAAACCTTTCCAATGAACTCTAGTAGACATTAAAATGAAATAGTTTTAAAATAATCAAATTTTCCATTGTCACAACTTAGCTAAGAGATAAGGAACTCAAATGTTATAAAGTTACACACCAAATGTTAATACTTGATCATGTTGTGATTACAGATGGCATTAAGACCAAAATGCTTGCAGGAAGGAGAATCATCCTAACCAAGGGACAAGCAACCTAGAACTAGAAGGGGCCAATAAGAACAACCTAAGGAGCGGGAAAAAGAAACCCATGCAATGGGACCTCTTTGGGAAGAGCTCAAAGTGGAATCTGTTTGTCAAATTCCCCAGGCTAAGATAGAGTAATCCCATTAGGATGAGGCACCAAGACCAAGGCCAAACCTTGGGGTCACATTGACAGATTTTTACCTTAGGCAAATTCAACCTAAGGATAGCTAATATTCTATTCTCTAAGAATTGAACTTTGGCACCTTCCTAGACTTTTCCTTAGAAGATGTCAAAACCCAACTACAAAGATCTCCCATTTGGTCAATCATCACTTCTAGTGGGGATTGGTACATGTGAGAGACATATCTCTTCTAGAATAATAGGCAAGTAGATGCCACTATGAAGATCAAGGACATAAGTGTGTCCTACTTAGTGGAGGCCATCTCTAAGGCCCTTGGCTTACCTAAAACTGAGACCAATTTGGCATAGATCTCTATCCAAGTAGACCCAGAGGTCAAAAAGGAGTGGATCTAGCAATGCTATGAAGTGAATTGCAAGGAGTATGGTGCACTCACGATGGCAAAACCATCTTACTTCAAGATAGTCAGTTACCACCTCAATTCGATGATGAGGCCCAAAAAGATGATGACCTTTGCTACCTGTGCATGTGTTTCTTTGAGTGAAAAATTCCTCATCAATCTTCTAGAACTAATTTATCTAGAGATAGAGAAGAAATGTAAAGAAAATTAACATAGGAGGAAGGCACTCCCCTTTTTGTGCCTGATTAGAAAATTACGTAAAGGGGAAGGGATAGCCCACTACTCCAATGATATATTAAGACATACTCTTATTGCCTCTTGGGTGGAAATGATGAAAGATAATGTCCATATCATAATCAAAGAAGAGGAGTAGCCACTACCACCACCTACTCATGAAACAATACTAGAGGCATGTGCTACTATGAAGTGCATTCGAAAGATTTGAGAACAACTCTTACAGAAGCAACAAGTTGGTTTAAGTGATGATCCATCTATCTATCTATCAATCTTGAGCCATCTGAATGAGGTAACTCATATAATAAGCTAGTTAGAGGATATAACACTAACTTTCCCTACTAAATGAATGTAGGTGCATGTGCGCTCTCAAATTCTAGTGCCTAAGAGGTAATGGTGTTCATTCTAGGAAATCCTCAATTTCCATAAATCTTTGAAAATGCCACTACCTTCTCAGTGTGCTTCGAGGAGGGTGACAGGCAACTATCTTGGTGATGCAGCACCAAAGGTAGGAAATGGCAGCCAAGGTGGTGGCAGGTAGAGTGGGTAAGGTCCTAAATATTCCTATGGCATCTATGTCAAATGGTGTTATGCTCAAACATGTGCAAACATCCATAGGAATGGCAAGTGGGAGATTTAGTGCAACCTAACATGAGAAGTCGCTAGAACAACTAGTGAAAACCTTGCAACCAATTTTTAAGATCTGTGACCTTCTAGATGACATCACTTCT
This sequence comes from Gnetum montanum, assembly GCA_015680685.1. Lineage (NCBI taxonomy): Eukaryota > Viridiplantae > Streptophyta > Gnetopsida > Gnetales > Gnetaceae > Gnetum > Gnetum montanum. The sequence goes on from MNCI01010332.1 coordinate 142,362, forward strand.
ACCCAATTTATGTTGTTGAATGTAAGGGCCCAATGCATCATTGCAAAAGCTCAACTTAAAATAGCCAGAGCTAAGCATCAATGCTTGGCTGTAGAGGTTGCAAAACTAAGAGTTTATCTTGTTGATCCCATGAAACTCAGCTAAGGAGCAACCAGGGATGAAACCTTTTAGTAGCTGAAGAGTGGCGAGGTACCCCTACACTCAACCATACGAATACAAGCATTTCACATGCAATTCAGTCGAACTCCAAGGACTAAGTGCTTACATTCCTTAATGGAACACTCAGGATTAATCAATCGTTGTCTTCCCAAACTTACTTGTATTGTCACGGTTGTATGGTTAAGTAAGTTTGGGGTATATGAATTTTTATAGCTTTTATCTTTTTAATGTCTTATTCTAATAAGGGAAGGTAAAGAGAACTAAGTGACTAACTTACATTAACTATTCACTAACTAAGTCCTAATTTTTCCTAACACTAGTATCCATTCCCACTTTCCGTACACATCCTGAACTAGTGCAACGCTGCTGGGATTACCAAACACTAGTCGTTAATGGGTTAACAAGTGCTACATGCATGCTCGAAGCGGTCATATTGAGTGTACTTAACTAAGAGAGTCAAAGGTTGAGAGAGAGATTAATTAACTAGAAAAGCATTAAACATTCAAAAATAATTAATTACTAATTAGCTTAATCCGCATGTTGCAAGGTTTATCATAAAGTTCATCTTTATTATTGCACAAAAATGTGTGCTTAGGTAAAATTTGCTCGAATAAAGATCCGTTCACTCTATGACTCCTATTGCGGGCACACAGAAATTATTCTAACTCTGGAATGGGAAAAATGAAGGAGTTTGGCTAAGGGTCTAAGTCTAACTATCGAGAACAAAGGGAACCACCTATTATTTATAGAAGATGAGGTAGGATGCAATGTCATGTACGCGATATCGCATGGCCGATGCAATATCATGGATGTGATATTGCGTACACGATATCATGGCTCATCATACCCCCATGACTGAATGAAAACTCATCCTTGAGTTCCTTACAAAATATTGGAAAGGTATGGGATTATTGACTTGAATGACACTAATGGTGAATGCGGTGACACGTGAACGAATCATCATTACAATACATGGCAATATTAGTGTTCATGACCACAAGAGTGAACACTATACACATTTGACATCTAGCCTTATCTGATAGCTGAGAGAGAAGAGAGAGAAGAAAAGAAGAAGGTGTGTTACTACCACTGCCAAGATTGCATCTTCGGTTGTCCATCCATAACCATGCCATCAATCTTATTCCTTGCATAACTGTTCCAGCACCAGTCCATCTTAAGTGTTTCCCCCAGGTCCAGTCCATTGTTGTATGATTGCCATTTGCACACAAAACAAAATCTCATATTAGCAAGGATAAATAAATCACAATGTAGTTGATACCTTGCCTTGGTATACGGTCCACTGGCTGAGTTGTGATATGGCTAATACGGATTCTGGAGATATAACACTAGTGACTACCCAAGGTGTAGGGGTTAGGAGAAAATTGAAAAAATTGGACTAGGACCCCCATGACTAAGAGTGATTCTTTGGTAGTGATAGAAAGGAAAAAGATAAGGAATAAGAAATATGGAGAAAAAGAAACAATGGAAATGCCAATAAAATGGATGTTAGATGTGATAATGAACAAAACAAATGGTGATTGCAGAAATGTTTAAGGGAAAGAAATTAACTGATGCACTAAATAGGAATGCCAATGGGTCCTCCCCAAAGCACGTCCATGCCTTTTATGCCCTGACAAACCCTCATTCAAAGAGTTCGTAGGCTCTGGAAATGTCATTTGGAAGCAAGAGTTAAAGTCTTAACCACAAGAATTTACCAAAAAGAAAATAATGCATCAACCAATATATAGACTACTGATACAACCGACAATGAGGTGGAAAGTGGAGGAAGAATAATGGGAGGAAGAGAGAAGAAAATGGAATGGAGTCCCAAGAACAAGGTGGTGTACAACCCCTTGTGTATGTATGGTTAATGTGACTTAGTAGATCTCATTCCAAATCCAACCTCAAACAATCCACATCCAGTGACTTCGCATTAATACACTTGGCCAATCCATCTACTTGAAGTAAAAAGAATGCTTCTGCCAAAGAGTCACCACCCTTTCGAGGAAACAAGAATGGGAAAAGCAGGAAGAAAGAAAGAGCCTTAGTTAGAGATAACATGTTTTTTCAATTCCATAACTAGTGCTTGTAGCCCAGATGATTATTTTGTCTAAGGGGTGTGCTTTGAATTCTCACTTTTTCTCTTTTTTTTCTTATCGTGAGAACCACACCATGCAAAGACTTATTATTTTTATTAGCTTAGCTTCCCGATAATGGAGCAATGTCAGAATGATAAGGAAAACTCAAAAAGAAAACATCCATGCACTCAAGAGAATGGCAAGCACAAATGCATCAAATCCCCTTGAAGTCACACCCTTTTCAGTCCTTGAGTCATTCCTCAGTTTGAGAAATGCCCAATCATCGGTTCACTAATAGTTTTATTATTAATAAAGGGACTGTACAATTCCAAGCCAAGAGAGACCATAGAAATTTATGCATGCATGGATGACGTGGACTCATTGTCTATTATATCAAAAGAGCCATACCTTAGTATCATCATTATAACTCAAAGGTAAAAACCAAACATTAGCAATCAATAGAATACAGTTCATACCATCATCAGGAGCACTTATTAGGTGACAAACCTAACAAAACAAGAAAAGTTAAAGAAATTTGTAAAACAAAAATGTGTAAAAAAAAACTTAAAAAGGAATTGAGGGCCTCAAATGATCAATAGAGGTGGCCATCTCCCCCATAACTAAGTTGGAAGGAGGAGATCCAAAATAATGAGCAGGGTTGTCCCTTCTTAGAGGTATTATGTGCACTAACCGTTCTAAGTTCATGGAAGGGTTTGGCTCATTGCACATTGACTAACAGTCTCTTATTAAGGTTTTTGTTTGACTTTTTAGGGATTTCAAACTTTCCCCAATTAATGTTTTCTAGGTTAAGGTTTGAAAGTTGGCAATGATCTTGCTCTAGTGCATTTATGCTTTTGATATGAGCACAAGTTATTCCCTCAATTAGTTCCATGCACGTTAGTGAGTTTCTCTCTTGATTAGCTATCAACCACTGGGTGTCTCTTTGTCGTGTGGTTGCTGCATATAAGCACTTTTGTAGGGTAAGGTCCTTTGCACACCAATTGCATGCAAGCAATGCTAAACTTTGCACAACCCATGATCTCTGCACACAATTGCACCCTATGTCACTATATGTTATGCATGGAACCTTCTTCTTTTCGATCTTTCCAAAAGTGTTCTCCTTAGATATCTCCAGGGAAAGATCACGGATTCCTAGGCATGCATCTATAGTACTTAGCCATGCCCTTCCCATTATTATTGGGAAGTCCCCCTTATCGTTATTTACTTGTATTACTAGGAAATCAGCTGGGTACGATCACCCACACACAGTGGTAACGATGTCCTCCACCAGTCCCAAGGGAACAGTGATGGACTAGTTAGCCAGCTCTAGGTGAATATTGCTCTTTCTTAATGGAAGTAGGTTCCAAGCTTTGTACATCTCTTGTGATATTAGGTTAACTCCAAAACCTGAGTCTAGAAGAGCTTTACATGGTTCATTCCCAGTGACTTGGAGATATATTAGAGGGCTTCCAGGATCAGAGAATTTCCTAGGAAGGTGGCCCACCTTAATCCAGTCAGTAATGGCATGTGTTAACATAACTGTATGCGTTGAGCTTGGTGTGTGGTTTGAAGGGAGCTCTGAAGCCTTATTTGATGGGAAGACATTCAAAGGTTCAACCTCTTGTGGTTGTGAGGGCTTGGTTGGACTATTGGTTCTGAAGAAAGGTCTTTTCTTTATAAGGTTGTTAGAACCAACTTTGGGTTGAGGATTCATAGCCCTCATGGCATTGCGTTGCTGCGGTTGAGTAGGGAGTTCCCCTTGCATTTTTGGAGTGGGTGGTAATGGAGCTATCAGTGTGAGAGTTATGGATGGATTTGAAGAATGGTATGCTTGTGGGTTATCTCCCCTAGAAGAAGGAGTTCTATAATACTCCCAAGCTTGGTAGAGATGTTGTGGTGTAACATGACTAACAGAGTCATGTGGAGAGATTGGATGCTGAACGTAGTAGCCATATGGATCCAGTTGCTGGTAGGGGTATTGTTGCCTTGGTGGTGGCATCCCCCATGACTGTGGGGATTTCCACTGTTGATGTTGCTCAATGGGTTGTGGTGGAGTTCCACTTGGATAATATGTTGAAGGTTGGTGGAACTATCTTGGATTACCTTAGGGATAAGGTAATCGTTGAGGTGCTTGCTATTTATTAAGTCATGGGTTGAGTGCATACACCCCAGACTCTTGTAGATGTGAGATTATTGGGCAACATCCCTTAGGATGGTCATATTGGCATATCTCCCATCCACTGTCATTGTCCATGTCTGAATCCAAAACCTATTCGATGATGGCCATTTTGCCCTTACCCTCGTTACATGCATTTTCCACTTCTCTCTTTTTCTTTTTGTCATGGTCACTACCTCACTCCCTAGACTCCTCTACAATTTTAAGAACAATTTAAAACCTACTATCTAGAGAGTCCCACATTTGGTCTACCTTTTTCAATACTTCTGTTGTTAACTTTTGGAGTGGCAAGGTTTTCCTATTCACCACCTCTTTGAGTGGTGACTCATCTTCCTCCTCACAGAATCTCATTCCCCTTTTGCGGATGGAAGGATCTCGGTTGTACTCTTCCGCACTTTCTCTTTTTCGTAGCTCACCTTATTATTTGGCTACTTGCTCTAGCTGTCTATGAATCTAATGAGACCTAAGCTCTGATAATCTTCCTTGGGCATATGTTCCAAGGGTTCTTCTTGTTTCATGCCTAAGTCCATCCATGATATGGTGTAGTTAGCGGCCCATGGCAGCATCCAAGGGTTCATGATTTTCTTGCTTCCATCCTTGGATTTTCTTTTGTAGGTTAGACACTCAGGAGTACATTTGATACTTATCATTGAAAATTTTTAACATTGTACTCCACCTTTGAATGGATTCTAATTCTAAGAACCAATACCAACTTTCAGCTTCTTTCACTAATGTCCTTGGGAACAACTTCAGTTTTTGCCATTCATTTTCTATGTTTTGCAAGGCACAAGCATCGTGGAATGCTTGTAAATGATTTTGAGGATCAGTGTTGTATCCCCCTTCAAATCATGGGATGTCTAACCTCTTGATTCTACTATCCTTTTGGTGCCTTATGGGAACTCTTACGGCCTTCGTTATATCTAGCATGCTTCTAGTTGCAAGTAGGGATTCTTCATGGTCATCTTGTTCATAGCTTCTATGGTGTCTATGCAGTTCCCTACTCTCGCTTCTTCTATGCCTTGATTCCTTAGAGTGCCCTCATCCTCGTTCTTGACTATCGCATTCATGTTTTTCACTTTGTTTTCCTTTATCCTCATGATTGGTTTCCTTATGACTGCATCCAAACACTGAAGGAGAGGGTGAATGTGATGATGAAGATGAAGATGAAGGAGAACCATCGCCATGATGGTGTTTTCTACCTTCTCTTCGGTGGTCTTGGCCTTGATCGTGATTACGATTAGAACGTCTGCTCTTATCATGTGTTTGTGTTCCCTCGTTGAACACTTCATGTTCATGGGGATCAGAACTAGGGTTGTGAATCATGGAGTGGAGGTTCTGATACACCACCTCCTGACCATCATTAGGAGGAGAACATTGTTTGGTGAGGAACCTATTGAAGCAGGTTCACTGTTTGCAATTTTGCTTAAGATGTGCGGGGCATTATGGGGCCATTTACCTTTCAAGGATGTGTGGTAACTCTCCTATCACAAGTCCCTTTGACGTTGCACTTCTGTGGGATGATAGTCCCTTGTGTCATGATCACATGCAACGTATTCTACGTATAAAAGCAGCATGCCTATTCATGTGAAAGCATGAATGAGCATGTCGGTGATGGATCAGTCTGGAGGCAACACTATGTTACCCTCCAAGTCTCTCCAACGCAATTGTTCATCTTGGTAGAGAATAAAGGTAAAATCAGGTACATACTCATTGTGATGAGTATATACCACATGAAACTGTTGAGGAACTAGCGGATCTTAGTTATGTGTATTATGCCGCCGAATATCTCTTGTGTTAGTCGAAGGAGGTGAAATGCTCTTATGCGAAGAAGAAGACATTTTGTCTTGTTCGGTGTGTGATTTACCATTGTCTTATCTTTCCTTGATTAACCCTAAGGGTTCATTCTTGCATTCCAACGATATGGATGATTTCCTATGTTCTACATAGCGCACAAACAACTAAGTCCTTGGCAGTGGTGCCAATGATGAATGGCGAGGTATGCCTACACTCAACCATACAAATACGAGCATTTCATGCGTGATTCAGTTGAACTCCAAGGACTAAGTGCTTACGTGCCTTAATGGAACACTCAGGGTTAATCAATCATTGTCTTCCCAAACTTAGTTGTATTTCCATAGTTGTATGGTTAAGTAAGCTTGGGGTATATGAATTTTTATAGCTTTTATCTTTTTAATGTCTTATGCTAATAAGGGAAGGTAAAGAGAACTAAGTGACTAACTTACATTAACTATTCACTAACTAAGTTCTAATTGTTCCTAACACTACTATCCATTCCCACTTTCCGTACACATCCTAAACCAGTGCAATGCTACTAGGATTACCAAATGCTAGTTGTTACTGGGTTACCAAGCACTACATGCATGCTCGAAGTAGTCGTACTGAGTGTACTTAACTAAGAGAGTCAAAGGTTGAGAGAGAGATTAATTAACTAGAAAATCATTAAACATTCAACAATAATTAATTACTAATTAGCTTAATCCACATGCTGCAAGGTTTATCATAAATTTCGTCTTTATTACCATACACAAATATGTGCTCAAGTACAATTTGCTTGAATAAAGATCCGTTTACTCTATGACTCCTACTGCAGGCACATAGAAATTATCCTAACTCTAGAATGGTAAAATTGAAAGAGTTTGGATAAGGGTCTAAGTCTAACTATCGGGAACAAAGGGCTCTGCCTCTTATTTATAGAAGATGAGGCAGGACGTGATATCACGGCTCATCAATAGCTTTAGTTCAAACTTCAAGAGGTTGAGTATGCAAAGGAGTCAACAATATTTGACTAGTCCTTAGCTAATGCCATTGTCTACAACATTCAAAAGGACTTGTTGGAGGTTCGTTGAAGAATGCAAATATGATCAAGCATAATCATCGCCTACACACTATCAAGCTCCGAAAATAACAAATGGTTTAATATATGAAACAATAGTAGGAGTATCTTGTCAAGGTGACAATGGACCTGAGGAGGTTGGTAGCAAAGAATCATAATCTCTTGATGCTAGAGATGTGTAATTGAAATTGCTTCCTGGAAGAATGAGGCCCTTAAATTCAAAATGATCATGGAAAAACTATAGGGACCAGGTTGGTTTGCAAAAGAAGATTAATGAAAAGTAAATCAAACTAGTGAAGGCAAAGATGAATGAGGCCCTTCAGTAGCTCTAAGAAGGAGGTGATGTGTGGTAGCCTATCTTTGATGGGCTAAACATGTACAACAAAGATGAAATATGCTTCAATAAGCTACACATTGAGGAGATGATTGAATACATGGAGCTCGCTAACCTTTGCTATGCAAACTTGGCAATGCTGACTACTGAAAGGTCAAGGTCAGATTTGGAAAAGTAAGTGGCTAGCTTGTACCTATTGTACAAGGCAAAGTTTAAGCACCATAAGGAGACAAAGCAAAAACTTGAAATGAAAAATGTTGAAATTGATGTTCTTAGGCAATGCTTCATTGATTAGAGATCCATAATTGAGAATTTGACTTGAAGGATGAATGATTATTGAGAGTTTGGGAATGCTATAAAGGTGTTTGATGTTGAAAAAAATTACTTTACAACCTAGTTCATCAATGTGAAGGAGATGTTCCCCTCAATGCCATGTCTGTGGGATATTCCTTTATTGGCCCAAATTGGTGATGTCTCATGGACTATGTACAATTCCTAGAGTAAGGAGGAAAAGATAAAAATCATTGCTAGATGCTTTTCATCTTCTACCAATAGTCATAGTTGTAGCCAGACAGCTACAACCACAACCTTAATCACAATAAGCATGTGTACCAAAGGTAGGAGAAGGTCCTTTGACATCTTAAGAACCTCCATCACTTGGAATCATTTGGTTTTCTTCCTCATCTTTAAGCTACCAGAGGAGTTGTGTTGTTACTTTTTGTCATGGTATTCAATTTTTTTATCATGAATACCAAATTTTATAATAATTGTTAATCCGTACACTTAGTTACTTAATATTTTTTGTGTTAGTAGTTAGTCAATAATCCCATACCTTCAAAAAATTTTATAAAGAGTTTGTTCCTTCTTTTTTTCACTCAAGGATGAGTTTTCATTCAGTTATGGGGTTATGATGCATCATTTTCATTGGATTGTGTCGTCGATGCAAGGTTTGATGCATTGACGCGTATGTGTCGATACAATGTCTTGTCTTATCTATAAATACATGTTCACCAGTTGCATTTATGACATCCATTCATTAGTAGCTAGTAGAACTCTTGTAGTTTTGTGTTTCCAAAGTTAGAATATTTTTTAAATACTTGTAATAAGAGTTGAGAAGTATACGAATCTTTATTCAAGCATTATTGTACCTAAGCACCTTAGTGTGAATGGCAATAAAGATGAGCTTTCTTAATAAACCTTACAATACTTGGACTTATCTTAATTCTTACTTTATGAATTTATTACTCAAGCAATTTACTTTAATGCATTTAACTAATTAATTCATAGAGATAATTAAAGCACATAAGTACAAACATCTCAAGCATATGCTTAATGCTTGGTAATTCCAATAGCGCTTAATGCTTGGTAACCCAGTACTGTTGTAATGTGTTCAAGATGTATACGAAAGATGGGAACAAATGCTTATGTTAGGACTAGTTAAGCATTAATTAGTTATTAGATCAATTAACCATTTAAATACTTTATTTTAGGCACTTAGGCAATTTAAATAATAAACATAAAATGATAAAAATCATATGTCTTAGTTACAGTTAACCATACACTTGCACTTCACAAGTGAAACTAAGAAGACAACAATCATGTCCATTAGATTCACTATCTAAACCTAGTGTACTTAGAGAGCTAAAGTCTATGGAACTCGACTGGATCACTTAGTAAATGCTAGTGATTTGTATGGTTGGGTGTAGGAACTACTCGTTGTTCATCAATCTCCTATATAAACATTATTACCTTACTATGACATTGGAAATATGTGACCCATGCATGAAGGTAGTTCTTTGGTAAGGATAATAAATAAATAAATAAATAATACATAAAAAATCATTCTTGAGGTACTACTAGAAAGACATGTAACCCATGCCTAAAGGCACCCCTCTAACCATGGCCAAGATCCATAACTCATACATTTATAATTAATTAATTATTTTAATCATGTAATTCACGTTTTCTAATATTTCTTGTCAACTAATCATACTTTTATTTGGTTGTGGTTGGTCTCATGATGGTGAGCTTAAGATGATACAATGAAATGTTATTGGTAGTGGTATAGATTTCATTTGAAACATGAATGAACACATACGATGATCATTTTAATAATGCCTAACATAAGGAACTTGTTACAAACATGGTAACGAATCTCATGTTTCAATCTTTGTAATTCTTTCTCATTTTGTTTCACCTCACTCCTATGCTCAATTGTGAGTAATATTTTTGTGTAGCATAATGCATAATTCTAATAATAATAGTTTTGTGGTTAATGGAACATGGACTCAATCAACATTTGATTTTCTAGATGCCCATAGATACCTTCTAAAATGGTTATATAATGGCATTTTAGGTAGGAGCCTTTTGTGGGGAGGACCCACATGTATAAATTTTCGAGATATAGCCATGAACAAAATCCACATGCCTGTGCCATCAAGCACTATTTATTGTACTACATTCCATCATCACTTGATCATTTTCTTCTTCTTTGGTTCACTTTTTTTTTAAAAAAACTTTAGGTCTAAAGCCCCAATTCCTTCATATGTTAGATCTTTGAACCTATTGCAAATCATAATTTGACTTCATTTAAAATATTTGACATGTCTTCATGACTTCTAAACCCTTTATTAGCTTTAATTCAATTCACAAATCCCATGAAAATTCCTTTGTATTACAACAATTTTCAAAGAATAATTTCAGTTTTAGCAATATTGATGCAATGTCCTTCATTGATGCAACCTCATTAACATAGAAACATTGATGTGATATAAAAACACTATATATATATAGATCAATTGTTAGAAAAATTTTCATCATTTTCACTTCACACAAGAGGATTTTTTTTTTATTTTTTTATTTTTTTATTTTTTTTTTTTTTGCAATTTTTGAGAGTTAGAGCCTTCTAGTAATGATATCCTATGACTCAAACCTTTGCTTTCAACAATTTTAAAACCTATGAGCTTCCAAATTTGAGCTCTAAATCATGGTGACACTTATCCTATAATAGAGAAACTTTTTGAAACCCCAAGTTTTGAATGCCTAAAGTAGTTAACATTAAAAACAATAGAAATAACTTAAATTTTAGCTACTGTAGAGTCTTCAAAACATCCTATTACAATCATATAAGGACATTAACACTAGAATACTTTAGATTTAGGCTAATATTAAGGAAGATAAAAGGTCAAATGTTATAAGAATCATTTGGTAAATAATAATTAATCGTTAATGTAATTGCATATGGAACTTAAAAAAGTTTTGAAGTTAAGAGGTTCATCATAGCGTAGAGATAAGAAGCCACACAAGAGATGATAATGTGGACAGGAGTAGGTGTAAGAGCATAAATCCATGCATGCTATGAGACCAATTAAGAAATAACCCAAAGTGGAATTTATCAGAAAAATTTCCACAACTAAAATAAGGCAATCTAGGTAAGACAAGACACCAAGGTAGAGGTCCACTCTTAACATAATCCTTATGGAGATACCTATAGAGAATTCAAATAAATGATATCCAAAGTTCTATGCTATAAGAATTAAATTTTAGACCCTTCTTTGAGTCTACACTTCAAGAGATTCACAAGTACCTACAAGCATTTCCTTTATGGTCCACCATTTCGACAAATGGACAATGATACCTCGGAGAAATGTATCTCTTCTAGAATAACTGCGAAATAAATGCAATAGTTAGAATCAAGAATATAATCATGTCATACTTGATAAAGGCCATTGATCATATCCTAGAACTTCCAAACATGGGAACATAGATTGCAGAAGTGTCCATCCAATCTGATTAAGAGAGTACGAAGGAGTGGTTGTGATAGTGCTATGGGGTGGATAAGAAGGGATATAGTGAGCTTACTCAAGTCGAAAGGATTCATTTTAAGATCACATTATACCACCTCCATCAAATGGTGTAATTGAGTAAAGCTACATCCTTCTCGGTGATGACTTGCATAGTACTTAACAGTAGATTCCTATTCAACTTACCACACCTTCGCTTCTTGGAGATACAGAAGAACTTCAAAAATAATGAAAAATGTAGAATGCACTTCCCTTTCTATGCTTTACCAAAAATCTATTTAAAATGGGATGGATTACACATTACATGAATGATACCCTACAAGAAGCCACCACAACATCAGGGCAAGAAATGATGAAGGAGAAGTCATTATTAAGGCTTCAATAGGAAGCATCCCCTCCACTAGCAAAACAAACACTAGTTTCATTATCAAAAAACAAAGAGTAAGAAGCCTCACATTAGACACTTGCTAGAGGATTGGAAGATTATAAAAAGAGCTATTTCAATGGAGTTACATAAATAATTAGCTAATAGTGGGATGATCTATTCAACCTCTTCTATAAATGAAGAAGCCAAGTCACTATCCAAGTGAATTATATGATGAAAGAAGTTGCAATATTCCAAACCTTTAATCAAATGCTAGAAATCTTAGGTAATGTTGTATCCTTCTCTATGATGTCAGAGAAGGGGGATGGATTCACAGTGGTGATCATGCCATATAAGAAGTAAGAAATGGTGAAAGAGTTAGTTACTGATAGGATCTATAAAACATTGAAAGTCCTTGTAGCACAAATTCTAGACTTTGCTACAATGGTAGACATTTAGATGTTTGTAGGGACTAGTTTGAGAGGTTTGAATGCATCCCAACATGATGAGATATTGGAGAGACTGGTGAGAGTTAAGCCATTGATCCCAAATGTCTTTAACATGTTCAAAGATATCACAACTACCCATTCTACACTCATTGAAATAAGGGACAAGCTTATAATTATAGGAATATGACTTTAAAAGGAAGAATTAATCAACTAATAGTTAAGAAATGAAGTTGCATAACTCAGAGCCCACTTGTCAAAGCTAGCTCTTCATTAACTATTTTCAAAGATGAAGCCTTTAAACAACTCAAGGCTAAACAACATCAAGTGAAAATGGAGAAAGAAAAAGCCACATGGGATGCATGTTTGATAAAAACAATGTTAATTGGAGTAAACAAGGACCTTATCACAATGTGCAAAGGGAATTAAGAGTTATCCAAGGAGAAAAAAAGGTTGTTGAAGGTAGAGAAATAAAAGGAATAAATGGAGGAATAGCTTAAGCATTTTCAAGAGTAGTTATCCAAGATAAATATAGATGTACATATGTTGGGAACGAAGAATCAAAATTTTTTAATGGAGGAGGTTCGAGCAATTAGACAAAAGTTTGCCATCAAAATTGTTGCTTAGAAGTATAAAGTCTTTACGTATGAAAAGCTCAAAAATCTTTATAAGGAGTAAATGTAGACATTTTATATGTAAGAAAATTCAAAATATTTTTTTATTTGAAAATATTTGGCTACCTAATATGTTAGATGATGTGGATGACCCAACTGAGAAAAATTGAATTTTTTTAGTTTTGTAGTTACAATATATTCATAGTCTGTATGATTTTTAAATAAATATTAGGCTTTTTGGAAAGCTTATTTTGCAATCTATAAGCTTGTAATATTTTAGATCAATTGGAATTTATTCGATGATTCAAATTTGTCCTAGAAAAAAGATCTTTAATAAAACTACTTAGCATCTAGAATAGAAATTAGTGGTTTTCATGATAAATATCTTTACAATCTAAAATATTTACAGAATGAGTGAATACTTAATAAAAATCTCTTTCAACAATCTACCTGCTTACAAAATTTAGAATTGATTTGAGTTAGTTTTAAAGTTGAAATTTGTACATAATAGTGGCCCTGTAAGTGATTATTCAACTTCTTGGATTAACAAATTGGTGAATATGATGAATTGATTATGGATGATCAAAGTTATTAAAGTGGAAAAATTTGATAACATAAACTATCTCATTATTGAAGCATCACATTATTTTAATGGCATTAATTGCATCTCTTACACATACAATTTGTCCACACATTTATGACCACATGATGGGACCATAATAGAATATGATCAAACACGCCTATTTTGTGAACAATTTGGCTAGAAATTCAAGAGATAAGAAAGATTGGGATCATCCTCTAATTACATCTTCTTATCAATCTTTTAATAAAATAAAAATTAATTTATCTTTTTTCTTAGTATGATGACAAAGCACTAATTTAGCTTTTGTTTTGTTTATCTTATTAGATATATAGGGCATGATAAACTATCCCTAACACTATGTGAGGATGAATAATTAAGTCAATGAGAAGGAAATTTAATTGGAAAAGACTAAAGTTAAAGAAACCCTCTAGACAGTCTAATGAGACACATGATGATCTATTTCTGATAGCTTGAACACCTACAACCAAGTTGAATTTCGAATGAAGGGGTTGCAAATTGAAAAGATGATGGAATACATTAAGCTTACCAACCTTACACTATGTTAATCTAGTGATGTTAATTGTTGGTTGACCTTGATTAGAGTTAGAGAAATAGGTTGCAAGCTCATACTTATTATATGAGAATGAGAATAAACTCCACCATGAGGCATAATAAAAATTGCAAATCACCAATGTGGATCTCAATATCCTCATAGCCAAATATGAGAATCAAAGAGGAGTACCATAGGCCTTGGGTAGGAGAATGTTAGATTACTAGGGAGTAAAGAACATAGTAAGGTTTTCCAATATCAAATACAAATATTTTTTTCCCTAGTTTGTTAATACTCATGAGATGTTTCTCACTTTGATGTGTCATTGGAAGATGCCTACACCATAAAATCTAGGTTAAATGGAATGGACCATCCATGATTCTAGAACCAAGGAGGAGAAGATGAATGCACTCATTGATGCATTTAAGTAATGGAAATAGTAGTCACAATAGTAGAACAATCAAGACCATAGTCAAGTCATGAGAAGCCATTGTAAGAATTGTCATTACTAGGCACAACATAAGGCATGAAGATCCTTGGATATTTTTTGTAAATATTTACATAATTTTTGTAAGTATAATGTATCCAAGTTTTTTCATCTATCAAAATTGTAGAAAACTCGAATAAATTTTTTAATAAAACACTTTAGTTATTTAAGATAATCAAGGTAGTCAAGTTATTTCATATTTTACAAAGAAAATTTTTATAAATTTTGTTAACTTGATGATGATTTTTAGTAAGTTATGGGGGTATGATGAACAATCATGAGTTGGTTGCATTGACGTAGGGTTAGTTATGTTGAGGCAATAAATTCCTATATAACTACATGCACCAATTATATTCATGGCACCATTTTGGTCATAGTCATAATGAAGCTCTTGTAACTTGTTTCAATAGCACTTAGGATTTGTCACCAAATGCCTACAATTTGAACTTAAATTGATTAACCAATGTATTATTCAAGTGATCATGTACTTGGACACATGTTCATGAATGACAATAAGATCGATATCAATTTATCTTTAATACAACACTTGGTTTAGTTTAATGCTTTATTTAATTATAGTTTAATTTCCTTGTTCTTTCATTTCACATGAATTTAGTTAATAATTTACATTTCATCATACATTAATCACGTAACATGCTTAAGAATAGTTTTGAGCAAAAATACATTAACATTTGGTAATCCCACTAGTGTGCTACTTGGTATGCTGGGTAGTGGATATTTGGTATACATGCAACATTGATTTACTTCTCACATTTAGCTTAGGTTAAAGTATATTTTTAACATTTTAATATGACACTACAACATTAGCTATTATATGCCTCAATTACACTTAACTATATGTACTAAGGCTACATGAGTGTAATTGGAAAAACATCGATGTGCGATTGAATGCTTAATTATCTAATCACCATGCTAGTCGAATCCACAAATTATGATGAAGTAAATTATGTATGCTCATGATTTGTATAGTTGGGAATTGGAATTTCTTACCACTCATAAGTATTGAACTCAATACCTTTATGTGCAAAGGTATGCAAGCTAACCGATTGGATAAAATCTACACCTAAAATAAACAATGATAAATTTTTTTTCTCTATAAACTATTATATAGGTTTATAAACAAGTATTTGTGATCATATTACAAATAGAATATCAGTGTGCTTATGTGATTATATTATCTATAAGAATGATATTTACCTTAGGGTTCATCCAACAATGTTAATGATGTTCACTAAACCTAGATAGTGCACATTTCAACCATACGTTAGCAACAACACCAATGATGAGTAGTCAAGGTACCCCTACACCCAACTATACAAATCATGAAGCATTCATGTGTGAATCTAATTGAATTTTGTGAACTCTATGTTTTCTAGTACACTAGTCTTCTAGGAAATGAACTTTGCCCTAATAGTCATTTGTTTTCTTCCCAATTACACTTGTGATGCACAAAGGTATGGTTAAGTGTAATAGAGGCATTTGATTTTATTATTTTATGTTTTATGTTCCTGGTACTTGAAATAGAGAAATGAAGTAATTTAATAGCTAATTTAATTTAACTAATTAACTAATCTCTAACTAGTCCTAACACAAGCATCTAATCCCACTTTTCATACACGTCCTAAACCCACGTATCCACTACTAGGGTTACCAAGTGCTATGCTATTGGCCACACCAAGCAATAATGTTTCTAGGATTATGAAGAGAAAACATATTTATGCTTGAAGTGATCATACTTATATGTTTAATCTATTTAGCTTAATTAATTAACTAATCACTTGAAGTCCAATTTAGCTTAATTAATTACATAATTAATGAAAAAAATAAATGCATAAACGAATCATTAATTTATTCCAAGTGCTGCAAGGTTTGATCAAAAGTTTCATCTTTATTGCCATACACATTGGTATGTTTAGGTATAACAATGCCTAAATAAACATCTATACTCCTACTATAGGCACTCAGAGAAATATTCTAACTCTCAAAGGACAAAACTATAAGAGCTCTACTACTACTATGATTGGACTTCCCCATAAACATAGCTGGTGAGCATGTATTTATAGATTTTATTATAGCACTATGTCGACAAGGCCCTAGAGATGCAGCAAATACTATGTTGATGAAACTCCATTGACAAGACAACACCATGTAGATGGAGGCCCATCAATAAGGCCATGCCAATGGGGGCCTATCAACATGACACAATGATGATTCATCATACCCCCACGATTGAATGAAAACTCATCCTCAAATTCCTTGACAAAATTAAGAAGGTATGCGATTATTGACTGACTCTTGACATAACAAACTAACTTGACAAAATTGAGTGCCCAAGTGTACAAATCAATAGCATTACAAAAATTGTGATGTTCATGACACAAAATTGAATACCATGACATGATAACTTAAAACTGGATAGCACATCCTTTAATGACATGAAGGTAGTTCAGAAGATCAGATAGTCCCAGATTGTGGAGGTTCCTAATGTTCTAAAGGACGTTCACCAACTTCAAGAATGTGCAATGGATGAGGTAGGTATGGTTGTCTTGCTATGACTACAACCACTGGTAGAAGATAAAAGGCATTTAGTAATGTCTTCATCTTCTCCTCCTTACTCTAAGGATCATTCATAGTCCACGCAGCATCACTAATGTGGGCTAGAATGGGGATATCCCATGGATAGGGCATTACTGGGAACAACTCTTTAACATTGACAAATTAGACAACAAATTATTTACATTTGACATTGAATGCCCTTTCTGCGTTTTGCAACTCTTGATAGTCATTCATTCTTTTAGCTAGGTTCTCTATAGTCGATCTCTAATCAATGTATTTTCCCTTAAGAACCTTGAGTTCCATATTTTCCATGGCAAGCTTTTGCTTGGTGTCCTGGTGGTGCTTGAACTCAGCCTCATACAATAAGTATGAGCTAGTCACTTGCTTCTCTACTTCTGATTTTGGCCATTTGGTAGTCAACATAGCTAGATTTTCATATTAGAGATGGAAAAACTCCATGTATTCTATCATCTCCTCAATCTGCAACTCCTTCATGTGAATTTCTACCTTATTATAAGCATCTCTTCCATAAAGGATAGGTTTCCAAACTTCTCTTCCTTGCTAGAGTTACTAGAGGATTTCATTTACTTTTGCCTTTGTCAACTAGATGTGCTTTTCATTAACTTCTTTATGTATACTGACCTAATCTTTGTAATGATCCTTAACTCTCTCAAATTTCAGAGCCTCTAATTTCCAAGAAACTACCTCTATTATAGTCTTTTGGTGAAGGGCATGGACCTCCTCCATGAAGAGGTTTCTATTTTCAATTTTCAATCTCCTTAGCTCTATGTTTGCTCTAGCTAGTTGCTCCTGCTTTTGATGGATAAACTTGGGAAACTATTGTTTCTGCTCATCAACATTTTGTAAGCAATGATTTTCTATGATCAGTTTGCACATTCTCTTGGTAGGTAAAATCCAAGGCCTTTTGAATTTTGTGCTAGGTAGCCTCTACCAAGGATCAGTAGAACATCGTTATCTCCATCACACCCTCAACCCCTTTCAGTTTGGTATGAAGTTGTTCAAGAGCTTCATCTCTTGTCAATGCCATGTCGAGAAATGTAGGGTTGATAATTTGAACTGTTAATTTAGCAACTTCAGCAACCAAGCATTCATTCAACTTCTTGGCTATTTTTGAGTTATCCTTCCAGGATAATGTTTTTGCTCCTTGGATCTAGCAACTTTGATTGGGTTGCAGTAATACTATCTGAAAGATTGAAGACATCCAAAAGTAGTTTCCTAGTTCCCACCAGTTGATCCAACAATTCTTCATGTTTTTCTACACTTAAACTATCATTTACGGTCCCTACAGATGTCTACACATCTTTTGAGTGTAGTGAAGTCTGGTATAGATGCTACAAGTGCATTGAGTGTTTTGGAAATTCTATTAGCAACCACCTCTGTTGTTGTCTCCTATCCTTGGTGCTGCATCACTATCACTATTATTTCCTCACCTTCCTCCAAGTGCATCAAGAACGTTATGACATTTGCAAAAATTTCTAGGAGTGGCTACTATTCTATAAGAGATACCATGACCTCTCTAGCACTAGGATTCGACCTTGTAGACAACTATGTTTGTTGGGCTGAGAAAATGGATCCACCTCCCCCCATTAGGCTAATTGTTTAGGCCACCTCATTTAGATGACTCATCACTAGCCGGTACACAGATGGGTCCTCACGACTTGTGCCTGCTCATTGCTCTTGTTTACTCAAGAGAGATTCTTAGTATTCATGTAACCATTGGGCTATTCTAGCAACGTCTGACATAGTTGTTTGAGTGTCAGGTGGAGGTGATGGTTGTTGTGCCTCTTCTTGAATGATTATTGTAGGTGTTTTATCTTTCATCATCTCCACCCAATTAGTGGTTGAAGCATGCATGATGGCATCATTTGTATAATGGACTATCCCTCCTCTTCAATAGAGTTTTCTGATCAGGCATGGGAAGGGAAGTGCCTTCCTTCCATGTTCATTCTCTTTAAATAGCTTCTTGATCTTTAGATAGATCAACTGTGAAAGGTTGATAGGGAATCTCCCACTCAAAGCAGTGCTTGCATGGGTAGAAAAGGCACTGATCTTGGTGGGCTTCATTACATGATTTAGGTGAAAGGCCATAATCTTGTAGTGGATCCTTTCTGCCAGTGTGAGTGCATCGTACTCCTTGCGGTTGGCACCATAGCACTATCGAACCCAGTTCTTTTTCATGTTGGGATCTACCTGCATTGGAATCTTAGAGAGATTCACCCTAGTTTTTGGCAACCCAAGAACTTTAGCAATGGCCTACACTGAGTATGACACTGAGATGTCCTTGATTTAGATCGTTGAATTGGCCTACCTATTGTTCCAAAATAAGAATGTCTCTCCCATATACCACTCCTCAATGGAAGTGATAATTGGCCACATGGAAGAGGTCTTTAGTTGGTCCTATACTTTTTTAGGTGCTTGCTCCAAGAAAGAGCCAAAGTTTAACTTCTAGAGCACTATTTTTTGGACCTCCATGGATCTAATTTTATTCAAGCAAGCTTCTATGAAGGTCACCTTAAGGTTTGCTTGTTGAGCTGGTGCCTCATCCTAGTGGGAATGTTCTGTTAGTGTTGCTAGTTTTGGAATATGATGAATAGATTCCACCTCAGCCTCTTCCCTAAGAGGACCTGTGGCATGGGTTGCAAGTGGTTCTTCCTAGGCTTGTTCATGGCCCCTTCCTATTCTTGGCTATTTCTCTCTTGGTTGAGATGATCCTTCTTCCTATGTGTGTTTTCCTTTCGATGCCATCTACAATCACAACACATCCATGAATTAGTAGACATAACGTGTAACTTGGCTAAGGTTGGACCATTGTATATTCATTATTTTATTAATTAATTTTCATTATAAGTGTCACCATAGCTTGTTGGAAGAGTTTAACTTCTATAATTTTGTGTTTAAATGTAGATTTCTTAGTTAAACCTTTGCGAGAGTTAGAAAAATGGTGAAAATTGTTTTGTCAAAATAGCACATTTATGGCCCCCACAACTAAGAGCTTACCTCTAGTAGGTACAAGGTCAAAGTATGGAGTGATTTGAATAAACGGTTAGGAAGTTATGGGCTCTAGAAGGCTTTAGGCTCTAAAAATTTTAAAAACTCCCTTGGCATTTGTGAGAAAATGTGAAAATTTCTAAGGGGGGTAGTGCATATTTATACTATTTTTACGCTACATCGACAGGGCTACGTATATACATGGCCTTTGTCGATGAGGCCCTGTTTACAAGGTCCATAAACAAAATTTTCAAATGTGAATATCTTAAAAAATACAAGGATTTTTTGAATGAATTTGGAGTCCATGGAGTCCTAGAAAAGCCAAGAATATGATGAAATCATTGAAGAGGATCTTTAAAAGCTCAAAAATTAAAAATTTTTATGGAGAATGTATGCATTGAATAAAATATGTAAAGGAGCACATGGTTGGATGCAAAAAATAGATGTACGAAAGATCCTGATTGCAAGAATGCCTAAGGATAAGGTGCTTAATGAATCCAACTAAGAGATATGCATGTGGATCCTTCCCATAGTAGGCACATGCCTTGTTTTTCCTTGCATAACCTCAACCTAAGGAGTCTATGGCCCCCATAGGAAATTAATGGTTGATGGAAGTTAAGGACCAAAACCTAGAAGATTCTACAAAAGAATTTAAGTACATTAGACAAAGACACTGAATCAAGAACATGGACATTGACAATGAGATGAGTTATGGATAGTATAGACAGATGATGAAGAAGGTGGAATGGAATTCTAAATTGAGGTCATAAGAATTCCCTTATGGATTTTGTGTTTAAATGACTTGAGAAGATCTATCCTTAGTCTATACAAAAATCAACTACTTTCAATGACTTCGCATCACCACTCCAAGACCAATCCACCCCCTAAAGACACAAGAGTGATCCCAAAAAACAACCACTACTCCATAAAGAGAAGAAAAAATAAGTAGGAAGTGAGAGAGGGACTTACTTAGAGAAGATCATCAAGCATGGATAGCATGTCTTTCTAGTCCCATAACTAGTGCTTGTAGCCCATTTATTTGTCTAAGGGATGTGCTTTGAATTCCCATCATGTTTTTTTATTTTTTTTATTTTGGATGGGAACCACACCATGCAAAGACTTTATTCAACTTCCTATTATTGGTCAACATGGAATGATAAAAAGTCTATGAAAACACTCATGCACCTGAGCAAGTAGAAGGGTACAAAGAGTATTGAGTCCCCTTGAAGTCACACCCTGTGCAAACCTTTGAATCCTTTCCAATTCTAGAAAATACCAAGGTCACAAATTAATTAAAAGTTTATTTAATTA
The DNA here is from genome assembly GCA_015680685.1 of Gnetum montanum. NCBI lineage: Eukaryota > Viridiplantae > Streptophyta > Gnetopsida > Gnetales > Gnetaceae > Gnetum > Gnetum montanum. The sequence continues at coordinate 163,707 of MNCI01010332.1, forward strand.
AAAGGAACCTCAAACTTTCAAAATAAGGAAAACCATAGAGTTTGTGGATGGGTGGATGTCGTGGACTCATTACCTATTCCATAAAAAAAAACCTTGTTTTAGCCATTGGTACAAAAATTTAGAAATAGAAACCAGAAATTAGCAAACAAAAAATCACAACCCACCATTAGTAATAGCTACAACACCACTATGTCATGTTGGCACAAAGCATGTTTATTAACAAAAAATTATAAAATCACACTAAAATAAAGTAAAATATATAATAAAGTGTAAAATACTCAAGAAAGATTTAAATGTACTAATGATGGTGTAAAACAAAAAATGATGTGAAATAGGAAGAAATTTTAAAATCAAAAAGGTGTAAAATACATAATTTGTAAAGACAAAAATGTGTTAAAAAATAAAAAAATTAAGAAGTCATGTATATAATTAGCATGGATGGCCATCTCCCCTATGACTGAGTTGGAAGAAGGAGATCTATAAAATTGAGCATGGTTGCCCATTCATTGAGGTATTTGTTGCACTAGCTTGCTTGGGCTTGTGGAAAGGCTTTATCTATTGGACATTAATCAACTACTTTTTGTTTAGGCTTTCAAGTTTGTATATGATGATGGCCCTAGAAGGAAATGTTTCATTAATTATATAAGACCCTTTCCACAGTGTTTGGAATTTGATGTTTTGAGTTACATGTGTGGGATTCTAGTAGAGAACCTTATCTCCTTGTTAAAATTTTACTTTTCATATTCTAAGATCATGACATTGTTTGTTGAATGCCTTGTACACTTTATTCAAACACAGAGATACCAATCAATTTTCATTTAGCACATTGAGGTTGATCAGTCTTTCTTTTTGTACCAAACTTAGGTCAAGATCTAGGTCACAAGATGTTGAGAGTGTACAGAGCTCGAATTGAATTGGGAGTGTTGGAAGTTTTCCATACACTAACTCATAGGGAGAGTAACCAACAGGGAGTTTCCATGTTGCATCATAGGTCCAAAGGACATCATTGAGTTTTGTGCTCCGATCTCTCCTATATTTGCGAATACTTCTTGTTAGGATCTTTTTGATTTCCTTGTTCATCATCTCTACTTGGGTGTTGTTAATTTATGTTCAACCCCTAAGCATTGCATGAATTTTTGAAAAGTGGCACCTATAAAATGGGTTTTGTTGTTACAAATCAATGCACATGGCATCCCAAACTTGTTCACAACATTTTGTTGTACAAATCGAGTAGTAGCAGATGATGTATAGTCAATGGTAGCTGTTAATTTTTCCCACTTGGTATAGTAGTCAGTGGTGATGATTATATATGCCATCTCATTGGACATGGGTGTGATGGGACCCATGAAATCTATGCCCCATATATTAAATGATTCCAATGTTTGAATCCATTATCGTGGATCCTCAATTTATGCAGTCATCCCACCATCTCATTGGCAATGCTCATAGGATCAGACAAATTGGTGGGCATCCCTAAAGATTGTGGACCAATAGTTTCTTGCCATCAGGATTTTTATGGTCATGCATCTCCCAACATAGTAGCCTCCACAAGGACCTTCATGAGCATCTTGGAGAACACACAATTGATCTACATTAGGTACATACCAATGAACCATGCCATCAATGGACACCTTGTAAAGGTGTCCATTGATTTCCATGAAGTGCTGATCCCAATGAAGAAATTTTTGTTTCTTCTTATGGTCCAAATCTTCTGGTATCTCTTGAGTGAGAAGATAAGTGAGGATGCCATCATACCATTTCAGTTCTACAAGCATTTTTTTCATTTATTGCACCAACAAAGAGGAGTTCATCAAGAAATACATCAGATAGTGGACTTTCCTCCTCTTTGTTATCCCATCACAACTGAGACAAGTGATTAGCGATCACATTCTTAGTTCCCTTTCGATCTACCATTGTAAGATTGAATTCCTGTAAGATCACTAGCCATTGTATAACATGAGGGCTTGCCATTGGCTTGTTCATGAGGAAGTGAATGGCATTGTGATCAATGTGCATAAACACTTTATATATAAGCACATAGTGTTTGAACTTTTCCAAAGTATACACCACTTCCATCAATTCTTTCTTTGTAGTGGTGTAATTCAATTGTGCACCCACAATTCTTTGACTAGCATAGTTGATGTAATATGGACTTTTCTTATCGTCCAATTTCATAAGCACAGCTCCCAAGGCATAGTTAGATGCATCTATTATGATATGGAATTATGTAGATTAGTCAAGTGCTCATATAATTGTAGTCTCTATGGGCTTCTGTTTGAGGCTCTAGAATGCATTTTCACATTCCTTAGTTCAAATGAAGGGAGTGTCTTTCTTTGTCAGCTTAACATATGGTTTTGTGATCTTAGAGAAATTCTCTATGAATTACTGATTAACTAATGTGTCCAAGGAATGACTAAACATCTTTGATAGTTTCTTGTTGATGGGTGATTCTTTGGATGACCCTTATCTTTTTGGGATTTACCTTGATCCTTTCCTACAAAATTTGATGCCCCAATATAATGTCCTCTTAAATCATGAGATGGCTCTTTTGCCAATTAAGTTATAGATTTGTTTCCATGCATCTTTTTAGTACTTGCTTAAGGTGGTCCAAGGCTTACTTAAATGTAGTGCCATAAGGGAGAAGTCATCCATGAAGACTTTCACTCTGCTACCTATTTGCTACTAAAAGATACTTAAGACTAGACTTTGGAAAGTGGAAGGAACATTGCATAGACCAAAAGGCATCGTGTGATATGCAAAGGTCCCCCATGGACTTGTGAATGTTATTTTGGCATGATCTTCTAGTGCAATCTGGATTTGGTTATAGCCACTACAACCATCCAAAAAAATGTAATAGAAATGCCTAGATATGGTGTCCAACACTCGATCAACGAATGGCAATAGAAAATGATCTTTGAATGTTGCCATGTTTCATAGCCTGAATTTGATACAAACCCACCATTTACCACCTATCTTTGGAACTATCATGAGTGGGTTGACCCACTCGCTATCTGCAATGGGGTAGATGAACCCTACCTTAAGGAGTTTCTTAATCTCCTCTTTAACAATTTGCTTTAATTTTGGATTTAACTGTTGTTGTGGTTGCCTCCTTAGCTTTATGGACAAATTAGTGTAAATGCAATGCTAGCATATTTGTGGATCAATTTTAGTGAGTTCTAAATATGACCAAGCAAAGGTTGTTGGTCATTTGTTGACCACTTTCAATAGTTTTGCTTTCTTCTCAGGAGAAAGTTTGGCATTGAGTATGATTAGCTTGCCATTCTTCAAGAATGCATATTCTAGGCCAACAAGTAGATTTTTCAACTCTAGGGACTTCTGTTTAGAATTCTCAAGGATCTCCAACTCTTACCAATTGGTATCAATGTTTTCATCATCAGAGAGTTGGTGATGAACTTGCTCTAGTTCATCCATGCCTATGACATAAGTACATGTCAAGCTCTCAGTAGGTTCCATGCACATTGTGCTACTGTTAGAATCAATGGTTAACCATTGGATGCCCTCTTGTTTTTTGGTTGCTACATACAGACACCTTTGAATATCTACCTCATGTGCACATTACTTGCATGTGGAAATAGATGCTCGTTTCATGGACTAGAGTTTTTGCATGTAATTACACCATATATTGCTATATGTGATGCATAGAACTCGTCTCTTCTTGATTTTTTCAAATGCATTTTCCTTTGATATCCCTAGAGAAAGATCTCTTATGCCCATTCTTACATCAAAAGTGCTTAACCATGCCCTTTCCATAATGGTTGGGAAGTCCCCCTTACAATTATCAACCTTGATTACTTGTAAATCAGTAGGATAAGACCACTCATAGATAGTGGTCATAATGTCTTTGAATAGTTTCAATAGAATAGTGATGGACTAGTCTACCAATTCCAATATGATATTGCTCTTCTTAACAGGCGTTAAGTTCCAAGTAGTATACATCTCATGAGATATCAAGTTTACACCAGAACCAAAATCAAGAAGAGCTTTACATGGTTCATTCCTAACAATTTGTAAATAGATAAGAGACTCCTAGGATCAACTAATTTTTTGTGAAGTTTGCTAGCCTAGATCTAATTAGATATAGCATGGGTGAGCATAACAATATAGATTTTTGGTTACTCTGATGGAATGGTTTGCAATGGATGAGCCAGGAGTAGCACAACCAGTCGCCTAAGTTTGTGAGGGTTTAGTAAGGTTGTTGGTTTGGAAGAATGGTCTTTTATAAGCATGAGATTTTGAACCCCTTGGTTGATGAATCGGTTGTAAATTGATGATCTTGGTAGCGTTTTGTTGTTGTGGTTGGGCTAGAAGTTCACCCTGCATGGATGGAACATGCAGTAATTGTGTTGAGAGTAGAGGAATAGGTGTAGAAATAGTAGAAGGATAAGGATAAAATATGGTATCCCTCCTGGAATGTGGAGAATGAGCTCTGTAGTATTCAATAGGGTGGTAGTAATGTTGGAAAGGAGAAATGTGACTAGAAGAGTTACATGGAGACAAGGGTTGCTAAATGTAATACCCATATGGATTTGGTTTCCTTTAAGGATATTGTTTCCTTAGTGGTGGCATCCCCCATGATTGTGGTTGGTGCCACTATTGATACTATTCATACAATTGTAGTGGAATTCCACTTGGATAATATTGTTGTTGCTGATAGAACTTCTTGGGATTTCCTTGAGGATAAGGTAATCTTCTGGGTGTTTGCCTTTTTGCTAGTCATGCATTCAGAGCATACACCCCATACTCTTGTAAGTGTGCCATGATGGGGAAACATCCTTTAGGATGTTCATATTGGTAGATATCACACCCACCATCATCATCTGATTTAGTTTCTACAACTTCATCTACTATAGTAATCTTACCCTTACGCCTTTGATAGGCACGTTCAACTTCTCTTCACCTCCTATGGTTATGATCACTACTCTACTCTCTTGATTCTTTGGTGATGTTTAGAGTAGTTTGGAATTTTTCATTTAATGAATTCCACATTTTATCCACCTTGGCTCAAATTTTAGACATAGATTTTTGGATTGGCAAAGTCTTTCTATTTACCATCTCATCAAGTGATGATTCTTTCTCAATGTTATAAAATTGGACCTCCCTCTTTCTGATGGAAGGATCCTTATTGTATTCCTCTACACTTTCACATTTTCTCAACTCTACTTCTTCTTTTGCTACCTACTCAATTAGCCTTTGAATTTTATGGGCTCTAAGTCTAGATAGTCTCCCTTGGGCATAGACCCCAATATTTCTCCTCGTTTTTTATCTAATTCCATCTATGATATTGCTAAGTTGTTCCTACTAAGAATAACCATGGCCAAGGCATCGGTGTATGAGAGAATAGTATCTACACATGGTGTTGTTTAAAGGTTCATGGTTTCCTTGCTTCCATCCTTGGATCTACCTTCTTATATTTGACATCTTGGAGTATGTTTAATACTTATCATTAAATAAATCTAGCATTATACTCCAACTACAAATGGATTCTAGCTCCAAGGACCAGTACCAGCTTTCTTCTTCCTTGATGAGTGTCTTGGGAAATAGCTTTAGTTTTTACCAATTATTTTCAATATTTTGTAAGGCATAGGCATCGTGAAAAGCTTGAAGATGTGTCTATGGATCAAAATTATATCCCCCAAAAAATCTGCAAATATTGTTCATGTCAAGTTATCTAATTCGACTATCTTTCACATGCCTGGTTGGAATTTTCATAGCCTCTGCAATATTTAACATGCTTTGAGTTGCTAGCAAAGGCTCATCATTATCCTTATTTTGATGACATCGATGACGTCCTCTGCTACCCCTTCAATCATGAAGGGCTTGGTGATCACCATTATTATCTTGCTATTCAACTCATCACGGTTATTCTTTCTGCAGTGTTTGTTAGAACCAAAAGAGGAAGAAAAAGATGCAAATGAAGAGGGCGAAGAGGGAGGAGGATTGCCACCACCATGGTGTCTGCCAACTCCTCTTTAGTTGTCATGGTCACATTTGTTAGTTTTCTTATCTTCTTGATGCTTGTCTGAGCCCCTTCCTTGATTTCCATTCTTACCTAAACCTAGATTGTAGATAGTGGAGTGCAGATTCAAGGCCACACCCCCATCACTAGTAACAGGGGTGGAGAGTCTTCAAGTTGAGAGCCCCCAAAGGGGGGTCCTAATTATCATCTTAGTTAAGCAGGAACAAGGGATTGGTGAATCGTTTTCTCTTCACAAAATCATGGTGCTTCTCTTGGTGTCAATCTCTCCTATGTTGTGTTTCAGTGGCATGGTTGTCCCGGTAGTCATAATCATGCACAACGTACTCCTCATGAAGATCTTGGATGTCCAACCTAGTAAGAGTTTGAAGTAGCATCACAGGCATAGATCAATCGAGAGGCATTATAATGTTGCCTTCCATATCATGCCATTGTAGTTGTTCATCCTAATGTAAGATGAAGGTGAAATTAGGCACATACTCATTTGGATGAGTATACACCATTTTACATTCTTGACGGACTGGTGGTTTAGTATCATCATGCTTGTGAGAAGAAGACATTTTGCAATACAAATAGAATATCAATGTGTTTATGTGATTATATTATTTTTGAGAATGATTTTGACCTTAAGGTTCATCCAACGATGTTAATGGTGTTCACTAAACCTAGATAGCACACATTTCAACAAAAGGAATCCCCACTAATAGTGCCAATGATGAGTGGTCGAGGTACCCCCTACCCCCAACCATATGAATCACGAAGCGTTCATGCATGATCCAGTCAAATTCTGTGGACTCTATGTCTTCCGGTACACTAGTCTTCTAGGAAGTGAACTTTATCCTAATAGTCATTGGTTGTCTTCCCAATTACACTTATGATGCATGAAGGTATGGTTAAGTGTAATCGAGGCATCTAATTTTTATTATTTTATGTTTTATGTTTCTGGTACTTGAAATAGAGAAATAAAGTAATTTAATAACTTATTTAGTTTAACTAATTAACTAATCTCTAACTAGTCCCAACACAAGCATTCGGTCCCACTTTTTGTACATGTCTTGGACCCACATATCCACTACTAGTGTTACCAAGCACTATGCTACTAGGCAAACAAAGCAATAACACTACTAGGATTACCAAGTGAATACATGTTTACACTCGAAGTGGTCATACTTATATGTTTTATCTATTTAGCTTAATTAACTAATCACATGAATTTTAATTTACCTTAATTAATTGCATAATTAATGAAAACAATAAATGCATAAATGAATCATTAACCTATTCTAAGTGTTGCAAGGTTTGATCAAAAGGCTCATCTTTATTGCTGTTCACACTGGTGTGTTTAGGTACAATAGTGCTCAAATAAAGATCTGTACACTTTCTGACTCTTGTTGTAGGCACTCAAAGAAATATTCTAACTCTCAAATGACAAAACTATAGGAACTCTACTACTACTATGACTTGACTTCCCCATAAACACAGTTGGTGAGCTAAATTTATAGATTTTATTGCAGCACTATGTTGATGGGGTCCCATAGATGCAGCAAACGCTACATCGACGTCACCATGTTGACAGGGCAACACCATGTAGATGGGGCCATGTTGACGAGGCCACATCAATGGGGCCCCATCGACATGACATAGTGATGATTCATTAGGCATCAATTATAACTTCTTTATTTTGATAATCCAATTTGCCTAATTTGCTCTCATGAACATTCTATTCAACATGTTTTCCTTTATTGCTCTTTTGTTCAACAAGTTTGGCAATGGTGCTATTTAGTTCATGTATTTCAAAAAATTTCAGAAGTCCTCGACTTATGCCATTTGTGTACAGACAATAAATATTGGCACTCTTGATTTTTTTGGAGTATGCTTTAGTTTAATGTCCTTTTTTGCATTTGGAAGCACAGATATGGTGTGATCTACAAGAGACATTCTACAAAGAAGAACTTCAATTTTGAGGTAAATTTAAATCTTTATATGAACTTTTTATTTCAAGTTCATAGTAGGAAAATGAAGTATCCTAAGGAAGGATGCTTCTTGTGCTATTCCTTGGTTTCTTTTAGATGATGTTTGATTTTCTATCATTTGTGATTCTGATAGCTTTTTGGTTTATTTTGATTTAACAAGAAACTCTTGTTGGAAGTGAAAATTTGAGAGGATACTTCTAATAGAGGTAAGGCTTGATTCTTTTCCTACCATAGAGGAGAGGTTTTTCAAGATTGGGCGTAAAGGTGAAAACCACTATTTGCATTCCCAAAACCATTTAGTCCTTTCTTTCTCTTTTAGTCCTATTTTTTGATGCTTCTAAGCTATGATGTAATGCATTTTGTATTTGGGTTTTTGGTCATGAACCATCATATTATTTCTTTAGATGTATTGTTGTTCATTAATAATTTTTTTGATTTTTGGGGGTCTACCATAATAACACCACTAGTGGTAGTCCTTCTCCCTCCCCCTTCCTCCACTTCACCCTTCACCATCCCCACACCCCCCTGCTCAGAAAAAAAAAAGCATTTCCTTACCTTTTGATAAATATCATAATTATTATGTTTTCTAAATAAAATTTAAAAGTGTTAATAAGATGTTGTACTTGTTTCTCAAATTTTAAGATCTAGGTTGAAGCTTGCGTGGAGCCACTCAAAAGAGATTAAGCTCTTGATCATCCACTATCCTTGCAAGACTCACCTTAGTAGGATGGGCATTGAATCTTTGGGTGAGGATCATTTATGAAAGGAAAGTTCAAAATAGAGCATGAGCCTTTGCCCATTAGAGAGCTTGGGTTCAAAACACAATAGCAAAAAATCGAATCATCATTCATAAACTTGGGTTGCATGAACTTCTCTAAGCCTCTGTTGGATGATAGGTTGAGTTTAACATTTTATGCTTTATGGTTGAAGGACCCTAGCTATTGGACCTTTTTATCTACAATTGTTGGAAGGACTTCTAGTTGTTTAAAGCCCCTTGATATCCATTGGGAATATTTATGCTTAGGAAAGCATATGCTTTGAAGACACTGCTTCTTTCAAGAAGTGGAGAGCGTTGGAAAACATGCCTTCTTATTATTCTTGGACTCTTGGGTGGTGCCAACCTATATTTCAAAAGGGTGACATCATTACTTCATAGCCTTATCTCAACAAAATAGTGTCAGTTAAAAAAGTACGATAATCATTACATTATAACTTTGTCTCAACAAAATAGGGTTAGTTTAAAAAGTTCCTTTTCTCATTCCCCTTCATGAAAAACTAGATTTTTGTTTATTCATAATTTTTTCAAATCATTTTCAATTATTTTTTTCATATGTCTTAAAATTCAAGTGATATCAACTAAGAAAAAAAGAAAAGTTCAAACTTCAAATAGAGTAGACTCGATAGATTAATTCTTTTTATTTTGATGGAGTGCTAAAATTGAATCCTACAACTCAAAACTAGATATTTCTCTTGTCATCAAAATAGTTTAATTCCAACATATTGAACACATCCTTACATATCTAAAATTTTTGTTAGCTATTGTTGAATGAAGATATTATTTCCATTGAATGCCACTACTACTACACCATTCTAAAACAATGTGGAAAAGCTTTGTTGTCACTTCTATCATAACCTCTAGTTCCATTGTGATGTAAGTCCTAACACACAAAGACATCATTGCCATTTCCACTAGGAAAAGAAGGTGTCATAGTAAAAGATAAGAAAGATGCACAATGCAAAAATTATTAAAAATATCAAATTATGATTAATAATCAAAAACTAGATTTAGATCAACAACACATGTAATATGATTAGATCATTAATGAAAACCATCACAAAAGAAAATAGGTAGAGGAAGGTAAGCTACTTATCAAATTGATGGAATTAGGAATATTTTGTCTAGCTCAAGAGATTAGCTAAGATCTAAGCTTTGCAAAGCAAGAAGAGGTTTAGATCTAAAAATTTCCAAGAGATTAGCCAAGCATAGCTACAAGCATAAGCACAAGAGAGAGAGAGAGATGCACAATTAATGCCAAGAAATCTAGCGATGCAAAGTATTAATAGGCACAAGAAGAAGCATTTGGGTCATTCCAAGAATAAATAATTAATAATATATTTTATAAAATTAGGTAACATGTATAGATAAAAAGGGTTCAATTGTTTAACAATGGATCAAGTTACCAAGATAGAATAAGAATAATCTAACATGCCCAAGAATGGGTTCCAAGATTTAATAAGAGAACAATTGGAATAATATCTATTAACATGCCTTATAATCATATATTTATGTTATTTCAAAACTAAATAACATAAACATATTAATTAAATAAAATATAATAAATGAGGGATATTGGAATCCTAAAATAATTGGAATATAGGTACACCCTAAGATGTATAGTTCAATCAAAACTTTGCAACTAATGAAGCATCATCAAATAGGCTACATCAATGGGTATGCATCGATGTAGCCCCGTTGGTGCATGGTGACATGTGTTGACACAAATGCATTAATGCTAATGTAGAAAAAGCCTATATAAATGCATGCACCAATTGCATTTATGGCACATTAAGTCCATAGTGTAGCAAAGCTCTTGTAGTTTGATTTCTCTAGAGTTACAATATTTTCCTCTAAGTGTCTGTAGTGTGAATTCAAGAGATTGTCCAAATATTTATTTGAGAATCATGTACCTAAACACATTAGTATAATCAGAAATAAAGATGAGATTTCTGACATTCATTGCAACACCTGGATAGATTAATCTTTCTTATTTACATTTTACTTTTAATACACTTTCCATTCCTCTTCTTAAGTAATTAATGCATTTAATCATAAACACATATGTATGACCACTTCAAGAATAACATAAAGTGCTTGGTAATCCAAATAGTGACCATTTGATATGTCCAATAATTGCCACTTGGTAACCCAATAGTGTTAATACTAGTTCATGATATGTATAGCAAGTGGGAACGACTACTTATGTTAGGAGAATTAGTCACTAGAATAGATGAGTAGTTAAATAGTTAATCATTAAACCTTTGTTTATTCACCTTGAACTTAGGATAAAAATATATAAAAATACCAAAAAATAGATATCATAAGCCTTAACTCACACTTAATGATACACATAGATAGCACAATTGTGAGTTACGATGACAATGATAACATGACCCCTTAATTCATAGTTCATTACTATGGGTAAACTTAGGAACTAAGTCTACGAAATTTGACCAAATCACTAGTACTCACTTGTGATTCATATGGTTGAGCATAGGGTATACTCGTGGCTCATCAATAACTTAGTATTGTTGACTAGAATTGAACCCATGACTTAAATCTTTTAAATCAAGAGTCTTACCACTAGTCTAACACTTCGTTATTAAATAAAATATACTAAGCATTAATAAAATACTAGCAATGAGCCACCACCATCTTTCCAACCTATAATTCATAAGAGGCATAAATAATTTGTATATTCCAAGAAATAATAATCAAGAAAATAAATATACAAAATAATAATATTTCCAAATATGTAATTAGAGTAAGGTCCAAGGTTCAAATCTTAAGAATCATAATACCAAGATGTGATAAAAAATGTAAGCTTACTAATAATTAGAAGCTTAAAAGCAATATATCATGATGCATCAATCATAAGGTACCAATGTATAAAAACAAAGAGTTAAGAATCAAACCTCAGGATGCACAATTATAAGCATAAGCATAGAAGAGAGATTCACATGTACTAGTAGAAACCACTAGTAAAATATAATATATTGTTAACATAATATATTAAATATACTCTTAGGCTTCAAAACCAAATATAAGAAAATAAATAACAAATCTAAGATCTTAGGTTCAAAACACTTGGGTATTACTATTGATGTGTGAAGCTAAATTTATTATAATGTTATGTTTTACTCTTGCTTCTTTTGTATAAAAATAATTAAAATAAAATGAGTGTTATAAAGGGAAGTTATGTAAACTCCCTTGAAATAGTTAATTAAAAGTGAATGAAAGAAAAAGAATGAGGTGTTAGAAAGTTAATTATGAATTGGCTTAAAACCCTAAATCTATATATAAGATGCTTAGGGGGTTGGTTATAATTAATAATTATTTTTCTCCTTGGAGAAATAGAGAGCTTTGCACCCTTTCCTATGGTTTTTTCCTACATAGGATATCTATGTAAATCATTGTGTTATTTTCTTGTCATATGTACTACTTTGTCAAACCACAAAAATATCTAATTTTTTCTACATTTTATTCCTTTGATGTTTCATTGTTATTCTCAACATTTTTCTACATGGTACTAATATTCAATCTACATTTTTCCTATGCTAAATTTCATAACAAGTGATACCTAAGATTTTCTATTATGAATTGAAGCACCAGTAACTATTGTTCATTTAGTTAATAGGTCTCCTCATATAGCTCTTCAAGACAAGGTACCAAAATCTATTTGGAGTGAGAGAGCACTCAATCTTTCTCACCTAAGGATCTTTGACTATGAAGCATATGCCCATTAGCAAAATATAGCTAAACTTCATGGATGTGCACATAGATGCATTTTTATTAGATATGGCAATGATAATCTTGGTTATAGATTGTGGAATCCTGTTGATAAGAAAGTATTCAAGTTACATGATGTTATTTTTCATAAAAAATTGATGTTTTATGAGAATTAAGAATAGGAACTAAACCAAAAAAAATATAATTTTAGCCCTTCTATATAATCATTTGATCACGATGATGATAATTTAAAAATTGAATGTTTTCTTGATGATAAGAGTGATAAGAAGAATGTTTCACTAGAAGAGCAATTACCAGATACTTTAGAAAATGAGGATGATGATTTCAATAATCTTATGAATTAGGTTAGGAGATCTACTTGCTCCTTCAAATCTCTTATCAAGTATTCTTCATCTTTGCATTATATTTTGTACAGTGATAAGGGAGAACTTGGGACATTTTAGGAATCCATGTCTCCAATTAGTACACATAAATGGGTAGTTGTAATGAAATAAGAGTTCGATGCTCTGAGACATAATCAAACTTGGGATGTTGTTTCTTACCACATGGTAAGCATGTTTTGTCTAATAGGTGGATGTATAGAATTAAAGATGAGGCCAATGGGTAGAATCTCTACAAAGCTAGATTGATTATGAAGGGATTTAGTCAAAAATTTGATATAGACTTCATAGAAATCTTCTCTTCTATTGTAAAACCTTCTTCCATATATGCCATTTTATCTCTTATTATTGATTTAGACTTAGAATTGGAACAATTAGAGATAAAATCTACCTTATTACATGGCGACCTAAAGGAAGAGATTTATATGAAATTACTTGAAGAATATAAGTGTCATAGTTTTATATATCCTTTAGGTAATTTCTTACAAAAAAATGTCACAAGAAATTTGACAATTTTATGCAAGATTAAAAATATAAGTGTAGCATTGATCACTATGTTTACCTTCATGAACAAACTTCTAGTAAGATTACTATCATGTTATTGTATGTTGATGTCATGCTCATTGTAGAAAATGATGGACCTAAGATCAAAAATTGAAAAAGGAAATGGATAAATATTTTGCCATAAAATATTTGTGTCTAGCAAAGAAAACACATGGTATGAAGATTTCTAGATACAGGTACATCACAAATTGTAGCTTAGTCAATATAATCATATTGGTAAGGTGCTTGAACATTTTCATATGACAAATTGCATTTCTATTAGCATTCCTTTAGTAAGGCATTTTCATTTATTAGTGAAGGATTTTACGAAATCTAAAGAAGACTAGAGAAAGATGGAGAAAGTTTCATACACTTCGGCTATTAGTAGCCTGATATACACAATAATTTATACTAGAGTAGATATCTACAATGTAATGGGAGTCATTTCTTATTACATGAGTAATCTTGATCCTAAATATTGGGAAGCAGTAAAAAAAAGGTTGTCATATTTAAAAGGTACATAAAACCTTTACTTATATTTTGGTAACTTCACTTTGGATGTTGTTGCCTATGTGGATGAAAATTATGTAGCATGTAAAGATAGTAGAAAATCCACTTCTAAATATATTTTTCTTATGGATAGAGGTCTTGTTAGTTGGTTGTCTCAATTTCAAAGAGATATTTCATTATCTACTACTATGTTAGAATATATAGCTTTTGAAAAAGTAACCAAGAAGGTGATTTGGCTAAAGAGATTGCTTCATTGGTTTAAATTGAAATAGGTACAATACATCATTTACTATGATTTCTAAAGTGCTATTCACTTGGCCAAGAATGTTGCTTATCATGCTTGAACAAAACATAATAATGTGAGGTACCATTTCATCAGACAAAAATTTAAAGATAGGGAGTTGGATATGTGCAAGAGATTTGAAGACATAAACTTTTACTTCAAGTGGGAGAATGTTGATGTGTAAAGCCAAATTTGTTATAACATTATGTTTTAACATTAATGATTTTTTATAAAATAAAAAAATAGAAAGATTATTGTAAAGAAAATTTATGTAAACTTCCTTGAAATAGTTAATTAAAAGTAAATGAAATAAAAAGAATGAGGTTTTAGAAAGTTAACCATGAGTTAGCTTGGAATCCTAAACCTATATATAAGATGCTTAGGGGGTTGGTTGTAATCATTAATTCTTTTACTCCTTGAATAAATAGAGAGCTATATGTCCTTTCCTATGGTTTCTTCCCACATAGGATTTCTATGTAAATCACTGTAGCACTTTGCTAAGCCATGAAAATATTTCAATTTTCTTACATTTTTTCCTTTGATGTTTTTTAGAATTTTTCTACGTGGTACTGCTATTCAATCTAGGTTTTTCTTGTGTTGTATTTTTTAACAATTACAGCCATTCTAACCAATGGCCAAGATCCATACCTTACATATTTATAATTAATTAACTATTCTATGTACTTAATGCCTTCTTTTCCAATTTTTTCTTTATTGAGTAATGGTATTTTCATGTGGTTATGATTGATCTCATGGTGGTGGGCCTAGATGACATAATGCAATGTCATTGCTATTGATATAGACTTGGTTTGGAACTTGAATAGATAGGTATGAAGGTCATTTTAACCACACCCAACATGAAGAATCCGTTATGAACATGATAAGAAACCTCACATCCCAATCTTTGCAATCCTTTTTGATATTACTAGCATGAAGTGTAAGTAAAAATTGATGAAGATAACCCTCATTAGAAAAATCATTTTTTACTTATGAAAAGACATATATTTTCAAAAAAGTTGTGTTTTATGAATTGATGGACTTATGTACTATTTTTTTATTCTAATTCATTAATTTTTAAAGTTTTCTCCTTCTTTTTTTTAGTGGGAATTATCGTTTCATTAATTCTTAACATGGCCTCTTTATTTTTTTATAAATTCCAAGGCCATTTGATGTTATAACACTTTATGAAATTTTGGAATAAAGTTGTTGTACAAATTTCATTTTTCTCCTATTCTCTTTCTCCTTGTATTTATTTTTTCTCAATATTCATCTTCATCATCATACTCTCACATTCTTTCTATGTGCATTGTAACTCTATAGAAAGTTATCTTTCATCCCTTTTCATCCACATCAAATTTGTGGTAGCCTACATATCAAGTTTATCAAACTCTAATAATCAAAAAGAATTTGAAAATTCATATTCAAGATTTGATCATTTTACAAAAATTCTCATCATCAAGACTCAAATTTTAAAGTTTCTAATTGTTAATCTCTTTGGTGCAATATAATACATATAAATTTCATCAAAATATGAGCTTGTAATCTCAATTTCAAGTTTTTCAAATTAACCAAAGCTCTTGATTAAATTGTGGTATTGCAAGAAAAATGATCATGAGTCAACCACATGTCATGGTACCTCAAGAATTATTTTTTCATAGACCACCACCCATGGTCAACTCATGGCTACTCCAAATTATTAACTAGGACTCATGATAATATCATGGTAAAGTTCAATGGTAAGGTAAATTTATCATAACTCATGGTATGATATTGGTAATCTTCATAGCTAGACCATAAATCATGGTTTACTCATGGTATTTTTAGTTTACATTTGCTCTCTACTTTCAACCACCAAAATTTATGGGAGACTCATGCTATAATATCATGACTCATGTTAAAATAGATTTTTGAAATTTTCGTAAATTTTAATCAAATTTTGCAATCTCAAGTTAATTCATTCTTCTTCATGAAGTCTAATGGTGTTATCCAAGATAAAAATA
Organism: Gnetum montanum; assembly: GCA_015680685.1. Classification (NCBI taxonomy): domain Eukaryota; kingdom Viridiplantae; phylum Streptophyta; class Gnetopsida; order Gnetales; family Gnetaceae; genus Gnetum; species Gnetum montanum. The sequence goes on from MNCI01010332.1 coordinate 179,919, forward strand.
TTTAAAACTAAATCAACATGAATGCTAAAGGCATATCAAAATATTTCATGATATTCAATGGATCATAAGACTTCAGGTTTTGGACCGTACATATGCAAGAACTTCTTAGGCGCAATGATTGCTAGGACATTATGCAAATTGGTATTGTATTCATTGAAGGCTTTGAAAACATGAATAGAACCTAAATTAGAAAATATGAAACCAAGGAAAAGAAGAAAAATCTTGTTTTGCTAGTGTCTCAGACATGATATCATCAAGACTCATTTTTCATTAAACAACCAAGGAAATGCAATATATTCTACAACTAGAATATAAGAAAATCTTGAAAATAGATAACTATAAGAATTGATGTGTAAATAAGAGTTTGAATTTCTGCAAATTAGACCAAATGAAAACATACAGGAACTCTTCACTAGAATGTATATAAGTTTGAGGAAGGATAGATGAATATGGGTGCAACTATACAATAGGGTACAAAGTTCAAAAAATCATCTAGGCTTTTCTATAGATTTAATGTTTGAAAATATTATGGAAAATATATTACTTTTAAAATACCTAAACATGTTAAGTGTAAATGAATTGGTAACATAAATCAAAACTTTAAAGACAATGAAGGCAAGAAAAAATAATTCATTTAAAGATAAATACTATGTTTCCCATAAAAGAGGAATAGAAAGAAGATTTAAAGATAGAGGAAGTTCCCATCCATTTTATTTCAGAAATCAAAATCATCAAACACATGAAAAATTAGAAAATCAAGATAATAATGAAATTCTTAGATTTATTAGAGAAAGAGGATAATTAATAGGTAGGTGGAATTATAGTCAAAGAAATAATTCTTCCATTTCTTGCAAATTTTTCAAAAGAATAGGACATATTATAGATGTGTGCTAGGCAATAATAGGATTCAAATCTCTCTAACTAAAGCAACATCAAGAAGATGATTCTAACACATCTAAACAAGAAGCAAACTAAGGTAATTACAAAACTCTCAATACCATTATGAAAATCAAGGAAAACTCTTAAAACATTGACAATGGTTTTTCAAATCATATGACACCTTTTAAGTTCAACCTTTTAAATTACAAATATAACAATAACTTTGGAAACACAAAATTTGGAAATGACAACTTTCTAAACATCACAAGTATAGAAGATTACATTACATTGTCAAATTCCCTAACAATGGTGTCATCACCATTGCTTAAGTATTTTATATATTAAACCTATCACATCCACTTCTCTCTGTTGGACAAATGGATAGAAGAAGAATAAACTTGAAGTTCAAACATGACTTATGCATTATAACAAAGCCAAATGATGAAGAAATCACAAGAATAAGAACCTAAAACAATAGAATTTATTGCATGGACTATGATTATTTTTATTTAAAGAAAAATCCTATCTTCATCAATTCTAAAAGAAATGAACATGCCACCACAAACATCACAAAAATAAAGTAAATTCAGCCACCAATCAAAACAAAAAGGAGAATTTCAAAAATACTAAACAACAATCTGAAAATTCTCAAGATTAATACCAAGCCAAACTTTAGTATAAAATACTTGGCCACTATTTTTACTCCAACATAGGGAAAATGACTGGACTAAATAAAGCAATAGGTCTAGCAAGCAAGAAAATTCCCAAGAAAAAATGTAGAACTTGCATTCAAAGAAAGCCAACTAATTCATCTCATACCATATAGATGCAAAGAAGAAGCATGCCTCTAGTTCTTCTTCATCTAGCCATTGTTGGACCTATGTCTATTACATGAATTAGAGATGCAAATTATTTTCTTGTAATTATTGATGATTATACTAGATGCACTTAGACCTACAATCTAAAGATAAAGGATTAAGCCTTCAATAAATTCAGAATTTTCTACAATTTTATTCAAAATGTCATGAAATTATCAATAAAAAATTAGAACATATAAAGGAGGAGAGTTCATAAACAAAAATTTTAAATTTTTGTGCAACAAAAGAGGTACCTTCCATCAAATTACATGTGGGTATAGTCCTTAATCAAATGGGATAGTTGAAAGAAAGAATAAAATTATTCAAGAAATAATGAAATGTCTCATAAAAAAATGCAAAACTAGCAAATGGATATTGGACTATCGTAGTAAGTATGGCAACATACATCAAAAATAGGATCATCAATAGCAGCAACAAAAACATGTCATCATATGAACTTCTCTACAACAAAATCCCTAACATCTCTCACATGAAAACATTTGAATGTGATTACTATGTAAAGACCCCTAAACAATATATTCATAACATGGATGATAGAGGTCCTTGGATATGACACAACAATAAGAGGGTATACATTCTATGACCCCAGAGATCATAAATGGTACACCTTAAGAGATGTAATCTATCTAGAAGATAATTTTGATATTTCTAATTTTCAACCAAAACATCATAATTTAGAACACCAAATCAATCACAAGAAAAAACATTTAAAAACATTGCTGAACACTAATTTTGAAACAAGAATTAGAAGAATGAATGTCATTAAAAACTTAGTATATTTAGCTCTCACTTAAGAGCCTTAAAATGTGATGGAATCTCTAAAATCCAAAGTGTGAAAATAAGCTATGGATAAAGAATATGAGGTAATTATGAAGAAAAACACATGGAAGCTTGTTGATAAATCAAAAGATAATAAATTCATTAATTGGAAATGGTTTTACAAAATTAAATTTAATGAACAGAGGGAAGTCATTAATCACAAAGCTAGACATGTTTCTTTAGGATTCAAATAAAAAAACACATTAACTACAAAAGAATTTTTGCTCTAGTAGCCATATTTGAAATCATTAAGGTCATCCTATCCATTATTGCTTATTGTAATCTCAAACTCCATCAAATGAATTTAAACTTAGCATTTCTAAATAGATACATTAATGAAGAAGTATACATTCAACAAATTAAAGGATATGTCATCAAAGGCATGGATGACAAAGTTTGTAAACTAGAAAAGGCTCTATATGAATTAAAATAAGCTCCTAGAGCATGGTTTAATAGAATCAATGATTTTCTCTTAAATAAATGCTCCCCATGCATGTTTGAATCAAATTTATATTATAAACATGATAGAGATAACTTCATAATCACATCTCTATATGTGGATGACATAGTATTTACTACCATAAGTGAAAAAATATTGGAAGAATTTAAATATGTCATGAAAAATAAATTTGAAATGAAATATTTATGAGTGTTGAAGTACTTCTTGGGCATTCAAGTTGTACAAAATAAATATAAAATCCATCACACTAGATTTGCAAAATCCATCCTATAAAAATATAGTGGCATTAAGGAAAAATAAAAAAAATTATCCGTTGTAGCATAATATTAATTTGGAAAACAAAGATCAAACATCTCTTATCAATGCAATCATGTACAAAGGCATGATAGGATGCTTAAGATTTCTTTGCCACACATGATCAGACTTAGAGTTTGCTACTTCTCTTCTCTCATGGTACATGCAAGAACTAAGAGAATCTCATCTGAAGGCTCTTATTCATGTATTCAAATACATAAAAGAAACAAAAAGCCATGGACTAACCTATAGCAAAGGAAATAGAAACTTTTAAGCATACTCTAATGTTGATTGGTAGGAAATAATAATGATAGAAAATCAACATTAGGGATAATCATCTCCAAGAAAAAAATGCAATCTATGAGAAATCAAAAAAAAAAAAAAAACCTTACTTAGTCTAGCAACATATGAGATATAATGTAGTATAATGGCTAAATGTATTCAACATATTCTTTGGCTAAAGAAACCCATGATACAACTTGGATTCCATGTGGATCACTCCATTACACTCTCATATGACAATACATCTACTATACAACTCTACAACAAACATGTTCATCGTAAAAGATTAAAATACATTAACATAAAGTATTACTTCATAAAACAAGAAGTGAAGCAGGAAAACATCAAACCAAGTCATATTAAAACAAACTATTAAGCAACTAATCTACTAACAAAATATATTTTTGTTTGTAGGATTCAATACCTCAATAGCTATATAGAACTCAAGAAGATTGAAGACAAGCATAAAAACACTTGCATTACATCCTAAAGGAGGGACTAATATCACTAGTATGCAATGTGAGTGAAAATTGACAAAGATAAATTGTAGTAGAAAAAATCATTTTTTATTTAAGAAAAGGACAAATCTATTTTATAAAATTTTATAATTTTGAATTGATAGGTGGATGTACTATTTTTTGGTCCTAATTCATCAATTTTTTAAGTTTTCTCATTCTTGTTTTTACTAGGGATTGTCTCTTCATTGACCCTTAGAATGGTCCCTTTATTTTTGTATGAATTCCAAGGACATATGATGTTGTAACACTTTGGGTAAAACTAGAATAAAGTTGTTATATGAAGCTCATTCTTCTTCTATTCTCTTTCTATCTATATTTCTTATTTCTTAATATTCATCTTCATCATCATACTATCACATTCTCTTTACATGCACTATATCTCTACAGAAGATTATCTATCATCACTTTTCATCACATTAAATTTACTATATCCTTCATCAAGTTTTTCAAAATTCAATAGTCAAATAGAATTTGAAAATTCATCTTTAAGATTTGATCTTTCTATGAAAATTTTCTTTAACACTCAAATTTTAAAGTTCTAGATTGTTAATCACTTTCAAATGAATCCATACATACAATTTTCATCAGAATATGAGCTTGCATTTTGAAGTTTTTCAAATTAACCATGACCTATGGTCAAGTCATGCTATTTTAGGAAAATTGACCACAAGTTCACCATGACTTGTGGTACATCAAGAATTAATTTCTCATAAACCATGACCTGTGATCAACTCATGTTATCAACCACAACTTGTGGTTATATTAAATTGTTAACCACATCTCATGGTAATATTGTGGTAAACTTCAACGATAAGGTTAATTCACCATAACTTATGATGTGATTGTGGCAAGCTTCAGAACTAGACCATAACTCATGGTATTCTCAATTTATATTTTTTTCTCTATTTTCTATTACCATGACTCATGGGAGGCTTCTACTATAATAACATGACCTATGATCAAATTGTTCTACAAATATCATAACTCATGTTATAATACCAATACTCATGGTAAAATAAATTTTTCAAATTTTCACAAATTTTAGTCAATTTATGTAGCCTGAAGTCAATTCACACTTCTTCATTAACTCTAATACTTTCTCATTCTATTTCACCACACTACCATACTCAATTATGTAACTAATGCTTTTGTATAGTATAGTGCAGGATCTCGATGATAATAGTTGTGTGATTATTAAAACATGAGCTTAGTCAACATTTGATTTCCTAAGTACCCATGGACACCTTATGAACTAATTATACAAGGACATTTTTAGATAGGAACCTATTGTGAGAAGGATTCACTTGTATATCTTTTGAAGATATAGCTATGTACCAACTTACACAAGCCCACAACATTAAGCATTACTCATCCTACCACTATGCATTAGCATTTAATTAACTTCTCCTTGTTTTTATTTAATTTTTGTTAAGATTTCATGTTAGAAGCCCTAATTCCTTCAAATGTTCAAACTTCTGACCTATGCCAAATCATCATCTAGCCTCATCTAAAATGTGTAAAATGTCTTCATGGCTTTTGAACCCTTTTATCAGCTTCAATTTGACCTAAAAATCCTATGAAAATTCCTCCAAGTTTGTCCAATTTTAAAGAAAAATTTCCAATTTCAATAGCATTAACATAACACCCTTTATCGATGTAGTCATATTAACATGATACAAAAATACTATATATACACATCGACCATTAGTGAAATTTTAATCATTTTCACTTTGTGCAAGAGGAGTTTTGTAGCTTTTAAAAGCTAGAGCCTTTTACCAGCCATATCTTATGAACTAGACCTCTAATTTTCATGACTTCAAAACCTATGAGCTCCTAGAGCTAACCTCTACATCGTAAATGCATTTAATTTGTAATTGAAAAACTTTTTAAAACCCCAAGTTTTAAACATCTAAGGTATTTAAAATTTAAAAAAATAATAATAACTTATATTTTAGATAATCTAGTTACCTTCGAGCCTCTGAAATGTCCTACTATAGTTACATAAGGTCATTAATATTATAATTCTCCATATTTAAGCTAATCTTAAGGATGATAAAGGATCAAATGTTATAAACATCATTTGGAAAATAATAATTGATCATTAATGTGATTGTAGATGCACTTAAAAGAGTTTTGGATGTATGAGATCCATTACAACATAGAGAAAAGAGCCTACGTAGAGAACAAGAATATTGGATGAGAGCAAGTGTAAGAGACTAAAGTCACATATGAAATAATACCTACTAGAGAGGAACTTGAAGTGGAATTTTTCAAGAATATTTTCATAGCTAAAATAAGGAAATAAGGGTAAGATGAAATACTAAGAGGTTCATTCTCAAATTTATCCTCACTAAAGCTTATCTAGAAAAAATTAGACAAAAGGAGATCTTGAGGTTGTTGTTTCAAAAGCTGAGTTTCTAATTTTTCTTGAAGTTTACACCCTAAGAGATTTAAAAGGAGTTGTAAGAATCTTCTTTATGATCCATCATTTCAATAAATGGAAAATGGTACCTATGTGAAACATATGTCTCCTAGAATTATCATTAAGGAGATGTAACATTCAAAATCAAAGACATCATGATCTCCTACTTGGTAGAAGTCATTGTTGAAGTTCTAGGACTATTGAACATGAAAACCAAGCTAGTTGAGGTATTAATGTAATCTAATGCTAAAAATAAGAAAAAATTGACTCATAGGTACTATGTAGTGAATCAAAAGGAGTATCATGCACTCACCCTAAGAAGAAAAAATTTACATTAAAATCACTACGTACCATCTAAACCCCATGGTATGATCCAACAAGGTTACATCATTCTCTACTAGGAAATATGTTGCACTCAGTAGAAAATTCCTAGTTAAACTACCATAGCTCATCTTCCTAGATATTAAGAAATGCTTCAAGAAAAATAAAAAGGATAGAAAGATACTCCCCTTTCCTTGTGTTATCAAAAAAAAGTATTAAAGAATATAAATTTTTCACTACTCTAATGATATTCTTTGAAGAGCCACAACAACATCATGATAGGAGATGGTAAAGGAAAAGCCACTATCATAGAGATAGTTGTAGTACCCCTACCCTCTAAACAAATGCTAGAAATCTTGAGTGATGTTGCAGCCTTTTTTGCGATGTTGAAGGAGGGGGATGAAGCCACACTGAGGATCATGTCAAACGAATGATAAGAACTGGCTACATAGGTATTTACCAATTAGATTGATGAGGTATTAAAAGTCCCTGCATTACCAAATATAGAATTTTCTAGGATGGTAGATATTCAAATATCTATAGGGACTAGTTCAAGGGGTATGAGTGTAGCCCAACATGAGGTAGTGTTGAAAAGACTAGTGAGAGTTGGGCCATCTATCTTAGATATCTTTAACATGCCCAAAGATATCACAACAATCTAGTTCACACTCATAGAGATAAGCAGCAAGGTTGTCATTGCAAAACCATAATTTTAAGAAGCTAAATCAACCAACCAACAACTAAGAATTATAGTTGTATAAATCAAAGTCCAATGATCATATCTAACTTTCCACTAATCAATCCATACCAAAGATGAAGCCTTTAAACAACTCAAGGCTAAAAAACATTAAGTGAAGATGGAGAAGGAATAGTCCACCTAAGATGCATCCTTGATAGAAGCAATGTTAAATGGAATAAAGAATGACCTAACCATAGTGTTCAAGAAGAATTTAAAACTAGCCAAGGAGAATAGGAGGTTGTTGAAGATAGAGAAATAGAAGGAACAAATAAAAGAATACCTCAAGCACCTCCAAGAGTATTTAGTTAAATTAAATATAGACATACATAGGTTGGTAGTGGAGAATCAAAATCTCTTAATGGAAAAGGTCCAAGAAATATAAAAAAATGTATACCATCAATGAAAATATTAAAAATTATTATAGGGGTTAGATAGGCATGTAGAAGGAAATTTAATTGGAAAGGACTAAGATCAACAAAATTCTCTAGCAAGTCAAAGGTGATACATGGAATCCTAATTTTAATGAATTGAACACCTACAGCTAGGCTAAAATTTAAATGAATGAGTTACAAATTGAAAAGATGATAGAATACATGGAGCAAGAGAACCCACACTATGCCAATCTAGCAATGCTAACTATCAACTAACCTTGATCAGAGTTGGAGAAAAACATCACAATATCATACTTATTGTATGAGAATGAACATTAACTCCACCACAAGGCACAAAAAAGGTTGCAAATCACCAACATGGAGCTTGAGATCCTCAAGGATAAATATGAAGATCATAGTCAAGCAACATAGGCATTGGATAGGAGGATGTTAGACTACTAGGAGTTGAAATACATGATAAAGTCATTCAATATTGAACATAAACAATTCCTTGCCTAGTTCGTCAATGCTCATAACATGTTCATCACTCTAACATGTCCTTGGGAGATGCCTACACCAAAAATTCTAAGCAAACTAACTTGGATCATCCATGATCTAGGGACTAAGAAGGAGAAGATGAATCCACTTATTGATGCATTCAAATAGAAGACAATAGCCACAACCATAGCCATGGCATGAAGAGCCAGCATAGAAACTATTACCACCAGGTACAACATGAATCATATGCCTTAAATCTTTTTGTAAATATCTATATAATTTTTGTAAGGACAATGTGTCCAATTTTTTTCATTTTTAAAAATTATAAGATCCTTAGATAAATTATGTAATGTGACACTTTAATTAATCTATTTAGTCAAGTTACTCTCACATTTTGTAAACATCTCTATCTTAATTTTGTTAACTCGAGAACAAGTTTTTTTTATCAATCGTGGGGGTATGATAAATATTTTTAAGTTAACAACGTTAACACAAAAACATCGATGTAGGGTTAGCTATATTGAGGCAATAAATTTATATATAAATATGCATACACACTACATTTATGACAGTGTTTGATCAGTAGTTTTAGCAAAAATCTTGTGGTTTTTCCCCATAACACTTAGAATAATCAACAAGTATGTGCAACATTGTCTCAAGTAATTGTCTAGAGTCTTTATCCAAGTGCTATATACCTTGAAACATTGTATGAATAACATAAAAATTGAAATTATTTCACTCCATTGTAGTACTTTAACTTAGCTTGGAATTACATTGAATGTAAGTATTTTACATGCAACTTAGCGTAATATTTACTTTTCTTCACAATTAATTAGTAATTTATGATTAAAACACATGATAGTTATGACAACATAAGTATGATTGGTTTCAAGCATAACACATAACATTTGGTAATCCCTATAGTTCTCTTACTTGATTTTCCTAGCAGTAATCACTTGGTAACCTAACAATGACAACATGAGTCCAAGATATGTATGGTGAACCAAGAATGGATGCTTATCACCTAGACTAGAATAGACTTTATTTTTTGCACTTATATTAGTTTACATTAAGTTTGCATATTTTAATAATATTTTATTATGGCCTTAGCAACATCAATATCATATCTCTCAATTACACTTAATCATATGCACTAAGGTTACATGAGTGTAATTGGAAATACATCAACCTATGATCGAATGCTTAGCTATTTAGTTATAACCCTAGTTCAATCCATGAATTACAATTAGGTCACTTGTGTATGCTCATGATTTGTATTATTCCATATCGAGACTACTTCTTGCTCATCACATGGTTCATAATCTTCCAAATCCTTCATGAAGCCTTGATTGGGCAAAGCCTTCTTAAAGGCGGTAGCTACAGCTTTCATAGACTCTTTGCAAATTCATCCATGTACATCACATCATCATCCTAGTCTATCTTGAAGAAAGATCATCATATTTAGTCATCATATTTATAGAAGTGATTTAAAATAACTAAGGCTTCTACTTTAATCCATTCTCATTATCTCAACCATGGTTTCTTTGGTTCTTTATTGGTACAACATCAAAAACCAAGAAATGAAAATTTTTGAATGTAAAAATAAAAATAATAAATTCACATATATTCTTCCTAGAAATGACACCAATGATAGGGATCTCTTAGTTGAGAACATAAGAGGTCTATTAATGGTATACATAGAAAACCCTTATAAACATTGACCATGATGGAAGCATGAATTACAAAGTTTATTTGTGTATATTATTGCATTTAATAAATAAAAAATTTGTAAACATATAGTACAAGTGAAGGAACCAAGTTTCCAAAATAAAATAATGAGTTGTTAGGTTAGTGGTAAGACTCTTGATTTGAAAGCTCCAAGTTAATGACAAATTTTAGAATCTTTGAATTATGAGAATTCTTAACAAATAGGATGAGGATCTTTTTTAAGTCATGCCATATTTCTTTTGGAAACACATGCACATTTCTTCCACTCCAATAATTAGTGCAAATAAACTTGGTTCTAAGGGAGATAAACCTTGATGAATTCTTGTTACGTTTGTTGATTAGTGTGGAAGAGATAATATTTGGAACAACATAAGTATCTTAAAAGGAAACAACATTTGAATTAATGAAGAGATAATCAAAAAAGAGTATGAAAAGGATGAAGAATGGTAAAAATTTAAACAAGCTCGTGCTAAAGGTAAAATTGCCTTCTTAAACTATAACTATGTTGTAGTCATCAAAGAAAGGAAAAATCTCCCAAAAAAGGGATTTTCTTCTATTACATGTGGTTTCTTTAATGTTAAAGGTTCAATGGCTAATAAAGTTTCTACTTTAGATACTAGTCATTTCTTCAATGATTTTGATCTATTGATTTTTCTTAAACTTGAGAAGAAGAAAATTCTTTGATTATATCTATTCCAAAATTTCATATCATTTCTATTAGAAATTAATAGTCTAAGATGAAGGGTCTTCTAGTGGTATTACTTGATTGATTAAAAAGTCTAGAGATGATTTTATTAAGGTGCAAAAAGTTGATGATAATAACCAATCTTAATGGGTCTAAGTCCTAGGCAATTCAAAGGTTCTTTATTTTGCTTTTTGTTAGTTTGCTCCAAGGGATTCTTCTATATACAATTCTATTAATCTTTCATGAGAGCATCATTTTCAACACCTAGGTCAAGATATTATAAAATTCTCGAAGCTTGGTAAAGTTTTTCTCTATGGATATTTAAATGCTTATGTTGGAAAAAGTCATATTTAAAGGCTTGTTTAGAATTCTCAATTAAAGTTCAGTAAAGAGCTCTATTTAGTTCACAAAAGATCATTTTCTAATCATAGTACAAATCAAAGGGGCATTCATTTCTTAAAGTGAGATCATTCCTTTAATTTTTTAATCCTTAATTGCATCATCAAATTTCTTTCCTCTTCTTATTTTACCTTTATTAATCTCTAAGGTAACTCTTGCTTTGATCTATTCTTGTCTACTCATGAAAATATAGATGTGGTAGAAAATTTCAGTTGGAAGAAAAACTTCTAGAATCTCCTCATCATTACCTAAAATTTACTATTNAAAAATTTCAGTTGGAAGAAAAACTTCTGGAATCTCCTCATCATTACCTAAAATTTACTATTCTTACTTCAATTTGTCGTATTCTTTGCAAGAAATGTAGAACTCATCATCTCATAGAAGAGCTCTATCAAGATTTTCAAACAAGAGTGGCTAATATGTTGGTTAACAATGAAAATGAGCTAGATTTAACTAATTTTCTTTCTTTTTATAGCTACTCAAGTGTGAATTAAGAAGAGATATGCTTGTATAAAATCTTAGTTGGATGTAGATTATTTGATAGCTCATAAATATGTTATAAATTCATATTTTGATGTTTCAATGCTAAAGAATTATAGCAATTTTATTCATTTTAAAAAACATGAAATTACATTAAAGAAGAATAGGAAAGAATGATCAATGAGCTTCAATCAAATCTAAAAATATTTTAGAATTTATTTTAAGATAGACAAAAACTTGGTTGAAATTTTTCCTTATCTACTATTTAGACTTTTTTAAATAACCTTTTTAATCAAGAGGTTCCCTTGATTGTGCAAGATAACTCTAGTGTTCTTGAGTTATACCTTGATGACATTTCCATTGAAATTCAAAGCTTATCTTCTAGGAAAGATGTTGATGTTAATGGATTATATGTAGAGCTTCTTAAATGGAGTGTTTCGTAGCTGTAGAAAGCAACTTGCAATCTTCTTGATAAAGAGCTTCAACATGATTTGGATCACTCTTGGTGTTCTAGGTGAGCAGTCTTTCCTTTCAAAAAGGAAGATAGGATAGATCTTAATAATTATCTATTAATTGCAATCAATTCAATTTTCACTAAGATTTTGGACACTATTTTGAGGAATAAAATTAGTTCATGGACAAAAATGCAAGGTCTTCATGCTCAATCACAAGCACCCTTTAGTAAGAATCATTCTACTATAGACCATCTAATAACTTTATGTTATTGTGTAAAGAAAGTGAAAATGTCCAACCATACAAATTTTCTTTCTTTTGTTTATTTTTTCAAGGCTTATGATTCTATGAGTCAAGATAAAATTTGGAAGAGATTGGATAGCATTAACATTCCACAAGATCTCCTTTTTGTTGCTAAAAGAATCTATGAGATGGCTAATATTCTTATTGAAGAGAATCTTACTAGAGGAGGAATAAGTATCAATAGCTCAATTAGAGATAAACAAGGTTTTCTTTTGTCCCCTACCTTTTTGGCATACTTATAGATAAACTGGAAGAATGGATGCAAAATACCTCTAATCATGCTATGTTAGTGAATGGATTATTTTTAAACATGCTTCTCTTTGCAGATGATGTGGCCTTGATTGTAAAATCATTTATAGGATTAAATTATATGCTTCAAATTCTTCATAACTACTACAACCATTCTAGTATGAAAGTTAATATTTGATAAGACTAAAATTCTAGTTTTTGGTACTAGAAATAGAAATTATAAATTTTTTCTTAGAGAAAAAGCCTTGATATTTTTGAATCTTATAAACATTTGGAAATTGAATTTGCTAATACTTATAGTTGGAATATCATTATTGCTCAAAAGGTTTTAGGTGGCATGAGAACTCTACTTGCTTTAAGAAATAATTATAGCAGGAAATAAATTTTGGCATGGGATATTAGAAAGAAACTTTTTCAAAGTCTTAATTCATCCTGTATTATTATATTGATGTGTTACATGGGGACTTTCTCTTTTTACACATAATTTGAAAAACATAGAACATGTTCAAAAACAGTTTCTTGTATGTGAATTTCAAGTGAAAATGTAGATTGCTTATGATATCTTACTTTTAGAAGCATATTTGCTTCCTCTTAAAGTTAAAGCCCTTTGTCAATTTATTACGTATACTCAAAGTTAAGTTATATGGAGGAAGTTAATTATGCTAAGGAGATAATGAATGCTACATAAGAAAATGGGTGGCTGCATCAAGGAAAATTGTGGCTTCAGTCATAGAATATTATAATATAAGATCTCCCTTTAAACAAAAGACTCTTCCAAAATCCTATAAAAGACAAAGTCTTGGCTAAAGTTTCATTGAACACATCAAGGAAAAAATAATCTTATTTACATTCAACCATAAGAGGTTTGTTATCTAGTACTCAAAAGTATCTATTCTTAGCTATTCCTATTTATTTAAGGAATCAAATT
>MNCI01010338.1:0-20263 GCA_015680685.1 Gnetum montanum
GCATGGGATGCGATATCGCGGCACATGCAAGTCGTGTCTCATCATCTAGTAATATTGAATTTTCTTCTTCTAATTTTTCAAAATCTATTGTTAGTGTTGAGAATCAGTTGAGTACCTTAGAGAACACATAAGTTGAATTCTTTGACCTCAACTTTTGAAAAATCACAGTAAGAAAATTAATCATCATCCTAGCCTTGTCCCAGCAAAATGGGGTTGACTAAGAAATTTAATTATTAATAGAAAAGAAAAATATCAAAAGTATCTACCATAACTTGATTGTTGATGAGTGGCGATGTACCCCTACACTCAACCATACGAATACGAGTGTTACATGCGTGATTCGGTTGAACTCCGTAGACTAAGTGCCTACACACCTCATGAAACACTTAAGGTTAATCGTTCGTTGTCTTCCCAGACTTACTTGTATTTGTCACAGTTGTATGGTTAAGTAAGTCTGAGGTATGTGATTTTTATATCTTTTCTGTTTTATCTCCTATGCTAATGAGGTGAAGGGTGAAGAGACTAATTAACTAACTAACTAAGCCTTAATTAACCTAGCATCAGCATCCGTTCCCACTTACCGTTCACACCCTGAGCCAATGCAACCTTGGTTACCAAACGCTATTCATTGCTAGGATTACCAAGCGTAACGCACGTGCTCGAAGCGGTCATACTGAATGCACTTAACTATGGGAGAAGGGTTGAGAAAGATTTAATTGAACTAATAAAGCATTTAAACATTAACGATAAATAACAATAAATAAAGTCCTATCTAGCTTAGTCCATGCACTGCAAGGTTTATCTAAGAAGTTCATCTTTATTTCCGTACACAAACTTATGTTTAGGTACAATATTTGCTCGAATAAAGATCCATTCACTTTGAGACTCCTACTATGGGCACATGGAAATTATTCTATCTCTGGAGAGGTAAAAATGCCAGAGTTTCACTACGGTCTAGGCCTAAACTTTGAAACAAGGAATAGCCACCTCTTATTTATAGATTTGGTGGCACACTACGATATCGCGTCCCATCATACCCCCATGACTGAATGAAAACTTGTCCTCAAGTTCGTTACAAAATATTGGGATGGTATGGGATTATTGACTCAAATGGAACTAATGGTGAATTGGATGACATGTGAACGGATCATCATTACAAGACAAGACAAAACTGGTGTTCATGACAACAAGAGTGAACACCTTATACATTTGACATCAGGCCTTATCTGGTAGCTGAGAGAGAAGAGAGAAAAGAGAAGAAGTCTGCTACTACCAACGCCAAAATTGCGTCTTTCGTTGTCTATCCAAAAGCGCACCATCGATCTTGCTCCTTGCATAGCTATTTCAGCACCGATCCATTCCAAGTGTTCCCTCCAGATCTAATTCGTTGTTGTATGATTATCATCTGCACACACAACACAGTCTTTATATTAGCAAGGGTAAATGAATCACAATGCAGTGGATACCTTGCTTCGGTGAAAGGTCCATTGGCTAAGTTGTGGTATGGTTGATACGGGTCTGGAAATATATTCATGGTGACTACTGAAGGTGTAGGGGCTAGGAGAAAATTAAAAAAAAATTGGCTCTGGACCCCCATGACTAAGAGCGAACCTCTAGTAGCGATAGAATGGAGAAAGAATAAAGAACAAGAAAGATGGAGAAAAAGAGACAACCATAACGTCGGTGAAATGGATGTCAAGATGGAAATGAACAAAATAAAGTTGGTTGCAAAAATGTTAAGGGAAAGAAGTTAACTGATGCACCAAATAGGAATGTCAGTGGGTCCTCCCCAAAGTAGGCTCATGCCCTTAATGCCCTGACAAACCCACATTCAAAGAGTCCATAGGCTCTATGAATGTCATTTGGAACAAGAGTTAAAGTCTTAACCACAAGAATTTACCAAAAAAAAAACAACGCATCCACCAAAATATACACTAATGATACAACCGGCAATGAGGTGAACAATGGAGGAAGAATGATGGAAGGAAGAGAATGGAATGGAATCTCAAGAACAAGGTGGTGTACAGCCCCTTGTGTATTTGATGATTAATGTGACTCGGAAAATCTCATTTCAACTCCGGCCTCAACAAACCACATCCAGTGACATCGCATTAATGCATTCGGCCAATCCATCCTCTTGAAGTAACAAGAATGCCTTCACCTAAGAGCTACCACCATTTCGACGAAACGAAGGAGGAGAGAATGGGAAGTGAGAAGGGCCTTAGTTAGAGGGAACATTTTTTATTTTAGTTCCATAACCAATGATTGTAGCCCAAATGATTATTTCGTCTAAGGGGTGTGCTTTGAATTCTCACTTACTTTTTTTTCTACTACTTTTTTTTTGTTTTTTTATGTGTTTATGCGTGAGAACCACACCATGCAAAGACTTTGTTATTTTTCTTTGCTCAGCTTCCCGATAATTAAGTAACGTCGAAATGGTAAGAAAACTCAAGAAGAAAACATCAAAGCACCCAAGAGAATGGCCAACACAAATGCATCAAGTTCCCTTGAAGTCACACCCTTTTCAATTCTTGAGTCCTTTCTGAGTTTGAGAAATGCAAAGTCACTAATTCATATAGTTCTTATTAGAAACGAACTATACATTTCCAAGCCAAGAGAGACCATAGAAATTTGTGGATGTATGGATGAAGTGGACTCATTGCCTGCTACATCAAAAGAACCATACCTTAGTATCAACATCATAACTTAAAGGTAAAAATCAAACATTAGCAATCAATATAAAAATAGTTCATACCATCATGAAGAACACTTATTGGGTGACAAACTTACAAGATGGATAACACACATAAGAAATGGAAAAGTATGAACGATGTTGTAAAACAAAAACAAGAAAAGTTAAAGAAATTTGTAAAACAAAAAATGTGTAAAACAAAAACGCGTAAAACAAAAAACATGTAAAATAAAAATGTGTAAAACAAAAATTCTAAAAAGAACTGAGGACCTCAATTAATTAGCATAGGTGGCCATCTCCCCCATGACTACATGGAAAGGGAGAGATCCGAAATAATGAACACGTATTTGAATTTCTTAGAAGTATCCAACTTCTCCCAATTGATGTTCTTAGATTAAGGGGTGGAACCCAGCGACGCTCATATTCCAATGTATCTATGCTTTCTTTATGGGCGTGAGTTGTTCCCCCAGTTTGTTCCATGCATGTTGGTGGGCTGCTTTCTTGATCAACTGTCAACCATTGGGTGTTTTCTTGTTGTGTGGTTGCTACATACACGCACCTTTGTATATGAGTTTCTTGGGCACACCAGTTGCATGTAGGAGATGTTGAGCATTCCTCCATGTCATCACCCTCTGAGTCACTATATGTGATGCATAGAACTTTCTTCTTCTCAATCTTTCCATAAATGTTTACCTTAGATATTTCCAAGGAAAGATCATGGATTCCTAGGCATGCATATATTGTACTTAGCCATGGCCTTCCCATTATAATTGGAAAGTCCCCTTTGTTGCTATTGACTTTTATCACCAGGAAATCAGCTAAGTATGACCAACCACACACAGTGGTAACGATGTCCTCCACCAATCCCAAGGGAATGGTGATGGACAGGTTAGCTAGCTCTAGTTGAATATTGCTCTTCTTGAGTGGAGGCAGGTTCCAGGATTTATACATTTCTCGTGATATTAAGTTAACTCTGGAACCTGAGTTAAGAAGAGCTTTATGAGGTTTGTTCCCAGCAACTTGGAGGTAGATTAAGGGACTTCCAAGGTCAGAGAGTTTCCTGGGAAGGTGGCCCACCTTGATCCAGTCAGTAACAGTATGTGTTAACATAACCGTATACATTAAGCCCTGTTGTTGATTTGAAGGGAGCTCTGAAGCCTTATTTTTTGGAGTGGTCATAGACTCAACCGCTTGTGGTTGTGAGAGCTTGTTTGGGCTATTGGTTCTGAAGAAAGGTCTTCTCTTCTTTTGGTTGTCAGAACCAGTAGCAAGTTGAAGGTTTACAGCTCTCGTAGCATTACATTGCTGTGATTGAGTGGGGAGTTCCCCTTGCATTGTCGGAGTGAGTGGTAGCGGAACTATTGACGGATGAGTGGCGGATGGATTCAGAGGATGGTATGCGTGTGGTGTGTCTTCCATAGGAGAAGGAGTCCTAAAATACTCCTGAACTTGGTAGTGACATTGTGGGGTTGCGTGACCCATAGAGTCACATGGAGAAACTAACTGCTGCACGTAGTAGCCATACGGATTTGGTTTTCGGTAAGGGTATTGTTGTTTAGGCGATGGCATCCCCCATGACTGTGGGTGTTGCCACTACTGATGTTGCCCGATAGGTTGTGGTGGAGTTCCACTTGGATAGTATGTTAGCAGTTGGTGGAACTGCCTTGGATTACCTTTGGGATAAGGTAACCTTTAGGGTGCCTGTCGTCTGTTAAGTCTTGGGTTGAGTGCATACACCCCAGACTTTTGTAGATGTGAGATTATTGGGCAGCATCCCTTAGGATGGTTATATTGGCAAATCTCACATCCACCATTATTATCTATGTCAAAATCCACAACCTCATCGGTGATAGTCATTTTTCCCTTACCCCTGTCATGTGCATGGCCTGAATCTCTCCACTTTTTCTTATCATGGTCACTACTTCGTTCCTCCTTAGACTCCTCTACGATTTTCAAGACAGTTTCAATTTTACTGTCTAAGGAGCTCCATATTTCATCTACCTTAGCTGATACTTCTGTTGTTAGCTTTTGAAGCAACAAGGTTTTTCTATTCAACAACTCTTTGAGTGGTGACTCATCCTCTTCATCGCAGAATCTCACTCCCCTCTTTCAGAGGGAAGGATCACAGTTATATTCTTCCACACTTTCTCTTTTCCATAGCTCCCCTTCTTCTTTAGCTACTTGCTCCAACAATCGATGAATTTCATGGGACCTAAGTTCTGATAATCTCCCTTGGGCATAAGTCCCAAGGGTTTTCCTAGTTTCGTGTCTTATCCCATCTACGAGGTGGCGAAGTTGATCCCGTTGTGCGTAACCATGGCCCAGGCAACGATGTAGCAATGCATAATACTGGCTCATGGCAGCATCCAAGGGTTCATGAGTACCCTGCTTCCATCCTTGGATCTGCTTATGCAAGTTAGACACTCTGGAGTATGTCTGATATTTATTGTTAAAGAGTTCTAGCATTGTACTCCACCTCCTAATGGTTTCAAGTTCTAAGGACCGATACTAGCTTTCTACTTCCTTATGAGTGTCCTAGGAAACAACTTTAATTTCTGCCACTCGTTTTCAATATTTTGCAAGGTGCAGGCATCGTGGAATGCCTGTAAATGATTTTGCGGATCAGCATTATATCCCCCTTCGAAGCGTGGGATATTATTCATATCTAATCTCTTGATTCAGCTATCTTTTTGATGCCTTGTAGGTATTCTCATAGCCTCCGTAATATCTAACATACTCTAGGTGGCAAGTAGGGGCTCATCATGATCATCTCTCTCATGACATCTATGATGCCTATGTTGTTCCCTACTTTCCCTTCTTTCATGCCTAGACTCTCTAGACTGCCCTCGTCCTCTCTCTTGACTCTCTCGTCAAGGTCTCTCATTTTGCTTACCCTTATCCTCACCGTTATGCTCGTTGTGACTATGCCCTGATGTGGAAGGAGAGGGTGAATGATGTGATGAAGGGGAAGAAGAAGGAGAACCATCGCCATGATGATGTTTCTTACCTTCTCTTTGGTGGCTACCGCCCCGATCATGATGACAATCCAAATGCCTATCCTTATCATGTGTTTTTGTTTCCTCAGTGAACACTTGGTGTTCATGGGTATTAGAACTAGGATTATGAATCGTAGAGTGTAAGTTTTGATACCCCACCTCCTCACCATTGTTAGCAGGGGGAACATCATGCGATAGAGAACCTGTTATAACTGGTTCACCATCTCCAATTTCACTTAGGACGTGCAGGACCCCTTTGCCCTTCAACAATGTATGGTGGCTCTCCTACCGCAAGTCCCGTAGATGTTGTGCTTCTGTGGGATGATAATCCCTTGTGTCAAAATCACCTACAACGTATTCAGCGTATAGCTGTGTCATGCCTATCTGTGCAAGAGCACGAAGGAGCATGTTAGGGACTGCCCGATCTGAGTGTAACACTATGTTACCTTGCAAGTCTTTCCAACGCAGTTGTTCATCCTGATGGAGGATAAAAGTAAAATCAGGTATATACTCATCGGGATGAGTATATACCACCTGGTACTATTGAGGAACTGGTGGATTTTGGTTATGTGTTTGATGCCGCCGATTGTCTCTAGTGTGATCCCTAGGGAGTGAAGTGATTTTGTTCGAAGAAGAAGACATTGTTTCTTATTCGGTGTGCTGATTAACCATTATATAATTTTTTGTATCATTAACCCTAAGGGTTTGTTTAAGCTCCCAATGATGTGGATAATTTCCTATATTCTACTTAGTGCACAAATAACTTAGTCCCCGGCAACGATGCCAATGATGAGTGGTGAGGTACCACTACACTCAACCATACGAATACGAGCGTTACACGCGCGATCCGATCGAACTCCATAGACTAAGTGCCTACATGCCTCATGAAACACTTAAGGTTAATTGTTCGTTGTCTTCCTAGACTTACTTGTATTTGTCACGGTTGTATGGTTAAGTAAGTTTGAGGTATGTGATTTTTATAGCTTTTTTGTTTTATCTCCTATGCTAATGAGGTGAAGGGTGAAGAGACTAATTAACTAACTAACTAAGCCTTAATTAACCTAGCATCAGCATCCGTTCCCACTTACCGTTCACACCCTGAGCCAATGCAACCTTGGTTACCAAACGCTATTCATTACTGGGATTACGAAGCGTAACGCACATGCTCAAAGCAGTCGTACTGAATGCACTTAACTATGGGAGAAGGGTTGAGAGAGATTTAACTGAACTAATAAAGCATTTAAACATTAATGATAAATAATAATAAATAAATTCCTATCTAGCTTAGTCCATGTACTACAAGGTTTATCCAAGAAGTTTGTCTTTATTTCCGTACACAAACTTGTGTTCAGGTACAATATTTGCTCGAATAAAGATCCGTTCACTTTGGAGCTCCTACTGCAGGCACATGGAAATTATTCTATCTCTGGAGAGGTAAAAATGCTAGAGTTTTGCTACAGTCTAGGCCTAAAATTTGAAACAAGGGAGAGTCGCTTCTTATTTATAGATTTGGCGACGCATTGCGATATTGTGTACGTGATATCACAGGGGAAGACGCGATATCACGTACGCAATATCGCAGGGGATGCGATATCACAGCGGACGTGATATCGCGTACGTAATATCACGGCCCATGTGATATCGTGTCCCATCAATTGTGAGTGTGATGTGTGTTAAGCTTCTAGGATGATTTGTGAGACAACCTTGCAATGAGAAAGTGATGGAATTCAAACACATTATATTTCCATATTCAACATTTTAAGGTTATTTAAGTTGTGTGAAATGATGTGTCTTGAAGTTAAATTGTTATAATTGAAAGAAATATATAAAAATTAGTTAACAACATTACTTAACAAATTAAGTTACCCACTACTCAAAAGATTAATTATAACATCATTATGGTGGTGATAACACCATGCCAATGTTTACAAATGATGTTGACATAAGCATGGTGACAAGAGATTAATAAAAACAAGAAAGCAAAATAGAGAGTTTGAATATCCTAATACCTATCGTCAAATAAAGTGAGTTTCATTATAAAGGCTCCAAATTTAATCTAGTTAATAACTTTCCAAATTTAATCTAGTTAATAACTTTACACTTAATGGTTTGATAAAATTGTCAACAAATTTATCATTGGTATTAATGTAGAATGGAAAAATAAATCTGTTAGCAAAATCATGTCAAATATAATCACAACAATCTTGATATGCTTCGTTTTTTCATAGAATGCAAGATTTTTAATCAACTTAATTGCACTTTGATTGTCATGGGAAATTGTAATTGGTAGTGAAATGTTCTCCTTAAGTTCTTTGAACAATTGATGCAATCCTTTTAATTCTATAACAAGATTCACAAAAGCTCCATATCCAGACTCTGGAAGACACGGAAACTGCTTTTTGTTTGGTTGGACACCATGAAATGGTGTTCCCATGGTGTTCAATAGGAAAACAAGTTGTAGGACATCATGAAGCAATATCACCACCATAATCAACATCAATATATCTTGAGAGATTAACTTTTGAACATTAGTCAAAATTTAGTCCATAATCAACTATGCTTTTAAGTTATCTTAAGATACCCATAACTAAATACATTTATATATTTGTTGGTTTTTTATTAATTCTAGATAATAAACTAATTGAATATAAAATATTTGATCATGTATTGGTCAAATATATCAATTTTACAATCAACTTTCTATACATTTTGGGATTAGGAATGGGTTTAAAATCATCCAATTATGGGACACTCCAAATCAAAAATCTTATATTAAGTTAACAATTACCTGTTATAGGGTTTCATAACTGCCAAGTTATATATTAAGGGGTTAACATTATTTGGCATAAAAATTTGAAAAGTCATGAATTTCATATTTGGGATTATGAATTATTACATCTAACCACCAAATACTTTCTATCTTACTTTTGGAAGGGTATGTCCTTTCAACTTACTCTTCCAAATTCTAAATTTTTAGCACGTAGGGTGATGAGTGGCAAGATACCCCTACGCTCAACCATATGAATACAAGTGTGTACATGTGATTCTGTCGAACTCTGTGGATGGACTAGTTGTGGCACCTAAACAGGTATATGTTGATCACAATTCACTGTCTTCCCACCTAGACTAGTAGTAGCTTTATCACGTATGGTTTAGTCTAGAGTGAGGCATATGATGTTGTCCTAATTCTACATTACTCTTGATAACAGAAAAGATAAATTGATTAAACTAATAATGGAAGCAAAACCTAAATTAGCCTATGGTGATGGTGTCCATCCTTAACTATCTGTACACGTCTTGGACTTCATGGAATTACTATTGGGTGTGTCAAGTATTTGCACTTAAATGCTCGTGATTAAGGCGTTCACATTCCGCTTAATGACAAGGAAAGTAAATAACAATAAATTGAACTGTTAACTAAAGAAGGAATTAAATAATTAAAACAACAAAAATTAATCTAAGAGAATGTTGCAATGATGAAAGTAATCTCGATCTTTATTGTTGTCATGCATGTGTCCAAGTACATCACACTTGAACAAAGGTGTCGTGCAATTACAAACGTCACACTGTGGGCATGCATTAGGAATAACTAGCTTGAAAGAAAGAAACTGAAAACTAAACTGCCAAAAGAACTAGAAAGAAAATAACTTCCCTAAAAATTGTCAACTGTGTGCTTGAGTGCAATATTATAGGCTAACACAGGAATCACAATATCGCATATACGATATTGTATCCAGGCTGCAATATCGCATACCTGATATCGAGGCGTGGCAAACCACAATTCATTATACCCCCACGATTGAATAAAAACTCATCTTCGAGTTAATACAATGAGAAACAAACCCCTTACAAAACATTATGAAGGCATGGGATTATTGACTACTATTGACTAACCATGTTGTAGTATGAGAAACACAAAACTTGGACACAAAACACAAAATACAAAATGTTGGAACTCATGTGGTTCCCGGAGTTGGTGGCTCCTCCATTGGTGCTTTCCCTTTGTTTGGTACTATAGGCTTCTGAGATTGCTAACATGTGAGAAGTGCCTGTAGTTTCTCTTTTTCTATCCAAGGATCATGCATAGTCCATATTGATGTCCCAATGTTTGATGGAGTTGGCACCTCCCACGGACACGATAGTTGTGGAAACATCTAGTTTGCTTTGACATACCACATAGCAAATTATTGTTGTTCCTCCTCATAGGCTGTGGCTTTATCTTGTAATTCATGGTAATCTATCAACTGTCGAGCCAAATTTGCTGCTACATCTCTTTGATCATGGTAGCTTTCTTTGATCACTTCTAATTCAGAGTTTGCAACTTCTAATTTTTGTAACGTTTTCTTATGTTCGACAAACTCTATCCAATACTTAGCATAAGTGGCGGCTACCTGTTTCTAAAGCTCATTTCTTGGGAACCCTGCTATTAACATGGCTGAGTTGGCATATTTTACATTTTCCAACTCCATGTACTCCATTAAGTCTTGAATCTACAGATCCTAGCTTTTTAGTTCTACTTGGTGGACGAAGGCATATGTATTCAATATGGCTTGCTAGTTAGTGTGTTGAGTACTAAAAGAGTTAATGTGAGTCTTATCCATACAAATCTCCTTTTCGATTATTTCTTTGTACATCCCCACCTAATCACAAAAGTGCTCTTTCAACTTCTCATGCTTCTTGGCCTCATTCTACCATGCATTGATCTCTATTGCTGTCTTTTGACGGATGGCGTAGACCTCCTCCATAGAAAGGGTTCTATTTTCCCTAGTCAAGTGATTCATATCTTGGTTGACCTATACTAATTATTCTTGCATCTGTTAAAAATTTTCTTTGAGAACATTTTTCTATTTCTCAATTGCTGTCAATTGAAGATTTTCAGTAGTAAGTTGTTTATTCTCCTCTTGTAGAACCTTGAGAGCCTTAACATGTGCATATGTTTGAGCTTGTGCCTTGGAAGCATCCCAATCAACCTGTTCTTTCTCCCTTACCATCTTTTTATTCCCTTCCAACAATTTATTTAGTTGCTCATTTCTGAAAACATCCAATTGGTCAACTACGATGAATTGAAAAGGATCCCTTCATTTAGCTTGTAGGGTGATGAGCTTTTCTTGTAGTCTTTGCAGCTCGGCTTCCACATGCTCAGCCCTAACTTCAGCCATGACCAATTTTCCTTTAGTTGAAATGAGGTCTGATTGTGCTGATGTGACATCTTGAGGGATGTCAAACAAGAAAGTCATGACTTGTCCTATTTGTAGCAAGCGATCCAAAACATCCTCATGTTTTGTAGAAGAAATTGAGGAACCGGCCAAAACTTGAGCATTACGTGTGCTCATAAAATTTACCAGTGGCACAATAGGAACATTAAAAGATTAGTTGATGTGGCCTGTGACCACCTCTACTACACCTGCTGCATCCTGGTGCTACATGACCACAACTATGGCACCTTCACTAGTTTCTAATATAACTTGGAAGGATGCAGCATTCCCAGAGATTCGCTAATACCACGTGGACTCTCCTCCTAAAATCAATGAAATGTGTCTACTCACAAGGTCAACTGAAATAGTAGGCTACATGAAATCATTAATGATCCTGAATAAATTCTTGGCATCATGACTCCCCCAACTGATTGTCTCAGCAATGGTTCTGAGGTAACTAATGGATGGTTAATAGTCCTATTGTGGCGGTGGCGATTGTTGGACTTGCTACCTTGTGGGTTGTGTGCTGGGCCATACTTCCTATTGTTGGCTAGGCCCTACCATTTGAGGTGCAATGGGCCCAATTGTTCACTCTTCTTCTTGCCTAATTACTTGCCAACATCTTTCCTTGGCACTGGTAGTTTGAGTAGTTCAGCATACGAAGCATTTTGGGCTTTTCTAAAAACATCATTTGTATAGTCCAAAATTCTAGCACATCTGCACAACTTCCTGATCAGAGAAGGACAAGGCAAGGTAAGCTTCCCTGTCTTTCTTTCTTTGAATCGCCTTAGTATTTCTGTCAAATATAAATGGGGCAAATTTGCATTAAATTTTCCCATCAAAATTGCACTATCCCGCATCGTATAAGTAGATAGTCTATTTAAGCCTTTGGTAAGGAAAATGTGATAAGTGCTGATCTTGAAGTAAATCCTCTCTTCTAGGAACAATTCTTCATAAGCTTTATTTTCTTTTTTGTAAGCCCATTTCAACCATAACTTTCTTGTGTCTGTGTTCGAGCAAGTGGACAAATGAGCAACCTTTGGTCCTTCATTTGGAAGATTCAAGACCTCTGCAATGGCCCTTGCAAAGAAATCAATGAGAATGCCACCTACATTGCCAATGGTGCCTTCTTCCTTTCCATGCTAGAATTGGTATGTCTCACCCAAATACTAGTCACCACTTTCCAAGAGAATGGGCCATAATGGAGATGCCTGAAGTTGAGTCTTCACTGGTTTGGGGGAAAACTTGATGAAAGGCTTGAAATTGAGCTCCATGATCACAGTTGAGTAGGTGGAATTCTCCTAAATGGCTTGGAGACATTCTGGGAACAATGTGAGACATTGCCATGGTTCTAGGGCTCTAACTTCTCCACCTTCCACGTGGCTAGATTGCACTGTCGTAGGGGTTTTGTGATGGATGTTGAATGAGTGTGCTTCCTACTCTAAATGTTCTACGTGAGGTCCCTAGCCTTTGCCTCCTCTCGGGGGTTTAGCTGCTCCTTATGAAGGTCCTATTCAATCTCCTCTTTTTGGGGCCATCTGTAATCACACAAAGATCAACTGTTACCAAGGTTGTGTAGAGAAATTTTTATCAACTCATACCTTGTGCATTGCCTTAGTTAACAGTCCATAATTACATAGTGTAATTTTAAAGTTAGAAATATTTCCGAGAAGTGGCTCCAAAAGGTGTTATTGTTTACCTTACATCATTTGGTTTCATCAATTTCTTTACATGGGGCACTTACAATTGTTTGAGTGGCCTGGATGATTGATGAAAATTAACTTAGCATTTAAACATAAACTGTTTCTTTAGTAAATATTGAATTTCTTACCTCTATGATATCCTTTGAATGATAGAAAATTTCAAAAAAAAAGTATGTGCACTTCCTACTATAGTACCCGTACCCCCTGCCCCCCCACAACTAAGTGGAATACTCCAGGTTCAAATAGGATAAAAAAAATTGAAATTGGAATGTTATGGAGCTAGATATTGCACTTGGAAGATGGAGAGGTAAAGCTCTAAGTCGCAAAGGAAAATTTCAACAACTCCCCTAGTGGAAAATGAAGAAAATGAATGTTGAAGTAGGCAGGGTCGTAACCATATATAGGTAGGCAAGACCCAATATCATGTACCTGATATCAGGTTAGATGCAATATCGTGTACATGATATTGCATCCCCACCGACATGCACCAAATGCAAGGACTAACTGGAAATAATGAATTTTTGATATTTAATGGAGGATTTGATATTAAATTGGAAGGTCTGGGGTATTTGGAAAATTAATTTTGAGGCACCAGAAGTGTGTCATGGTGGAGTCATATATTAAAATTTGTGAAAAGGGGCTAGGATGAAGGGTGTATAGTAATTGTTGAGGAATGACTTATTAAAATGATAAGGGAAAGGATAGTTCACTTAGGTGAGTAGTCGAAGGGTGTAAAATAATGTGGTCATGTGCAACAAGGATAAGTTACAAAAGTTACACAAGTGGGTCCTCCCTAAAGTAGGCTCTGGCCTATGATGCCCTTGTGGAACCATACCTCTAATGTATGTGGGCAGTAGAGAAGTTGAATGCAACATATACCTATGAACCAAACACACATGTTAGAACCATCGAGTTGAGATAATAACTCTACATTACACCAACCACAAGTTATGAACATTCAGACAACAAGATGAGATGGACTATAGAAGGGATTGCAGAAATTAGGGCATGAGGTTTCTAATGATGGTCACAATGGAATTTTGTGTGTAATTAGTGGTTAAATAACCATGTGTCTAGCTTTCCAAGTTTTAGACCAAGTCCATACCACATTGCAGTGACATTGCATCGCTTCATCCCATTGACAAACAACCATAAGTCTACCAAAGTTGCAAGGAGTAACATCACTTAGTGTTTTGTTCAATGGAGGAGCGTCATGGTGGCACACTTTTTTTTATGGCTCTATGAAGTCACCTACCTTCAAGCATGGGTACATATCTCTTTAGTGGGATCCACAGAAGCTTATTTAGTGCCATTTTGAGTTGCTCTTCCTCCCATTTTTCATTAGATCTACAAGGATATAGTTACAACCTCGACAACCCGATAGAACATACGAAAGTAGCCAAAGAGAATCTATGAATCCCCTTGATGTCACACCCTTGTCATTCCACCTTGGCCCTTCACTCATCTCTCCAAACACAATGATTATCAAATTATTTATAGTTGGATGATGAAAAAGATTACCATTGTGACCAAAGCACAAACCTCTTATTAATGGAATAGGTGGATGGATGTCGTGGTCTCAATGTTCGAATAATTAGTCCCTTATGACTAGGCAACATAGAGAAAAACCTCACCTTAATGGGCAACATGATCAAATTGAAAACAACAATTAGAAAAAGTAAAGGAAATAGAGAAATGAAAAAAATCATAAAATAAAAAGATAAAATAACACTTAAGAATCCTAGAAATTAGAATGGGGGGTAACCCCCATGACTAAACATTTGATCATGGCTAGGATTAATAAGTGGATGAATAGGATCCATGCATGTATGAAACATTAGGAATCCTTCATGCCCCAGCCACTGGGTGTCGATTGCTAGTATGGTGGCTAGGTAGAGAAATCGTTGGTCACACACCTAATTATAGAAAGCATAGTGGGGTAGGTTAGATGGTGTGTGTACATTATGAGGGAAATCTAGCCCACTATGGCATCCTTGACTATATGGCAGTATGCATGGATCTATGTGTCCCTTCACATTGGTGAATTCACTGGATCGTGTGGATGTTGGAGTGTGAGGTGGAGGCCTGGGTATAGTGACAAGGGTTATTGATGGAGCTAACAAAGGTGTGGCACTAGGTTGACCTTGGGCTGGTTTAGAGGGTGAAATAGGTTCAGAAGTGTGATTCTTCTTCCTATGACCATGCCTAAAGAAGGGATGCTTCCAACGTTGCATAGGAAACCTACTTTCGTTAATAGCAGCTAATGAGTGGCGAGGTACCCCTACACTCAACCATACGAATACAAGTGTTACACACACGATCTGGTCAAACTCCATAGACTAAGTGCCTACACGCCTTATGGAACACTTAAGGTTAATCGTTCATTGTCTTCCCAGACTTACTTGTATTTGTCACAGTTGTATGGTTAAGTAAGTCTGAGGTATGTGATTTTTATATCTTTTATGTTTTATCGCCTATGCTAGGAGGGAAAAGGTGAAGAGACTAATTAACTAACTTTAACTAACTAAGTTCTAATGCCTAGCATTAGTATCCGTTCCCACTTACTATTCACACCCTGAGCCAATGCAACCTTCTGGGATTACCAAACGCTATTCGTTACTAAGATTACCAAGCGTAACACATGTGCTCAAAGCGGTCGTATTGAATGCACTTAACTAGGAGACAAGGGTTGAGAGAGATTAATTAGGAAAGCAGTAAATAACATTAATTAAAGTCCTATTTAGCTTAGTCCATGCATTGCAAGGTTTATCCAAAAGTTCATCTTTATTTCCGTACACAAACATGTGCTTAGGTACAATATTTGCTCGCATAAAGATCCGTTCACTTTGGTACTCCTACTACGGGCACATGGAAATTATTCTATCTCTAGAGAGGTAAAACTGCCAGAGTTTCGCTAAGGGTCTAGACCTAGATTCCGAAAGAAGGGAGAGCCACTTCTTATTTATAGAAATGGCGGTGGACTGCGATATTGCGTACGTGATATCGCGTCCCATCAATAGCAACACAAGTTACATCCATTGGTTGGCATGGTGGTGTGGAACCATCTGATACATTTGATGGTAGTGTAGAAGGAGGTGAAGGATGAGAATATCAAGGGTGAGGAGAAGTGTGAGAAGTATGAGGTGGTGATCCCTCAGGAGAAGACACAAGTTGATGGTACTTGGGAGAGTGATAGCGGTGATTGAAGGTAGAGGATTCAGAACTAGTTGGAGAAACAGGATGTTGAACATAGTAGGCATTTGGTTTTGGCAGACAAGGAGGATGTGGCTAGCTAGATGGTGGCCTTCCCCACACCTGTGAGTTTTGCCATTACGATGGAGCAAAGTGTTGAGGCTGGTAATAGCTCCCCTCAGGATAGTACAATGGGTTATGGGGTTGTCCATAATTACCTTGTGGAACAAGGATGTGTCTAAACTGATACCTTTGTATGAATTTTGGGTGCAGCTTCCCTACCCAATGCTCATATAGATGTGACAAGACTGGGCGATGGCCCTTTGGATGGTCATATAAACAAACATCACATCCATCCTTATTATTTGTAGTTGAGCCTTTGGCCTTGTTACCCTTAGCCATTCTCCCCGGTTGCCAAACAGTGTTCTTAACTATTTCTGATTTTTGTGCCCTTTTTTTGTTTCGATTGCCAGGTTTATTTTGGATGACCCTCTCCCCAGCAGTGTCTTCTAAGTTCACACTTTGTTCATTTGCCCATATGGTCATCTTGTTATGCTTTGCCTCAATTTCATCTATTGATTTCTGTATTGGCAAAGGCTGGGATTGTATCACCCTTTCAGAATTGGTTACTTTCTCTTCCTTGTAGTTCTGGACCTTTGTTGTTTCTAGAGTTGGGTCCTGCTCAAATACTTTGGCATTCTTCCATTTAGATAATTCTCTATCTTCTTTCACCAGACGCTCTATTAGTTCTTTGACCTGGTGGGCTTGGAGCTTATATAGTTGTCCTCGGGCATACTTTCCAAGGTTCACCCTTATTTCATTGCTAAGCCCATCTATAATGTGGAGTATTTGCTCTTTCTCAGAGAACCTATGACCTGGACATTTATTTAGTAGGGCATAGTATCTATCTAAGGCCATGTCCAAGGGTTCTTGTTATTCTTGTTTCCATCTTTGGATTTGTCTCCTCAAGGCAAACACTTGCGTATAGGTTTAGTATCTTTTATTGAAAAGTTCTAACATGGTTGACCATCATTTGATTGAATTTGGTTCCAATGATCTATACCACACTTCAGCTTTATCAATTAGTATCCTAGAAAAGAGCTTAAGATTTTGCCATTTACTGTCCACATTGTTGAGCACACAAGCATGATGAAAGGCTTATAAATGATGTTGTAGATCTGAATCATAGCCTCCTGCAAATTTTGAAATATTATTCAAGTCGAGCTTAGGTAGTCAACTCTTCTTGCAATGTTTGTGAGATATCTTAATGGCCTCTATGATGTGCATTAGGCTTTTAGGGACTAACAGGGGTTTATCATCATCAGACAAGTTGTGATTAAAATCTCTATTTGATCGATGGTGATGATGGGGCTTGTGTTCATGTTGATTACCTTGAGTGTGTCTGTGGGTTCGATTTTTGCTTTTATTTGAACCCTTTTGTAGAACTCTATCTCTATACCTATGTTCATCTTCATCAGAACTAGATGTTGAAGTTGAGGTGGAAGATGAAAAGGAGGAGCTAGTAGGATAGCCATGGCTTCTATAATATTCCTCAAGGTTTCTTGGTTTATTGTTTCTAAGTACTGAGGAGGTCTTAGGCCTTGAGGCCTCCCCTAGTTTAGGACTAATGTCATCTTCTTCAAGATTGTCTACCTTAGGTGAATGTAGTTTTTGAGTGTCGTTAGGGTGGCCATGGTCATGAAAAATCCCTTCATAAGGTGGATCACTCCAATCTTCTTTATTTTATATTTTGTTAGTTCTCCAATGAATAGTTGCACTATATGGTTCATAATCATTTCCACGTGAGTGAGACATTGTTGTTGCTTTGTGGTGTGTGTTTGAATACTTATTGAAAGATATATCAGTAATACCCTTTTATAACGATCTTGTGTAATATAACTAATCTAGATAACTAGCACCATCCCCGACAACGATGCCAATGATGAGTGGCAAGGTATCCCTACACTCAACCATATGAATACGAGTTGTGGCACCTAGACAGTTATACGTTGATCGTAGTTTGTTGTCTTCTCACCTGGACTAGTAGTAGCTTTGTCACATATGGTTTACTCCAAAGTGAGGCATATGATGTTGTCCTAATTCTACGTTACTCCTGATAACAGAAAAGATAAATTGATTAAACTAATAATAGAAGCAAAACCTAAATTAGCTTATGGTGATGGTATCCATCCTTAACTGTTCATACATGTCTTGGACTTTGTGGAATTACTACTGGGTGTGCCAAGTATTCACACTTAAACGCTTGTGATTAAGGCATACACATTCCGCTTAATGATAGGAAAAGTAAATAACAGTAAATTGAATTGTTAACCAAAGAAGGCATTAAATAATTAAAACAACAAAAAATAATATAAGTGAATGCTGCAATGATGAAAGCAATCTTGATCTTTATTGCTGGTCATGCATGTGTCCAAGTACGTCACACTCGAACAAAGTTGTCGTGCAATTAAAAACGTTACACTGCGGGCATGCACTAGGAATAACTATCTTGAAAGAAAGAAATTGAAAATTGAAAACTAAATTGCCAAAAGATAAATTGATTAAACTAATAATGGAAGCAAAACCTAAATTAGCCTATGGTGATGGTATCCATCCTTAACTATTTGTACACATCTTGGACTTCGTGGGATTACTGCTAGGTGTGCCAAGTATTTGCACTTAAACGCTCGTGATTAAGGTGTGCACATTCCGCTTAATGATAGAAAAAGTAAATAATAATAAATTGAACTATTAAAACAACAAAAATTAATCTAAGTAAATGTTGCAAGGATGAAAGTAATCTCGATCTTTATTGCTGGTCATGCACGTATCCAAGTAAGTCACACTCAAACAAAGGTGTTATGCAATTACAAATGTCACACTGCAGGCATGCATTGGGAATAACTAGCTTGAAAGAAAGAAGTTGAAAACTGAAAACTAAACTGTCAAAAAAACTAAAAAGAAAAGAACTTCCCTAAAAACTATCAACTATGCGCCTAAGTGCTGAATTTATAGGCTAACACAGGAATCACGATATTGCGTATACGATATCGTATCTAGGTAGCAATATCACATACTCGATATTAGGGCCTGGCAAATTGTGATTCATCATAGGGGTATAACATAGTAGTCAGGACACTCATCTCTTGGTTGGGAGGTTGTGGGTTTGACTCTTGCCTTTGGTTATAGGTATGGCAATAGTTAGTCTTGTGGTGGGATACTTTTGTCTAGTGGGTTAAATCTAATGGGTTGCATTTACCTTATTATGTGGGTAGGGGTTGTGCTACCATCTCCAAGTTTCTTTATCTTAAAAAAAGAGAGAGAAAAAATTCCAACATATGAAGAATAAAACATATTTAAGAAGGTTTACAAGGATCTTATTAATGAAATTATTTTTATCCTTTACCCTAATGTAGCCTATGTTTGCAACATCTTTAAAATTAAAGAGCTTATCCTTTGTGTTGTGGTAGAGGTTCATCTTTCATTGTTTATTTGTATATAATTTGCTTTAAATTTCTCTTATTACCAACATTGGATTATCTTTGTACTAATAGCCTCTTATCATATATCTTTTGATAAATGGTGATGGAAATTATAAAGCATTTGGAGTAGAAATTATTTAATTGTATATACTTCACACTTCATAAAAGTTAAAGAATAATATTAAAACCTTGTCCTCTTTCACTAGTTTAAATTCTTAGAATTTATTCTTAGGATATATTAGTATGTTATGTACTTTAAATTTTTCTTATTATTAATATTATATTATCTTTCTTCTAATCCCTTCGTGCCATAAGTCCTTTGATAAATGGTGATGGAAATTTCAAAGGGATTTGGAGTAGAAACCATTTAATTTTAATACTTTACACTTCATAAAGGATAATATTAAAATGTTGTCCTCATCATGCTAGTTTAAATTTTTAGAAATTATTTGAAGTTTTTATGCTTGTTTATGTTTTGCCGAGAATATACTAGCACGTAACGTACTTTAAATTTTTCTTATTATTAACATTATATTATCTTTGTTATAACGCCATCTTGCCATATTTTTTTTCTTGATAAATGGTGATGACAATTATCAAGGGTTTGGATTAGAAACTACCTCTTGCCATAAATCCCTTATTTGAGCAGAAATATTTAATTGTATATATTTCATACTTTGTGTGAAAAGTAAAACTAGAATATTTGTAGTTATCTCAAGGTTGTGGGTTGTTTGAACTAGAAATTTTTTTTAAATAATATTTACTTTGAGGCCATAGTAAAATCAAACCTATAACCATTAGGATAACACCTTATTGTGATTTCCTAGTAATAAAAATTTCCAATTTACAATTTTTAGTTATTGTCATGAGCTAATCATTTGAGTAACACCTTCCCTTTTTCGAGAGAGAGAGAATGTTCGGGATTGTATTACTGAGAAATATAGTACACAAGTATACAGTTTAAGGGTCATCAGGGATGGCCCACTGGAAAAAAAGGGGGGGG
>MNCI01010338.1:20408-37090 GCA_015680685.1 Gnetum montanum
GGCAGACGGCGGCAGGCGCACTGCGGTCGTTCAAGTTCATGGAGCAAGTCCAGGGTGTTGCGGTGCTCTTCAGTGTCCATGAAGTTCGCCGCTTGCTGGATGCTCTGCATGACAGACTCTCGCCTACTCAGATCTGTCGGTGAGTCCCCTACGTCCAGATGGAATCTCGCTGACATTCGCCGGATATGTCGCCTGAGCTCCCCCCAGGAGCTCTCACAACTTATGCCCAAGATGCTGTATGGGCAGTGTCCCCCCCTAAGCCACTGACGGGCACTGTGCTCGTGTGCCCGGTCGAGCTATCTTTGTCGCTGCTCTTCCTCTTCCTGCAAGCGTTCCTACTCTTCCCTTGCCGCCTGCTTTTGGGCTTGACGGGCTACCTCCTCTTGTCACAGCTCCTCCCTAACCTGGTCTCAGATCTCATCGATGAGCCGGGCCCGTGTAGCCTCTGCCATGAGCGCATGTTGTCGTGTCATCTCTTGTGCTTGTTCGTAGAACTGGGCTTCTTGCTCGGCGCGAGATTGGGCCAGGGCCTCGTTCCACTTTGCCTCCCACTCTCGCGGTTCTGCCTCCCGCGTAGCAATAGCCGCCCGTTGTTTGGCATGGTGTAACTCCACAGCTTAGTTCGGGGGGGGGGGGGGGGGGGGGGTAGAGGACGAGCCTGGCGCCCCCCCAGCCCCCCTCCACAGAGCCAAGATCAGCCCCAAGTGATGACCGCATCGTTTAAGGCGAAGGGCCTCCAGGGAAAATCGCGGGATGTTAACTTGGATGTCGAACTTCAAACACCGCAGAAAGACAAAATGCAAGCCCTGAAGCTTGGACGAAAAAACGGTTCACCAAGTCGGCGGCCCGGGCCCAAAGGTGTGGGAGAGAGGATCTAGGAACTTGGCGGCTTTGCGTTCTAGGTATGGGTCCCTCGAAAAAGGTCGTGGCGTCTTGTAGGCCACGTCTCTAGCCGAGGTCCCCAAACAGCTGGCAATGGCAGATTCTGTGACGCGAATCTTGCGTCCTCGGAAGTGGGTTCTGTTAGCGTTCCAGTTTGCAAAGAACGCGTCGTCAGCAAAGTCACCTTAAAAACATAATATCCACTAAAAGGTTTTTAGTGTCTATTATTTTAAGTGATAGTAAAATGCTCATTTTTTCAAGGCCTAGTTTTAAACGGCCATAAAAGAGTTAATTCCTAAACCAGATGGAATTCAAACCGCACGATTTCAGAAAAAACAAGAATTCTCATGGAAGAAAGGCGGATGAAATTCTTTCATCTTAAGGATGTTACGGTAGTATAAGTTGTTGGGGGAAGAATGATCGATTTTTATTTATTTTTAATTTAACTAGAGAACCAGCTCAGAGGATGATCGTTATGATAAAAAATGCCACCTTACTAAGATCAGCGTTATGGTTCCGGGTGCTGAACAGTTTCATTTTGTATGTGACAATGTGTGAGTAAATAATTTTAGCACGTTGCCTGCCCAGTGATTCACACAAGGAGCAATTTTGCGACAAAGGAATAAAAATCCAGGGGCGATTCTGATTTCTGAGATACTGGCGGCAACGCAGATAGCATTAAACACACAAATTTGGGCATTTCTTCAAGTCAGGGAAGCAGACACAAGCGGGTTCATGCAATGCAAATGATGCAAGTGCAAGGCAAATGCAACATGGCTGCTGCCTCCTTCTTCTTCGCAAAATGGCCTCAGCCTCAGCCAGCAACGCAGATGCACATACAGATGCACAAAAATCCTACCAAAACAGGCAAAATCATAGCAGCAGCAGCAGCAAGAGTTGGAAAAGGCAAAGGAAATAATGACATGGCACACGTTTTGGCATTAGACATTGGCACCAGTGGTACCAAGGGTGCTCTCATATCATCCACAGGACGAATCGTCTCTTCTGCATACGCTCCCCATCCATCTCCATCGCCCTCACCGCTGTTTGTTCCCCTCTTTTTCCTATGATTCTCATTTCTCATTCACTCGAATCCAAAGACATTTTCCAATATGTTCATATATTCTCACCGTCACATTTGCTTTGTAGATATTGTGATTTTTGGTTTGCTTATGGATTTTCGAAACTGGATGTCCAAATTGAGGGCGTGTGTTTGTTTGTTTTTTAAAAAACTTCATATGTTGTAATTGAATTCAATATGCTTTGCTTTTTAAATCAACGAGTGGAAACCTCGGGAATCGAATTGCATTTTAATACAAGATTGCAGTTGGCATCCGACACCATATATGCAAACATTAACTTGAAATGAACCCACACAACATCAAAGAATGGCAGAATTTTACGCTGTTAGAAACTGTTATTGGAGTAACTGAAACTTGGTAAAAACCAGCTTCAATTTAATCAGGGTGAATCAAATTGTTACCAGAAATCTTTGGGCCAAAATTAACTGTATGCTAAAAACGGAGTTGACGACAATGAGAGCATATTTCGAAGGTTCCTACACAACATCAATTCAAAAATTTAAAATATATAGAAATTATTTCATAGAATGTTTTTCCATTCCGCCCCTATAGTTTATTCGAGTCAATCACGATGATAGAAGCCTTTTCATCATATCTCCATCTTCCCCAACCTAAATAGTACATGCTTCCGCATTTAGTTTATAATGTTTGAAACATAAATGGGAAATTTTCGTTTACCTGGAATTCTGGACTTTAAAGTTTTCTGGCGACCAGAAAAGATCTAGGTGCAGAAATTCTTCAAAATCGCTACCAACAAACACTGCTTTCCCTTAATCTGCAACACCACGTGTGTTAATTTTACTACCCTGGCATTTACACAGCAATCCAAATAATATCACTACTGCTCAATGTTAAAATTTTGCCTTCTTACGCACCCAGTGCATATTGCTGCATTACACGAAGATGCATGAAGAGATGAATTCATTTTTTCTTGCTTCGAGACTGTTATTGCACACTTTGAGGAAGTGGGATGTTTGTCAGCAGCTATTTGTTGTAACAACTTAACCAATCAAATGAAAAGGAAAAGAGACAATTCCAGAATTGATGGCTATAAGTATGTTTATTACTTAAAAAACATAAATGGAATTAAGTCATAATTAAATAAGAATGTGAAAATCACGATTTTGTTTGACGCAATCCTTTCTCTTGGTTATTGTTAGTGTTCGAAGCTGAGTTCAAAAATTATTGTGGAATATTTGTTTTGATTCATTGCTTGTGAATCCTTTAGAAAATTGAAAAACGAAACAAAATTCTTGAGATTGATGAATGCAAAATATCATAGCAANTACGAAACAAAATTCTTGAGATTGATGAATGCAAAATATCATAGCAAAATGTCAGAAGTTGCATGTACCATTGGTTACACTGAAAAGGCTATAATAATATGTTTGGCAAAAGTCACCGATCGAAAAAAGGAAACACTCATCAACATTATTTTTAAGCACATCGAGACAAGAAACACAATTTATTCATGTATGTGGAAGGTGTGGGATGATTTTAATTTGTTCTTATGTGTGGAAGGTGTGGGATGATTTTAATTTGTTCGTATGTGTGGAAGGTGTGGGATGATTTATTCGACCAACCGTCTAATGGTTTTGAAGGTGTTGGATACCGCCTTTTCATCAGCACAGTGCATATGTATGAAAATATATATGCATATTGATCAACAATATGCATTGCATCCAACGTTATTCTTTTGCCAACATAATGCATCGTAGCAAAAGTGCATTGCCAACATAATGTATCGTAGCAAAAGCGCTAGCGGGTAGGAAAAAAATTTGAAAACAAAATTCCAGTTATCAATTGCAGGAAGTAGTATCCGTACAGTAACCAAAACTGAAGCATGCTTATTTTCATGAAAGCATAATTATACACGGAAATGCAAGCAATTCAACTGCATTGTGCATTTTCAGCTGAAGTTTTATTTTATGGTTGATTCTGTCATGCATCTTGAACATGCAAACATTGCATTAACCTTGCTGATCTGGCTTTATTCTCCACCCTATTTCATGATCTTTTAATCAACATTGCTAATTTGTGTTTATTCTCTACCCTATTTAATGATACGTTCAATGAGTGTAAGAAATGTTGTATCCTTTTGGTGAACATATACCGCTTGTAG
Organism: Gnetum montanum; assembly: GCA_015680685.1. NCBI lineage: Eukaryota > Viridiplantae > Streptophyta > Gnetopsida > Gnetales > Gnetaceae > Gnetum > Gnetum montanum. The sequence continues at coordinate 24,495 of MNCI01010338.1, forward strand.
ATAAAAATTTTCAAGATGTTTGTGTTTGTATCAATATTGGTTTTCACGTCTCTAAATGATTTGTGCTTTTAGCGTTAATGTGATTGAAAATAATGTTGATAGGTGTTCCATTTTTCCTATAACGCACCTTTAATATAAACAGGTTACAGAGGCTCTTTAAATGCCACCAAATATCCATGCTTTGTCAACTTTCTTGGATTTGCGATACTTTCATTTTTGAGTTTGTATTCACAATCATTTTTTTCTGGTTTTCCAAATTTTTAAGGATTTAAAAGCAATGAATCGGAGCAAATATTCCAATAAAAATTATACCAATCCAGCACAATTTTTAGATTTTTTTTTTCAAATTTGAAGCAACAAAATTTTCGTAGCTTTCAACACCAATGATTGACAAGAACAAGAATCTGTCTCAAACTTATTGGTGATTTTTGCATCCATATCTCATGTAATCCCATTTTTCGTTTTGCATGAATAACCACCATACTTATATTTATTAATTTTAGAATTAAATTTTGTGTTTTTTCATTTGATTTTTGTAATTATTACAACAAATAGCTGCTGGCAGGAGATCAAATTTCTCACAAAATGCAATAGAATTCTTCAAGGTTGGTGTCTTATCATGCAACAACAGTGAGTTTATCCATGCTTTTAAAGTTGAGGTATTGCTATGTTGGTTAGAGCATGCAACTTGTGGTTTTCAAGTCACAAGTTTGATTCTGATGGGCACACCATTATGTTCTGCTTAAGTTCTACATTTTGTGTCGGCTACATGTCCAAGGGTGTATATAGTCACTTAGTTGCGGTTCTGACACTCCCTCCCAACACTATTGAAGTTGATGCTGCAGCAGCATTACTCAAAGGAGTTGGCAATAATTTTGTGTGGATCTACATTCTCCTTGTTTATGGCATCATCTTCCTATCTTCTATATTTGTTCTAATGCAGCAGCATAGATGCAGGTATTATTGGGATCCAGAAGTTTTGGAAATCCATTAGACCCATAAAGTAAAATCATTCTAAAAATTAAGAAGCAATGACTTGGGACTTTGGAATTGTGCCATTTAATGTTTGCAAACAAATTCCATACTTTTCTAGTACCGTGTATTTCCAACAATTAGTGATTGGAAATTGAGGAGCTTTGAGCTTGCTGTTGGTTTTGTAGAGGGGTATTGGAGTCCTTGTCTGTTCATGGATTCTTTTCTAAATTCTTTTTCTTTTCTAGTTTATTGTACATTTGAAACACCACAAATGTCTTGCTCAAGTTCAAGGCAGGTGTCATAAATGATTCAACTCATAGTCTTCAATCAGTTTTGATGCTGGCTTCTGTTTTAATTGTGTTGTTGTCTACTCCCCTTGCCTTTGGTCCAACATATTTAGAGTCATTGCCCATATTAAGTTCCTTCAAAATTATGCGACAGAAGTCAGTTTCTTTATTTGAATATAGTGGATTCTTATATCAATATACAGGAGATAGTATTGAAAGAGGTGTTAGCCTAGTGGTAAGGGTCTTGGCCTAGGAACCCTAGGTCACAAGATTCTACTAGGCAAGGCTGAATTATAAATTGGATCCCAAGTAATGAATCTTCTTTTATATGCAGATGATGTTGCCTTGACATCCACTGCTGCAAGAGGTATGCAAAAGATATTGCAAATTTTAGAAAATTATTATCAGTCTTCAACTGAATGTAGATAAAACCAAATTGATGACCTAGGGTACAAGAAATAATTGGTATAACTTCCATTTAGGAGGTACCAATGTGCAAATAGTAGATTATTTTAAATATTTGGATCTCATTTATATGAACAATTACATGTGGGGGAAGTGCATCTAAAAAAAAAAAAAAGCAAGAGGTTTCAACGCTCTCAATGCTTTCAAAAATAAGTGCAAGGATTTATGCCTTTGGGCTTGGAAGGTCAGAAAACAAATTTTTCAGACTATCATCTATCCTATTGTATTGTATGGATGTGTTGTTTAGGGACCTAGACTCGGTGCTAAACTTATATGTATATCATAGTTGTATTAGTTTAAATAATGAACATGTAGAATGTTGTGTATGTTGTTGATGCATTGTTCTTTACAGTTTCATCAGTTAATAGAATATAAGTACCTCCTCCATGGCTGTAGAAAGGTTAGGTGATGACCTTTCAAGGCATCATAAGATAATGTAATGTGACAATAAGTTATGAACTTAAAATAGAAACTCTTGCATTGCTAATGGCCTGAAAAAGGAGGTGTTTCACTTGATTTTATGTCTTGGACTTGCACTCTTTTATATTCTCATTTTAAAATCTCTTCCATTGCACTTTATGACTTGATTTCTAAGAAAAAATGTTACTGGAAATGAAGCACATTTACATATTTATTGCTGATAAATTTTGGACTGACATGTTGCTAAATAAAGAATGAACAGAGGTGGATATTATATTTGAATATTTTATGCTGGTCAGTTTTCTGCTAGGTGAGATCAAGAGGAATTGAACCTAAGACTTGGCAAAATTAGAATTTCAAAGTATCGAAAGTTACAACTCAGGGAATTGAACTTGCACCTTATTAGAATATACATTTATTAATTTTTGAGAGTGATCATGGAAAAAATTGAACTCATAACTAGGTGGTTTGGAAAAAGTTTTTTTATTAAAAAAAATAGAAGCAGAATAGTTTTCAATAAAGAATCATTTAGAAGAAACAACCCATCATCTCTTGAATTCCACTAACAATTATAAAAGGAAAAGAGAGAGAGAGTGTGTGCATGTTAGAGGGAAGGAGAGCTTGATCACAAGGGAGGTGGCTGGAAATGAATAACAATAAAAGGAGACTATGGTTGGAACAACAAATGAATAAGAAAAAGAAGACTCTGGTTAAAAGACAAGATCAACATCAACAAGGCTGGATTTCTTTTGTTTTGTTTGGGGGTCTCCACCCCCCCTCTCCGCGGGCCATTTCTGATGACCCTTGTTTTGTATACTCTTGTACTATAATTTTTCAGTAATACAATCCCAAACATTCTCTCAAAAAAAAGACAAGATCAACATCAACTAGAAGAAGATTGTGGCTGAAGGAGCAAATGAACAACAGCAAAAAGAAGACTGTGGTTGAAACAAAAGATCAACAACAACAAAGGAAGATTGTGACTAAAGTAGCACATGAACAAGAAAAAAAGAAAACTATTGCAACAAGGGAAGATTGTGGCTGCTAAAGAAATCAACAAATAAAAAGGAAACTTGAGTTGAGCAATAGTCCAATATTGTAATTAATTATTCTTGCCAAGCAAAAAATTTGAGCCCAAAGGTAAGATGAATCCTTCTCTTGCTATGTGTGGTGGACAACATTTGCTAATTATATCAATATCTCATCTCATTTTCTTTATTTGGCTTGAATATAATTTTCTGTTTGAATTAACTTTGAAAAAAATTGTTGTTCAAATCTTGGATTTCCGAATCTTTAATTTTGTTGTTAAATCTCTCTGCATGTACTTTGCACTCTTAGGTCTAAATGACTTAGATAAGAGCTATTTCTGTAACGATTCAAAAACAACCATAATAATTTGGGGCATTTTTGGCATAGCGATTTGCCAATAGGTGCCAAGGATCCTTGATATAAGGATCGGTATTGCTGGTAGAAGGTGAGAGTGTCCTTGGGCCCATGTCTACTTTGTGATTTTTTGAAATTTATAGAATTCTTGAATTCTTAGTTTTTGGCTGGAAATTTTGACTTGATGATCCTCTTGAATACTTAATCCTTGGATTTGACTTTTGATTCTTATTTGTGTACCTTTTTAAATCTGATTTTGTTATCTTTCTATGAGTCCAACGGAGTGGGAGAAATCTAGGATGTTAATTTTGTTAACAAGTAGTGTCCAATTGCCTATCCACATGAAGACAAAAAGTCAAAGTATTTTTATTTATTTTTCAGTTGATGGATGGATGTAAACTGTTTTGGCCCCAACTCATCTTTATTTTGCATAAACTACTTTATTTTCACTATGGGAGATGACTTCCGAAGTTCTCCAAGCATGGCCCCAATCATTTCCTATAATTTGTAATGCCATACATGAATGAAATAACCTATTTTGAGGGCAATAAAGTTGACATTCGATTTTCTTCGCAATTTCATAATTTTTCATATTCCTATCTTCTCTCATTTACACAACTATTACTAGTATCAACTTCCATTCTCAATTAACAATTCATTGTCATTAGTCATTAGTGCAACCAAATTATCAAGCAACCATCATATTAAATGCATTATCAAGATTTCAATAGCTCATTTTCTCATAGTCCAGAATTTCAAACATTTTAGAATTATCACATCTAGAAGATCAAGAGTTAAAACTACATAAATCAATAATTCAAGAAGTTTTTAATTGGCATTAAAGCCAGCCAGCATGAGCTGCAATGAGGAAATAGCCAAATATCCCAATATCTTTAATACCCAAGATTTCATTCTTTGGAAAGAAATGATGAAAGGACTTCTGAAAGTTAATAAAATATGGGATGTGATGGAGCCTGCAGAAGCCCATATCAAAGTCACCTCAAAAAGGAGAAAACAAAGACAAAGAATATCCTCTAATTCAAGAACTCCTAGAAGAAGATAAGTGGAAGAGAAAAAATGCGCTTGCAAGAATGATCATTATTTTCAATGTGTCAGGAAAAATAGTTGGAAGATTGTGCTTATTAAAGACTGCTAAAGAAGTGTGGGAAAGATTATGCTAAGATTATCTAAGCAACACCGAAAATTAACATACAAAATAACTGTTGGACATAATTCAGTTTGACAAATTAGAAATTAGAAGAGATGAATACATTGAAGAGTTTTTTACAAAGATGTACACTAACATAAAAAACATTGATGAATTTGGATGTGACTTTACTTAGCACCAAAAGGTATAGAAAATTGTGGTGGCTCTTTACAATGATCCCAGATACCAAAACATGAGGATGAACTTTCTACAAAATAAAGAATTCAAACAACTCACTGTGGATGATCTGGTTTCTCAAATCAGAACACTTGAAAATGTAAGAATTGTCAAAAATGATAAAGAACAAGTCTTCACAGCCAGCATAGGAAAAAGAAGATTTAATAGAGGAAGAGAAAGATTCACCAGAAGTTATTCTCAGGACCAAAGCAACTCAAACAAGTTAAAGACTTTACAAAGAGATAATAGAGGTAGAGCTTTCATAAGAGGAAGATGGAACTCACAAGCACATAGAAATGCTCAAATCCCTTTATGCAAACTTTGTAATAAAAGAGGCCACACCATAGAAGTATGTTGGTATAACATTGGACTTGATGCTTTTCAACTCCAAGACAAAGATGAAGGAGCAATGACATCAAATCAAGAAAATCACCAAGGTAAAATCAAAGCTCTCAATTCCAGCAAAATAATTAAGCAAAATTCTTGTATTATAGACAACCAATGCCCAAATCACATGACACCAAACAAGTCTCACCTTTTTCAATACAAATTAAAAAGAACTAGCAACATAAAAACAGGAGATGGTAACCACCTTAACATAGAAGGAGTTGGAAATTGCATTATCAAATTACCAAAGAGCAAGGTTATAGCCATCATTGATGTCTTCTATGTACCAAATCTCTCAAATCCTCTTATCTCAGTGGGACAAACGGCTAAGAAAGGAATCAAAATTAGCTTCAAAGATGACTGGTGCATTATTAATAAGCAAAACAAAGAAGAAATCATTAGAACAAAAGCCTACAGCAACAGAATCTATTGCATAGATTGCAGTCACTTTAATTTGAGAGGAAACCTCATCCAAGATAATAATCAAACCAAGGTACTATTTCAGAAAAAGGACCACACAAAGACCCATATCAAAGCATTTCCAAGCATCAAACAACAAATGAAGGAGAAGCTAAAATTTGGCACAAAAGATTGGGACACATCTCTTACAACAAACTAGAAAAAATGATAAAGTTAAAGAAAGCAATAGGAATTCAAATCAGAGATACTCCCAAAGAAAAATGTGAAATATGCATTCAAGGAAAGCAAATCAACAATCCTCATACAACAACTATGCAAAAAAAAGAAAGTCCTCTTGATCTTCTCCACATGGATCTCATTGGACCTATGCCTATCACCTCTATAGAAGGAGCTAATTATACACTTATTATGGTAGATGATTTCTTAAGATATATCTGGACATACAATGTAAAGAGCAAGGCTGAGGCAATGATCAAATTCAAAGACTTCTACATTATCATGAAAAACACTATGGGCCTATCCATCAAAGCCATTGGATTAGATAGAGGGGGAGAGTTTATCAATTGAGAATTGAAAGATTTTTGTACACATCAAGGCATTTTTCATCAAACCACATGTGGATATAGTCCACAATCAAATGGCATTGTAGAAAGGAAAAACAAAACCTTGCAAGACATGGTGAGATGTCTTCTTAAAAAAGTTCAAATCTCTAACAAATTTTTGAGCATGGCCATGAATATAGCAACCTACATTACCAATGAATAATCAGTATCAACAACAAAGACAAGTTCCTTTACAAACTCTTTTACAAAAAAATTTCAAATATAGAACACATAAGAACATTTAGGTGTCATTGCCATGTCAAAATTTCAAAGCAATTCATAGATAAATTGGACAATAGAGGAAAGAAATGCATTTTTCTAGGATATGACACCAAGACAAGTGGATACACTTGCTATGATCTCATAGAGGAAAAATGGTACTCATCTAGAGATGTGGTTTTCATGGAAAATAAATTTGGCGTGAAAGAGTTTTAGAATTCAAATGAAAGGATAGAAGTTCAAAACAATCTCAAACCATGGGTTCAAAGAAATCATCCTCAAGAACAAATGTTAGACAATAGCTTTGAGAGAAGAATGACTAGATCTAATGCCATCAGCAACATAGCATACTTAGCTCTCTCTCTTGAACCAAAGAATGTAGAAGTAGCCTTGAGAACAAATACATGGAAAGAAGCTACAGATAGAGAATATGAAGCCATCATGAAAAACAAACCATTGTTTTAGATGTTTTCACATTTGTATTGCACCTTCGATGCATAGTGTATTAAGACATGTCAAGCATCATGTTGGCATTCTCTTCCTACTAGATCCTTAGGCCATTGTTTGCATCATATAATTTTCTTTGTTATGATTTATTTTAATTGATAGTTGTCTATGCTAGTCTATAGGCAAGTTGAATTTTGAATAATTGATCAATTGTTTGGAGGAAAAAAGAAGAAGAAGAAGAAAGTTTACTCTTGCATTTTCAGCCAGCTTTTTATTAGGGGTTTTGAGTGTTAACTCTTGCTTCCTATGGGTGGGTGTTACAATAGGTGTAGACAACCTCAGTAATGGACACTGAAAATCCAGAAGAAATAGTAGAATGATCAATTTTTAGAAAATGACTGTTGTAAAAATTGATTGGCCAGAGTTGAACCCCATGATAACTGGAATCACAAATATTATGATTTTGGCACCATCACTATAATACTGCAGCAATGGATGTAAAGTGGGTATTTTTTGTTTGTCTTTAAAATTTTGTTACCATGTTGAGAATATTGAATTCATTATGCTGATAAATTGTTGCTATATTGATGAAAAGCACAGTTGTTTATGTTAAAATGTTATGATTTTCTCACGATTACGTTTGGGCATAATAAATGAATATCAAATTTATGTTTTTCTTCCCGTAAAAGAATGTTTCTTATTTTTATGTTGAATATCTTCTCATTGTATTGAATTTGTTGATACTTTCTTGCTATAGTGCCAAAAGCATAATTTTCTGCCAAATGTTTTTATTTTAACACAATTGCTTCTGAAGTTTAGAAGTGGATGTTAAATCTATTTTATTAAATAAGAAGTTTCTATTGTTTATGTTGAATATCTTTTCATTGAATTCAACATGTTGATATGTATATGTAATCCTGTTATGAACCATACCTTTTCTGCTGAATTACTTTTATGTTGGCATGATTGCTTCTTCATTTTGAAAATGGATGACTTTTATATAAGATTGAGGTATCTTGCATAGACTGCAGATGGCGAGGCAGCATGGAACAAGATCAAGATGAATGGTGGGTGTCTACCAAGATTGCTATAAAAGCTTGTTTCTCAAACATTCCATGTATGGAAAGATGCTGTTTACCTGTTGCCATATCTCTAACTGGACAGATGCAAGATATCATCTTCCTTCCTAAGGTTTACTAGGTTTATCTTTTCAAGTTTCTTTCTTTAAAAGACAACCTTACAAATTGTAAGGGTCAATGTCTGCTTAATTTTACGAAGTGTTTAGTACTGGACAGATGCAAAATATCAATTTCCTTCATAAGGGTTACTGTCTGCTCAATTTTAAGTTTTATGCCCAAAAAGACAGGCAACTAGAACTTCATATCTTAATTCAATGTGCTCACAAATTTGATTTACATTTTGCCTTTTTACAGTCTTTTGAATATCGTCAGTATTCTCGTCGATGACTACTTGGACTTTGTTGCCCTTCATGAGTAGACTGTCTTATTTGAACAGACTTGGTGACTCTATTCCTTTCAGACCTTTTTCATGAAATCCAACTTAATGTGACATCTTTTCTCCATACAGAAACAAAAGGTAAATGGTGACAAATTGTTTTAAGTTTGACTCAATTTCCTTCAACTATTAAAAGGTTTCTATCATTCTGGAGAATACATGAGTTGATGTTGTATAGGAATTCAAAATTACAATACTGATTATTTGAGCTTGGTGGTTCTTGGTGGTTCATTGCCAATATGAGGATTATTGTCCTTTAGGGGTTATCACTCTCAAATTTTGCTTAACCACTGATCATGAATATTGGAATGTTTCCTTAATGATTTCTGTGAATAAACACTAACTCAGTTTAAAAATTAGAATGAGAGTAAGAGAGAAATTGGTACAGCAAATAGCTACAGAGCTTTCACGGAAAATTCAATTATAAAGGAACAAAGCTTGACCTCTTGAACGCCTTACAGCTAACAATGCTTTATAAATACAGTAACCATGTCCCTCGTACAAGGCTGTTTTCACTTCCTCTTTTTGGCAACTCAATACTTTCAGCCTTCCTAAATTTATTTTAGCTGGAAAATGAAAGTTTTGGAAAGAGGAACGGAAAACACTGATTTTATTAAAATACAAAGATGATAGCACTGCCGTTTCTTATCTTCTAAATCGGTTTAGCTTCTGCTTTTTATTTCTATAAAACCTCTAACTTGAGGAAAAGTACCTGCTTAAAGCATAGCACTGTTCATTATATTCATTCACACAGTTTGAAAATTTAAAATTTTTTTAAGATTAGTCAAGGTGTGGAGATATCGTCTTATAAAAAAAGATGATTTTCACAATGCAAGAATTGTTACAAAAATGCATGAATTCTACTGTTTCTATAAGCTCCAGAGCCAGATGAAATCCAAGGTTCACTGTATCTGTAGCCTCACCTAGCTGGATGGTAGATAAAAGGCCAAAATGCAAACCAATGAAGTGCAAATTATTGGCATCAAGGGTAAGATAATGTACCATAATGTGTTGCTTTCTGCTCGGGGAAAGACTCACACATCAGTAGCCACATCATTTTTTCTGAGGTTTTGGGCTCTTCACAACAAAGCAGAGCATGGACTTTTCACCAAACTGCTCTGAGCAAAAATGCTCATGGTAGGAGAAATGATTGCTTTAGAGAATGAGATTATTGACGACAATCACATTTGCCTTAAAATGATTAGTTAATGATTCCTAAAAATACTACATGCTTCACACAATGGACACCAATCAAATGCATCATTCACCTAATTACTAACCATGAATTTAGGTGAACTGCTTATTCTAGGGCCCAAAGGGCTTATAATCATAATTCACGTGGGTTAAGTTTATGGAAGGCAAATAAACATACATGATCACACATATATTTTCTTTCTTTTCTTTGCACAAATAAAAGAATATGATTTCTGATAAGTAAATGGGGTTAGCATATTGAAGCAAAAATAAATGAACAATATTTACTTTGCATGAAAGGAAAATCTAACTATGACAAAATGTATAAAACATTCATGTCATGAAAGACTTACACCAGTGAGACCTCCAGCCTTTCAAGATGCAATGTTCCCATCATACAAATGAAAAAAGTAACTATGCATGTCAAGTGTATTTTATATACCATATAAGAACTAGCTTACATCATACAATGGAGAGAGTTACAATAGTTAGGGTTTGTTTTTCATAGGACAATTAGCCACTGTTTTCCTCTATTTTTAGGCATCCAAAAGTGGGCAAACAAAGTCTAAAAGTAGGGCCTGAATTTTTAGCAATCAAATCTGTGTTTAGGCGAGATTGAGTGCCTGAAAATAAATCTGAGATTATAATCCACACAGCTCATGGGAGTTGGGATTTGACAAGGTTTTGTTTTGTTTTTGTTTTTTCACTTTTTTTCTCTCAACCGAAGGTATCTTTCAGGCTCTGCAGTATCAATAATTGGGAGATAGAATCGTAGGAAGTGATTACCAGGCATAAAAGAATATAGTAATCAGAGTAACAGTCCCCCCCTTTTTTCTCAGGCTAAAACAGAGAATAGAAAATCTCTAAATTCCTTTTTCTGAAAAAAGAAAAAGGAGAAACAGAAGCAGATTCTATGTGTGACAGTTGTCAACCTCAATTTTACCATATCTAAGAAATCAGAAAATAGTAAATGCATGTATGATGTATGCTAATCTTATGTATGATTGATTGTACTTGGGACTAGCACTGAGTTATGTGAACTGGTTAGTGATGGACACCCTGGACTGATTGTGTTGCTCCCATTGGGATGCATTATTGTAGCTCTTGCTACATGCTCCATCTTGTGGGAGAGAGGCAGTGTAAGTACCTTTGCTGGATTCTTGTTCCTCTAGAATGTTAGAGGGTTATTAGTTCACCCTAGCACAGGTATTGATTTGGACAATGGATTGTTAGTATGCCACTTGGGCTAATTGAGACAAATAATGTAGCACAATCTAGTGAGTAAAAAGTATGTGAAAAATAGCAAATGATTAAGAAGTCTATGAAAAATAGCCACAATAGCAAAAAATTAGACTTTTATGGTAGAAAAAGTCTGCATGGACTATGCAAAGTCAGTAGCTTTTTGGGAGGTTTTTCTGAATATCATGGACTATTTGAAGGAACCATGTGGATCCATAGGAAGAAGCTCCTATTGATCCTTCTAATCTGAGTCCATGCGGTATAGAGGTCAGCAACCTTGGTTGGTGCATTCTCTAGGTTTTTTTTTTAATTGATGAATAAAAGTTGCCAAAAAGCACAACAATAGACTTGAAGAAGTCCTCGCTCCAAAACTCTGGGAAAAGACCCAACAGACACCCAAATGACCAAGTGTTATGGCTAAAGGGAATATTGAACTTCAGACCATTGAGTTGGAAAGTTTTCTATCTTCCAAGCCTTGACCAGCAAAACCAGATGCCCCCATCATATAGGCGCAGACGTACAAAAGTCCTCTATATATCTGTGACAAAGTAAAAAAAGAAAGAAAAGTGCATTAGCTTTCATCTTAGAGACTTGGTCTTAGATGCCCTTTACTACTTCCTAGATCCAACTCTGTATGTCCTTCAACTGTGGACATTTATCTGTAATCTCTAGCTACTATGGAAAGTAGTCCTTGGTCAGACAAAACTCATTTGGAAAGAGCTCCACTGTGGCATCCTTAGCCTTATACTATGATCCCTTCACCACCTGAGCAACCACCTGAGCAAAGGAGAGGGTCCTTGTTGCTACCATGGGCAGCTCACGCTTGCTGTTAATCTTCTTTGTCATTGCCTTGTCCGCCAGAATACTTGCCCAATGAGCCATCTAGCGCCAATCATAACTTGAACTCCTCTGCATTCAATCCCCCTGGTTGAGATCTTGAAAACTCTCACATCATTACATCTTTATAATTTCTAAGATTTTTGCAATATATTGGACTAACTCCATGGTTCACATGCCAACATTATAAAAATATCGTTAGTTTACTCTGTTTTTGCATATTATAGATACAAAAATCTTAAAAACTTAGCATTTTGGGGTGTTTAACCTACTTCACTTTTTGTGAAATGGATTGCATTAACGGACCTGACTTGGTAACATAACAACTAGCACATTTTGCCATAAATACAAGAACATTTTAAAGAACAAGTACTGTAAAATTTTGTTGTTTGTGGAACTCCCATGCGTGTAATTCATTTGTTTCTTTTTTGATTTAACTTCCAGTAGTGTATTTATTTTCATTCTTTTACCAGTTTCAAAATTGATATCTTTATTACCAGAATTCAGTTTTGGGGTGTGTGTGCTCTATTGAGTATTTATGAGATATTTCTCTATATGAATGGTGAACCAGTAAAATTGATTTTGGTCTTTCAAATTAGGAAGAAACTGGACAAAAAAGAAATGCCATTCTTTATTCTGATGCTCGTGCATTTCTTGAGGCAAAAGAGGTATACTTCGTCTCCAAAAGTTCACTACATTTTTTTTCCTTTATTTTTCTTTTGAGAAAATGTTTGGGATTGTATTACTGAAAAATTATAGTACAAAAGTATACAATTCAAGGGTCATCAGAAATGGCCCAGAGAAAAAAAAAGAGGGGGGGAA
>MNCI01010338.1:37167-71897 GCA_015680685.1 Gnetum montanum
GAGTCGGCAAATGACGGCAGGCGCAGTGCGGACATTCAAGCTCATGGAGCAGGTCCAAGGTGTTGCGATGCTCCTTGGTGTCCATGAAGTTTGCCGCCTGTTGGATACCCTACATAGCGGACTCCCACCTGCTCCGGTCCACTGGTGAGTCCTCCACGTCCGGATGGAAACGCGCCGAGGTTCGTCGGATATGTCTCCGGAGCTCCCCCCAGGAGCTCTCACAGCTGATGCCTAAGATGAGGTACAGGCATCGTCCCCCCCTAAGTCACTGTCGGGCACTGTGCTCGTGTGCCTGGTCAAGTTGTCTTTGCCTCTGCTCCTCCTCCTCCTGTAAGCGTTCATGCTCTGCCCTCTCCGCCTCCTCTTGAGCTCTACGGGCCGCGTCCTCCTGTCTCAACTCCTCCCGCACCTGGGCTTGGATCTCGTCAGTGAGCTGGGCCGGATCTCGTCAATGAGCCGGGCTAGATCTCGTCAATATGGATCTCGTCAATGAGCTGGGCCGGATCTCGTCAACTCCTCCCACACCTGTCTCAACTCCTCCCGCACCCGGGCCCAGATCTCGTCAATGAGCCGGGCCTTTATTTGTTGTGAAGCTTGTAATATAATTTTTGAGTCCACATAGGAATTGCAAATGGTAAATTGCTCATAAAAATAAAGATAATATTTAGATAGATTTTACATTCTAACAATTATGTTAGGATGAGCATTGAGCCTTTGGGTGATGACTCTTTTAGAGTGCTTGCATGTAGGCTAATGATAGGAGTTATTTGCAACAAATGTAATGTTTCACTAAAAAAACATTATAGTTTTTTTTTTGAGATAATGTTTGGGATTATATTATTGAAAAATAAAACTGTACATGAAGATTTATACATCAAAGGAAAGAAAGGGGAGATCTCCCCTCCAACCAAAAAGAAAAAACCCATCAACATTAAAACATTAAAGGAGCCAGGCTGAGTCTTGGCCTCCAATGCAAATTCATTGAAAAAGCCCCTTCCCTCGAAACTGATCCAAATTTCAAAACTAGGGGTATTAAGAATCCCCTCAGCCCCATGATCAAGCGTATTTTGACACAGACCAAAAGATATAGAAAAATGAAAAAGGACCACCGAGGTCTCAAGTCCCCACAGCCACCACCGCTACAGATGTTTGGATAGACTTTGGTAGGCATAGTTCGGCATTTCTTGGTTGTGGATAGCATTTAGTGTATCCTAGTGTTGTTTTGAATCAACAAAGGCCGTAGCCTCCTGAAGTTCCTTAAAAGCTGCCTCCTTTCTTAGTCTCTCAACAGTTGAACCTCGTCCATCTGGATGAAGCTTGAACGAAGTATGACGAATATGTCATTGAAGTGTGGACCACGTGGTTTCGTAGTTGATATTGATTGCCACATAAGGGCATTGCTCTATCCTCATCCATTTTTGTGCATTCTGGGCATGTGCTTGGTCAACCTATCGACTAAGCTGTGCCGCTTCCTCATGCTCCTGCTCTTAAGCGGTTGCCTCCACTTGTTCTTTCTCTTGACGCTCCTCTTCGTGTTGCATTTCTTCCCTTATATGGGCTTGAAGCTCATCCACCATCGCTACTTTTGAACTCTCCGCATGCATAGCTTGTTGCCTTAATAACTTCTTCTCTCTTTCTTGGAACCAAGCCTCCATTTGTGCTTGTGCTTGTGCTTTCTGAAAAGCCTCATCCCCTCTGGCTTCCCAAGCTTGCCGCTCCTTAGCCTTGGCTTTAGCTACCGCCTCCTTTGTGACCCTTATCAATTCGGCAGCAGCATCCTTAGTGTTGACTGATTCCGACCCTTTGGGGTCCACAACAATCTTGATTGCCATCCCCGATGTCGGACAACTTGACCCTCTCCATGAAGTTTGCCATCTCGAGTACACCATCGTATACGGTGTAGCAAGCCTTGGTCTTGGAATCTCAGACGTTTGTCCTTGTGGCTGCCCTAACGAAGCCACCCTCCAAATTGCAAGTATAAGTCCCAAGTGGTAGCCTCTTTGCTGTTGACATAGTATTTTTAGGAAAAACCTAGGGAGGTTGACCCTCTGCTCTAGACGCATGCATTTCAAAAAAACAAAATGTGTACTCTGCAGTTTGGAGGCATTTCTAGATTGGACAAAAAACATATAAACTAGCTTAGCCACTTGTCTTCAGATCAGCGGTAGGGCAGATTTTGGTACCTGCCTACTCTTGGTATGTGGCACAGCCCCAACGAAAAACAAATCAACATCATGCAATCCATGTGCAGTAGGTAGAATTATTTCTCCCATGGTCAGTGTCCCCAATTAAAGTGCTAGTGCTGCCCTTGTCAGCACGATCTTGGTTCCTCGAAACTCAATAGTGTCCCCACTCTAGTTCGAAAAGAAAGTGTTGTCGGCCAGCGTTAGGTCTCCTTCCATTTGCTGTAAAATCTCAACCATTTGTTACACTCAACCAAATGTCATAGTAGGTCATTTGCCTGATATGTTGTAGAGGTTGGCTCAAAAGTCAGTGTAACTCCCATGTCCGAAATAAGCTCACAGCAACATTCTTGCAAAGCATAGAAACTGGGGACTAATTCCTTTTCTTCAGTGTTGAGATTGATTTGTGCTTTCTTCATTTGTTGGCAATGTCGATATTTGACTCTAGCCACTTCTTCCATTTCAGCTTGTGTGATGATTTGAGATAGAGTTGGATTTTGGTAAAGCTTCTTGATTTGCTGATGCTTATTTTTGTGTAAAGTAGTTGGAATTCTGCTAACTGTAATAGGAGCGATTGATTAGATCTCCTAGGATAAGAAGGCCACATCAAATCCATGATGTAACTATGCAAGCTCGACGTCAACAATACGCTCTTTCTCAGCGTTCTCCGGACGGAGCTACCAGCATTCGGACTCACTCCCAACTTATCGCTAGCAAACTGTCACCAATGGACTTTCTTACAGTTAGGCTACCAGCCTAGGTACACCTAACCAAGAGACAAACTTGCGGACACAGCGGGAATCTCAGAAGACACTGCGCAGACAAGTATTAAAGATTGCAGAAGTATTCGATCAGNGTTGTCGGCCAGCGTTAGGTCTCCTTCCATTTGCTGTAAAATCTCAACCATTTGTTACACTCAACCAAATGTCATAGTAGGTCATTTGCCTGATATGTTGCAGAGGTTGGCTCAAAAGTCAGTGTAACTCCCATGTCCGAAATAAGCTCATGCCATGCATATTCAGCTTTGTTGATAATTTGTGCCGGAATCAGAATGCTCTGTCGTCGGAAAATGGCACAATTACGAATTTTCCAAGCCTCCCATAAAATAAGCACTGCTTTCGAG
This sequence comes from Gnetum montanum, assembly GCA_015680685.1. Taxonomy (NCBI): domain Eukaryota; kingdom Viridiplantae; phylum Streptophyta; class Gnetopsida; order Gnetales; family Gnetaceae; genus Gnetum; species Gnetum montanum. The sequence goes on from MNCI01010338.1 coordinate 40,474, forward strand.
TCCACTGTCAATTGCGTTGGCCCATGCAATCCCACAACATGCCACGTGTTTCGCATGTACTGGCATTGAAATACGAAATGAAGTACCATCTCGGACCCCTCGGCACATAAGGGGCAATCATAATTAATGTTCAATCCCTATCATTTTAATAATGCATGTACGAGTAGAGCATTATGTTCAATAAGCCAAAGAAAAACCTTAATCTTCTTTGGTGGTTGATCCCTCCAGATTTGTTTCCAACCATCCACTGGTGGGTAGAGGGTCCAGAAAATCTGTTTGGGAGACTCTCCCATCAAACCCCGTGCCATTGCATATTGTGCATGAATGCAAAGTGTTTGCCATAAATTCGAGTCATGTGATACCACCTGCCAGCATCTATATTTATGTGCCATGATTCACACCCATTGCATAGCCCCCTCCTTAGGCTGCAACTACTGTGTGATTAATTGTTGGCACCCCATTAATAGCTCATCTTCAAATTTAAAAATGCCAAGACTTCCTGCCTCACAAGGCTGTGCAATAGTATCCCAACTAATTAAATGCATTATGCTACCCCCTCTACCTCTTGACCATACAAAATTTTGAATTAATTGATTAATTTTCTGAACAATAGCCTTTGGAGGGGTAGCAACAAAAGCAACAAAACGCGCAATAGCCGAAAGCACCCTTGAAGCCAGAAGAATTCTTTCCATCCTCGTGAGGAAGTGGTTAACGTAGTGTTTCACTTGTGTTTCTAGTTTCTGAATTAGTGTATTCCAAGTTGACTTCCTCCCCCCCCCCCATTGAAATAAAGGGCTTCCTAGATATGCGTCTTGAGGGGAGCTAGGCAGTATATCGAAAATCTGCAATATGTGACCACTCACCTTGGGATTGACATTGACGTAGTGTGCCAATAATTTCCCCCTATTTATATCTAGTCCAAAATTCGAAGTTAGATGCTTAAGTGCTTGATTAATTCTTTGCACCTAATGAACCCCTACTTTGGACAACAACATGGTATCATCAACATAGTGCTTAGACAGGCACTCAACCGCCACAATCTCCACACCTTGCACCCCACCTCCTTACAATAGTATTTAAGGAGGTCCATCACGATAATGAAGAGTAGCGGTGAAAGTAGCGGTGAAAGTGGGTCTACCTATCTCAACTCCCAACTAGGGGATGAGAACCCCCACAATCTCCTTCCAATATCAAATGAGAGAGTAGTAGACTTTTGGATGTGTATACATAGGCTAATATAAGCAGGATCAAACCCTTTTTGTTGCATAATAGTAGAGAGTGCCTCCCAACTAACCATATCATAAGCCTCAATGATGTCAAGTTTCAGGCACAATCCAGGAAACTTTGCAGTTTGCAGGGCATGAAAAACCTCCTACATTAACACCACCTAGTCTTGCAGGTAGTGACCATGGACAAAGCTAGCATGATTATCCCCAACCACTTTTGGCAAAAGGGGCACTAGTCTTCGAACTAGCATCTTTGAGAATATCTTGATCAAAATGTTATAGACCCGAATGGGTTTGAAGTGAGCTGGTTTAGAGGCATTTGTCATTTTGAGGATGCAAACAATTCTAGAACAGTTAATCTCTCTTCTCACCTGTCTTTTGGCCAGCAGCAAATTAAAAGCATCAAGAAGATTTGACCCAAGAATGTCAACAAACTCCCTAAAGAACTCTATGACCCAACCATCAGGCTTGGGAGCTTTACCACCCTTCATGGAACCCATTGCAATGTTCAATTCCTGCATTGTAAAGGGTGCCAGGCATCGGTTATTGTCCTCCGCATGTAGTACCTTTGGCACCTTAACAAAAATTGGCAGTGTGTGTTGCTTCCCCCAAATGCTTCCCCAATACTCCCCCATCAATTGAGCCACTTGACATGGATCCTCCACAAATGTGCCATCCTCGACCAGATGAAGAGCCTTTTTGCTGTGCCCCCTAGATTTAGCCACTGCGAAGAAGAACCTTGTTTGCCAATCACCTTCCTGAAGCTATCTGACTCGTGATTGTTGTCGCTAGTACATCTCCTCTTCCAAATCCAATGCTTGTAACTGCTTTAGGACACCAGCTTCCTCATCTTGCAAATTGGCACCCAACTCCTACCATGATTGAATTTCCTTAAGCTAGGCTTGAAGAGCACTTTGGCAAGTTTGAAACGAAAATTTATCAACCACTGTTTGTGATTGGATAGCCCACTTCAATTGCAGCAATCCATCCTGGAGGAAATTCCTGGGGTCCCCCTATCCCCTCGATAATCCCCCCAAATTTCTTTGACCAAGGGGTGCAACCAAGGCTTAAGCAACCATGAGACTTCGAATCAAAATGGGGGAGGAGGCCCCCTACGGGTTCCTCAAGGGAACAATGGATAGAACGGTGGTTGGACACCTATCGTTCCTTGCCTAAAACCTGCACATCGAAACATAGTAAGAGCTTAGTGCTAATCCAAACTCGATCAATCCTAGAAAGAACCTAGTCTTGTTTCCATCTCCTATTACTCCATGTGATTTGACAATTTGCAATATCCATGTCAACTAGAGAGTGGAGCTCTAGAAAACTTTGAAATTCTTGGGCCCCTGGAGGAACATTGTAGTTTGTCCCCAACTTCTTCCAAGGGTGCAAGCACTGATTAAAATTCTGGACAATAAGCTAGGCTTGCATGTTGGGAACCAAAGCTGCCACTCGCTTCAACTCTTGCAACCAAAGTTCCCACACTTGGGCTCCATAAAAGTTTGTCAACCAGATGCCTTTTGAAGGCAAAATCACAATAATGCTCCAAATTGACGAATCAATCAAGGTCATCTGAGACCTTGCCAATATTTTCGAACCCCCCGCATGCCCCTAACATGACATGAATTGCAAATTCCATCCCTCCCATCTTAGTTGAAATTTCTTTTCAAGCTGCAACTTTGTTTCTTGTAGACAAATAACCTCACACTCCTCATTTCGCACAATTGCTTTCAAGGTATTTCTTTTATAGGGTGTACCCTGACCCCTATAGCTCCATGATAGAATCTTCATGCATGACCTATAGTATGCCTTTGGTAGACCTCTTTTAAGGTTTGTTGGATCCCCAAGTCAATATCCAACTGCATTTGCTTGCTGCGAGCAAGCCTATTGGAGGGTTGCAAACTTGGCAATATAGGAAAGGTTCTAGGATCCACTGGCTTGGGTGGCGTCAAATCTGGCATGCTAGGCATAGGTCCTCTATGAGCAACCAAAACCCAATCACCTAAAGGGGGGAGCTCTACCCCCTTCTTGGTTGGGGATGCAATAGGTGAAAGCTTTTGTCCCCTACCATCACCTTTCCCCACAATTGGCAACTGTATTTCCTTCAAATCGGCTAGCTAGGTTTGCGGGCACCCCACCTGAATCCACTCCATCTTTGGGCACTTGCACCTTGGGAGGTACCTTGGCAGGCACCTTCGGAGGCTCCTTTCCTTGACCCCTAAAACAATAGGTAACTGCCCCATGCTTGTTTTTCCCACAAATGGAACATCCATTCCTTGGTGGAGTAGGAACCTGTTGCTCTTAGGCCAGGTTTTCGTACTTGATGCAAGCCTGTTCTTCGCCACCTGGGAAATCTAAAACAAATTTCTTAACAAGATCTTTGGGAGATAAGGACCTCCATAGATAGAACTGAGCAAATCCCATTCTCTCCAGTGAGGCTGTGAATTGGTCAAAGGAGATGAACTCCCCAAACAAACCAGCAAGAGTTCTTAAGAAATCCAAGTTTCACATCTCCCAGGGAATCCTAGAGACGTGGATCCAAACTGGTGCTTTGGAAAATAGGTTTGCTTCTCAGTATGTCCTTGGCCTCCATTGTGTAAGTGCAAGTTCTCTAGTGCCATAAAACCATTGGCTGCCCATATGAACATTGTCATGATCCACCAACGATTTGAAAACAAGATCTCCTCAGACAGACTACGAACTTCCACATCTTTTAACCTCCAAGCATTAGATGACCATTTCTTAATTAGGTCTAACTTAAGTTGGGCCCCTGAAGATACATACTTGCTTATTAGGCTATGCTCCATGGTACAAACCGACTCCCTTGTGGGCCTTCGAACCTAGATCTTCATCGCTCCTTCTTGGCAGAAGCAAGCCTTTATTCCCCCATCATTGGGCTACCATCCCACCCCTTGCACACCTGATGAACCTAAGCCTATCATAGTGCCATCGCCATTGACTCCATCACCATTTGCCTCAAGAATCCCTTCCTTGAAGCCGCCATCACTGGCCCTTGGCCATTCCACTATGCTTTTGTCCGTGTTCCCTGCACTCCTGCCCATTTTTCGATATTGGGGGCTCGTAATGTTACATCGTCAAACTTTAAAGTAACCTATAGTTTTTTTACGTTATATGTTACTTTTAATTTTTCTTGTTTCATTTTCAAATTTGAACTTAAATAATTTAAATATATCAATATCTTAATTCTTTTACTTGTCATGACACAAAACACTATATATTAAATGCCATAGGATTTATAGGACCAAGAACATTAGAATGAACTAACTCTAGGCAACCATTCTTCTTATGTGATTCATTTTGTTTAAATGAAACCTTGAGACTTATCTTCACTAAGTCAAGTTTGCATTATTTATGGAGAGACTACAAACTTTCTTATGAAGGTAGGGCTATACCAAGGATTTTCTCTAAGCTATTATTTGTTCACCAATATGGATGAGCTAACTAAATAAATGCAAGATGATATTGCTTGATATTGTATTGGTGGACAATTCTAAGGTAATCTTGGTTGTGAAAATGAAGACTTGGAGAAACACTGTAGAATCGAATGGGTTGAGGATTAGTAGAAGTAATATGGAATATATGATGTGCAATTTTCGTGGAAAAACAAGTAATGAAGATAAAAAGATTGGAATTCAAAACCAAGAAGTTACTTAATGTAAGAAAGTCATATACTTAGGGTCACTTGTTCAAATCGATAATGAGATTAATAATAATGTAACAAATAAAATTGAAGTAGGATGGATGAAACAATGAGAAGCTAGTGGTGTGCTTTGTGATAGAAGAATCCTTGCTAGGTTAAAGGGAAAGTCATACAAAATTACTATTAGATCTATGATCTTGTATGGTGTGGAATGCTAGCTTATCAAAAGCATTAGGTTCAATATGTACATAGGGTAGAGATGCAAATGCTAAGGTACATGGTTGGTGTGAGAAGGAAAGATTAAATCAACTACTCTCTTATGAGGTGACGTTTGGATGTGGCATTCTTTAGATTCTATAAAGAAATAAATTATTTGTAACCAAGGGCATTAGTGCTCTATCAATTTGCTATACATTCATATATTTCTTTGGTAGCAAGCCAGATGTTATTGCATCTAAATTTTCTTTTTTTTTTGTGTGTAGCTGTATATTACCACAAAATAAAATAATAGGCCAATGATTTAAACCAATTCTTGTCAATTTTCTACCTTGAATTTGAGAAAAATTTCAAAATATTTAACATTTCCCATAAACTAGTTAATTCTGGAAAAAATTTAAATCATGATCTTGTTGTTAGCTGCTTCCAAGTATAGTGTAGTGCTTCACATTTGAACATGTGACCTTTGTGCTCTATTAAATGCTGAAGACTTTAAGCTATTTTAATGCTTATACATATTTGTAGATCTGCCTAACATGAAGACTTTTGATTGGGTGACATAAGCAAGATTACTATTTATTTTTAATTTCTTTCTAATTATTTATTGTTTTAAGTTAAAAAATATATATATTATTAATGAATCATTATTTTAGGATGCTACTATGAAATTAATGTAATGTGGATCCATAGTGTATTGTGGCATTTAATAAAATATTATTTATTTATTCTTGTTTCAATATGCTAACCTTTTTAATTCATTAGCAATTATGTTTTTTTTTGTATGTGCAAGAAAAAAAAGAAAATATATGTGTGATTATGTATATGCTTTCCATAAAACGAACCCACATGAACTATGGTTAGAAGTCCTTTAGGCCCTAGGATAAGCAATTCACCTAAAATTCACAGTTAGTAATTTGGTGGATGATGTAGGGATTAAAAAGTTGGCTATTTTTCGTCACTTTGGGAAAAAGTCATTGAAATTTTTCATCATTTCAGCTAACTTTTTCAAAAGAGTGGCAAAAACTTGGTGACTTTTTTGAAAAAGTCTTAAAGATAATAAATTTTTTATAATTTATTTTATTTGATAAAAATTAAATTCAGAATTCCTTAAACTTAATTAAAGTTTTTCTACTTCTAAGTCTTAAACCACTTATAATATACAAAGTAATAATTAGGATGATTTTTCAGCTAATCTTGTAGAATATGATGACTCTAATAACAGTGATAATGATGATAATGACATTCCTAGTAAAGATGTAGTTGACATGGCTAAAAGGAGATGATATATCTTTTGATGTAAATTTAGAAAAGGAGCTTATGATAATCATGAATGAATATTTTAGAAACGAAGCAAGATGCAAAACCATTTGTAGCTATTATGGTGGATATGGAAGAAACAATTTAAAAAGCATTTGGATACTGAACTTTAATAGTATTTAAGTTTATAGTAATATAGTTTGCAACTTAAATATTAATTATGTTTTATATTAATATATTTTGTAGTTTTTGTATTTAATTGTGTTGTCTATGTTTATTATGCATATTTATATAATGTGCAATATGAAACCTTTAAAATATTTCCTTTTTAAACTTGTTGACTTTTTCAACTCACTTTTTCCCAAATGTTTGTTGATTTTTAAAATTTTTTGACTTTTTAGGAAGCCAAAAAAATTGTTTTGCTGACATTTTAATCATTGGCATGATGCATTTGATTAATGTGTCTTGTGTTAAGCATGTAGTATTTCTAGGGATCATTAACTTTTCAATTTTATAATAATATATTCATCCCTATACCTTGAATGCATAGGTTGCATTGTTTATTTATTGATGTAGAGGTGAACACTAGTATCCAACATTACTCATACATATGCTTACTTCAACTTAATATCCTTAGTTGTTGGACCCAAGGGGGTTTCAATGATGTACCATTCGTATGTGTGTACCCACCTTATGTATGATCCTTGGTCACCAATCTTGGGGGAACATTGAGGTATAGTTCAAAAATGATGGTTGAGCCCAACGTTGTTTGTGTAGGTTATAATCGGAAGATAACCTAACTCACGGTTGGATGGTAATTGGATAATTCAAGTTAGATGACCTTTAATGTGGAAATGCAATGCCACATTGCATAGGCAAAGTTGTTGAAACCTATATATTTTTTGATTCTTACCCATTGTTTAAAGCCTATTATTGATTAAATGATCTTCTTTGGTGAAAATATAGTGAAGGATTAGGATTACATCCAACTACATCTGTTGGTGTTGTTTATAAAATAAAACTTGAAACAAGTGAGCCACACAAATGTTTGATGTTTTCTAGTTTCCTAAATGATGGGAAGTGTTATTCATCACCCTTGGCTATACTAGTCCTTGAGGTATCTTAGTATTATTAAAGATAGGTGATATGCAATCGATACATCAATCCTTAGAATTATGTAGTAAGGTCTTATCTCATCAAAAGCTCATTATGACTAATGAAGGAAGGAGGGCTCTATAAACAACCTATCATTATAATGAGTAGTTTTTTTTGAAAAGAGTTCAGGTCATTAAATTAGTTGCAATCAAAATTTACATGTGTCTTGTACAATCACAAAATGAGGGGGATATTGCCTCCCTCTTCTCCCTTGCAACCCCAACCGAGAAAAAATCCCCAACCCCTTAGATTTCTCTTGATCTATCCGAAATTGGCATCTTGAGCTAGAAAATTCTCAAGGCAACCTCCTAGACCTTAGAAATAGACAAAGAAAATAACAAAAAATTCAAAAATACCCAACAACCTAGGCCCTCTACCTATATATGGTAGGGAAGGTCTGTACAGTGGTAGATAACCCTCTCTTAGTGTTGAGAACAACCTAGTGTCTTGGTATCCATGAATGCAATGGCTTGCTGAAAATCTTTAAATGCTTCCACTTTCCTCGCACATTCATCTGCATCCCCCTTCCCATTTGGGTGAAGCTCACCCCCCCTACGGTGAATGTAATGTCGCATCACCCTCCATGATGTATTCTATTTGATGTTCATGATCACATAGGGGCATCTCCCCAAACGGAGCTAGGATCTAGCTTTCTGCACGTGTGTCCAATCTTGTTGTCGCTAGATCTGAGTAGCCTCCATCTCCTCCTGCTCCTCCCTTGCCAAGATCTCCTGTGGCTGCACCTCTTCTTGGAGTTGTTCTTGGATACACTACCTGAGCTCTACTTCCAGCTCATTCAACGTCGTTGCCTCAGCTAGGTCTTGACATTGCCTCTCCTCCTTTATAGCTTCTACATGGAGGCGCTTGACCATTTCCAACTACTGTTGGAACTCCTCTTTCCTCGTCGACTAGTTGGCCTCCTAGAGGGCCTATTCTCCACTTAGGCCCAAGGCCCAAGCTCTCGCTTCCTCCACTGCCTTGGCCAGCACTATCTCAATATCTTGAGGCACGAATTTAGCAACGGCCCCAAGTGGAGCCACCCTTGACCCCTTCCTGCCATGCAACTTCGAGGACTCAACATGCAACTTTGGTAGAGCCATCCACAAACCCTCCCCAACCTGCAACTCTAGTGATTTGGACCAAGCCTCTTGATCATTAGATTCTTCTGTTATATCCACCATCGTCGACAAAGTGCAATGAGATTCCTTGGGCCCATAAACCGCCTAAATTGGAGTGCCCCTTGGTTGCGGGGCATAGAAGGATGAGATGCCCACCACAGAATCAAAATCCAACCTTGTCTCTAGCGCCATAGCATTGCCAAGTAAAACCACGGTAGGTTGACTACACACCCCAGCCTCAAGCACTGTAAGAAACAAAAATGTATACCTTGCAACTTCCAAATGTTGCTCGAGTGTACAAAAAATCAATTGACTAGCTTGGCAGCATCCTACCAAATTGGCGGGAGTGTCGTCTTGGGAACTTGGCCGCTCCCCATCTTGGGCATAGGCCTTGAAAAGAAATCCTTTGCAACTTGGAGACTATGGCCTTTGCGGAGGATTGTTTCACACACACCCCCCAACCCCCAAAAAAAAAAAAAAACCAACACCCCCCACCCCTCGGGGCACCCCTAGACCCTTTGCAATAGCTACCTCCATTAGTTCAATCTGCACCCTCGAAATAGCGTGTGGTCCCCTTGCCAGTTTGTGTAAAATGGCCCATCCTCAAGGTTTGGCTTCCCCTGGAGCATGGGTAGGAGGTTGGCCCACCCCACTTGCGAGACGATATTCTAGAGCATTGGATTTGCCTAATAAATGAAATGAGTGATAGTGATGGCTGCTGCCATGCAAAGGGAACACATGGCCTCCATGTTCACCCCCCATTGTTGTAAAATCACCCGAATTGGAATGGCAGAACGATTAGCAAGCCAAATAAATGTTTTTATTTTCTCAGGCAACTTGCCCTTCCATATTCCCCACCATCCCTTGACCGCTAGATATTTGGACTTAATGAGTTGATGTGGAGACACACCCATCAATCTAGAATCTAAAGCCATCCGTGTGTGTTTGCAAAAGGTATGCCAAATATGAGAGTCCTACGCTTCCACCTTTCATCTCCTATATTTGGTGTTCATAATTATGATCCATTGAGTGGAGCTATGGCTTTGCTACAATAGCCTGTTAAGGAGGCTCTGATACCCCATAGCAATAATAACTTGGAACTTGAGGATACCAAGACCTTTGATGTCCTTAGGTCTAGCAGTTGTATCCCAGCTTACAAGATGCATGTGATCTTCCTCTTTACCCCTCGACTAAGTAAAATTCCTTATTACTTGATCAACTTTCTGTATGATATCTCTAGGGGGAGAGGCCACTAAAGCTGCGTAGTGAGCTATAGTTGAAAGCACCGATGTAGCCAACAGAGACTTCCCAGCCTGAGTCAGGAGCCATGACGTCCAATGATGAATCCATTTTTGTAGTCCTTAGAGGAGGCCAATCCATGCATGCCTCCAATGCTAGTCATAGAGAGGTAGGTCAAGGTAAGTGTCCTACATGGTGCTTGACATGACACCTAAACTTTGCACAATTAAGCCCTTCGCTCAGGCATCCGTGTTGAGCAGGTGCACTATAGATTTACCTCTTGATTTCTAAGCCAATCTCCTCTACCATTCTTTGTAGTGCCTTGTTTATTGCCATTGCCTAGTAGACAACAACCCAAGAAAATAAAATGGTATCATTAGCGTAGTGCTCCACCAAACAATTGACTCCAGCGATATGAAACCTCTAACCACCTCTAGCTTGCAATAGGTCTACAACATATCCATTACTAGAATAAATAGGTATGGGGAAAGAGGGTCCCCTTGTCGTAAACCCTTGCTAGGGGATGAAAACCCCCACAATTTCCCTCTAAATCCAGAGAAAAGGCCCCCAACATCTGGATGTACATGCATAGATTAACAAAGTTTGGGTGGAAGCCCTTAAGCATCATGATTTCTTTAAGAGCATGCCAACACATGGTGTCATAGGCTGTAGTAATATCTAGCTTAAGACACATATCTGGGTATTTGGTCACCTGTAAGGAATGTAGCACCTCTTGCACCAGGATAACCTGGTCTTGAATGAACCTGCCTTTGCAGCCCCACCAAGTGAGTCATAAGAGGCTCCAACCAAGCCACCAATAGCTTAGTGAACAAGCAAAGGAGTGTATTGCACATCCCAATAGGCCTGAACTGAGAAGGATCTGTGGGGTTGGTAGTCTTAGGAATGAGGACTAGTCAGGAGCAGTTTATTTCCCCGCAAAGCTATTGCCAACTCATCATAGCATTAAAGGCATCCAAGAGATTTCCCCCAGAACATCAGTAAAACCCTTAAAGAATTCCACAGGCCAATTGTTAGGCTTCGATGCCTTTCCAACCTTCATTGAAGCAATAGCCTTGTCAAGCTCCTCCTGAGTAAACAGTTCTAGCAACCATCGACTATCCTCCTCATCTAACATTGAGTCAATGTGAATCGATAAAGGTGCTACGTCCTTGTGTTGCTAGATGCTTGACCAATAATCCATCATGGCTTGGGTGATCTCTTGGCAACTAGCCACCATCTTCCCTTGGAAAGTTCGACTATGGATCTTTTTGAAGAGACCCACCAAGTTAGTAGCTGCAAAGAGAAAACAACTATTCTTGTCCCTGTCCTTGAGCTAGCGAGCTCGTCCTTGTTGTCTCTAGTAAGTTTCCTCCTTTACATCAAGGGTCTGTAGCTCTGTCAACACCTCACATTCAGCATCATCCAAGCCTTGACCTAGCTCCTAGTCCAGTTGAATCTTTGACAGACATTGCAACAGCCTCCCTCTGTTGGATCTGAAGGAGAACTTGTCTTCCGTCCTCAACACCTTTATCTCCTATTTGAGCTGGTTTAACCTTTGCTCGAGAAACTCCTTGCGGTTAGCTTGCAACGAGTAGTTCCTCCAGATCCCTTCCTCCATTGAGTGTAGCTTTGACTTAACAATCCAAAATTGTTCGAAACGGAATGACGCAGGCCTCCTTGAAACTGGATTTTCCACCTAGCATAGAATCAATTGATGATTTGAAGCTAGATGCTCTTTTCCATGAACATACACCCCTTGGTTCATCAGGATATTTGAGCTGATCCACATGCTATCAATCTTCGTCATGAGCTAGTCCCTGCCATTTATTTAGTTGCTCCACGTGAACTGACAATCTTTGATATCCATATCGACCAAGTCATGAGATGCTAGAAATTGTAGAAAGTGCAGACCACTAGGAGGCTCTTTGGTCCCTTCATCTGACTTCTCCTGCTTGTACAGCCATTGGTTGAAATCCCCCACCAGAATCTACTGCCTCCTATGCAAGATCAAGGGAGCAATCCTTTGTAGGTCCCTTAGCCTTTCCTCCCATCTCTGGGCACCATAGAAATTTGTCAGCCAAATGTCGGTTTGTCGGAAGAAAATGGCAATATTTGTGAGTCTGCTTTGTTATGATGATATGTGTGGATAGTGTTGATTTGTAGAATTATCTATAATTTTATGATTATGATAGATTCAGAGTGTTGCCAATGTGCTTGTATTAATGATTGGTTAAATGACCAGTTATTCTTTTTTATGATTGATCTAAGTTGTGCGAATTTATGTTGTGTGTATTACTAGATGTAAAGTACTAACTACATGCTATTGATTGTTTTAGTATATATTAATGGAATGAACAAAAGGAATGTTGAATAGAAATGAAGCTGAAATGTTATATTATATCTGAGGTTGTTACAATGCTTTTGTTTTTTGTGTTGCATGACCTATGTGCATTGAAATAATTTCTTAAACTGAATAGAATATTTCTATGTGAATTGTATATGTGTGTGTATATCAATGTGGGTATCTAATGTACTTGCTTCAGTGTGCATTCAGATAAGTTTTGGGTATCTTATCTCTAAGGGCTACTGTGTGAATTCTAATTATTTAGCAATCAAATTTGGAAAGAAAGAAGAAATAAAAATTTCTTTATGTTATGCCTGAAGGGCTGAAAGAGGTATGTTTTTTTTTAGTGAAATGTTCAGGCAATGGCATTAGTGAAAAAGGCCCAAAGGCATTACAAAATTGAAGTTAAGTCCTCATAAGGACAGAAACTCCAAGAGCAAAACAAGGGCATCTCCCCCCTTGAGCTGAGAAGGGGAACACCTAGGCGAAAAAGCAAACCGAAAACAAACACATAGAACAGCATGCTGCAACCATGCAGACAAGATCCAATGATAAAGTCCCAAAAAGTCGGCCCCTCCTTGGGCCACCTCAACAGGCATCCTCAAAACCAAAATATAAGAAACCCAATGCCCTAACTGGGCAGCCATGAACCATTCTAAGGAAACAAGTCATGCAAAGGAATTGGCATAACAAGGGCAATTTGCCCTCAACATCCTGTGTAGGGAATCAAGCACGTCCCTGAATTGTTCTGTAACCACAAAACTAGCGGCTTCTTGAATTCTTTAAACTTTTGTTCCTGCTTGTGTTGGTCATTTGTAGAATCTGCTTTATTGGGGTGGAAACTTGCCAACACCTTTCGAATATGCCAACGAAGATTAGGCCAGGAGGCTTGACAACCAATCCCCAGAACCTCATATGGGCAACGCCTAGCATGGAACCACATACGAATATTCGTAGCATGAGTGTTCAGCTGTTGGGTCCGGAGCTGCTCCTCTTCCATTGCCAACTTAATCCTAATAGCCTTCTCTTCCTTCTCTTGTTGCTCACACTCCCCAGCTTCACGATGCAGATCCTCCTAGATATGAACCCTCAATTCCTCCTCTAGCGTGCTACGAAGGGCTGCCTCTTGCAACTCTTGTCTATGCCACTCTTGCCCTGCCGCTTCCACATCCCGCTGCTCTAGCTCTTGTAACCAAACCCATGCAGCCTCCTCATCTGGCAAACACTGCTGCCTATTGCAGCTGCTCCTAGGAGCATACCTTTTGCACTGCCCATTGCAGATCCACTTCAAAACACACCTGTAGCTTGCACCAGATTTGCTCCTCAGAACCATAGCCTGCTCTTGTTGCAGCAGCTCAGAAAAGGAGCCCTGATCTAGGTCTGCAAACCCTTCAACCAACCCCCTGAAATCCCTATGTCCGGTCCCTTGCAAGACCTAGGGTGAAGGTTCCCCCTCCACCAACGACCTGCTCCTAGAATAGACTTTACCTACAGGGTGCATCAGCACCAGCGAGAGCAGGGAAAGAAGTATGTTTTGGTTAGTATAATTGATTCTTTTAAATATACATACATATGCACATTTTGCTGAGCAACTTGACCAATGAATCAAGCGGAAGGAACCTGACCTATGAATCAGGAATATTAACTCTTGCTTCATGTGGATGCGTGTTACAAGATCACAGAGTTCCCTTGAAGGTGGGCTACACCTAGTTAGGACTTTACACAATACCATGTGATTTTGGGCAGCCTATGATCCAAGATCTGTTGCTTAAAAGGGCCAATTTGCAATCTGGTCTGCATTGTCAAGCTATGGTTTGCATCCCTTTAAAGTGCATAAATAGACAGACCATATTAAATTGTTCTATAACATCATTTGTTGAGGTGAGCGAGGAGCTGTATGTCGGTGATAGACATCCCTTTTTCTGAAGAAATTGGAAGAATTCAGTTGAGATGTATTCCCCAGCCATTGTAGTTGTTCCACTATGCAAGTATGGTTGGCTTCACTTAAATAAAATGTAATATCTGTACTACAGATCCTATGGGTCTTTTGGACGTAACAAAGCTTCGGTTTCAGTTTTATAAATAAAATGCTGTTTATTTCCACTTTTGTAATTAGCAATATTTGTAACCATTTGATGCTAGGAAAACGGTAACAAACATAACTGGTAAAAACCATGTTCAATTCAAAATTTGAAATATAATCAATTTAAGTTGTTTCCACATCGAATCTCAGGCTTGATACATTATTGGTAATAATATTTACATTCAACATTCCTTGTATGTATAAGGAAATGAATAACTACCAGCATTGTGGTTGTTGGTGACATACTGTGGCTAGTGAACAACAGCCCTCGTGTAATACATGCATGCGCTTCTTCGGATTTGCAAGCCTGTATACCGAGGGGATTGATATGTATCTAAGTTCTTTGTTTCAATATACATCAATATTTATGCATGCCCCTTGTCTAGTTGAAACACCTGATTTGATGTATTGGTTCCTTAGAGATATTTAATCTGCTGTTTTAAATGTAGCTTGTTTTGTTTTTTATTTGTTTATCAGATTGACGAGATGGTCAATGATGTGGTATCTCTTTCCTCAATTAGAGTTAAGGAAAATGGAACAAGGTGAGAAGTTTGTATATGTCTCAGCCATTTTAAATCAACCTGATTTTGTGTAAACTCTCATATAATCATAGTATTAAATTCCACAATTTTGGACTCAATGAAATTTTTCTTAATGATTTCTGCCTGGGAGGTATGTTCTTCTACAATTGGTGCATTCAATCTGATTTTAACTTACATTGTTTTTGTAATGCTTTACGGCAGTATCATTAATATGGTTCTTCAATGTCTTGTTAATTTGATAAAACATTAATAGCCTTCTGGCAAAGTTGAGATGGCTTGATAAGCATGACAGAAATGCTGCAGCTGAGAGCAAGAGTATTCTTTTTGGAGGGTATGAATTTTCAGTAGTGGTGTTAAACGCTCTAGTATTTTATTATCTACCAGATTCTGTACATGTATTCAAATGCCTTTTTAAGTTAAAATCTCAAATGCAATAATTTTGAGTGATGTTCAGTTAATACTGAAGTTAATTTTAGTGGTAACTCTTGATTATTGCCTTCCTCTGCAGACATGACTATGTTGCATGGAAGCTAACAGGTGCAGTTGTAACTGATGCCACCACAGCATCAACTACAGGCTTGACGGATCAAACATTTCAGGCACGGTGATGGTTACTAACATGAATATTTAATAATGTGTGGAAAATGAAAATAATTTATATCTTGCTTTACGTTTTATAACCTTGTAAATAATACAGTATGCAGAATCCCTGCTAAAGAAAGTAAATCTGGGACATTGGATCAATTTGCTACCCCCAGTTATTTCCATTGATATGCCTTGTGGTATGCATCAAATCTAATAAGAACTATCCCTTTCGTTATCAAGGTCTTATAAACATGCTTGTATTGTGCATGATTCTATCAAGTTTCAGTGATTAACAGCTATGGCATAATGAGAGTTGAAGATATTGAAGTGAATAGTTTTTAACATGTTATTTACGCATTCATAGTTTAATATATATTAGGAACCACAAATCAATGTTGTATTTTTAGAATTCTGTGAATCCAGGCCAATATCAATCTTATATATTTGATAATAATTTAGCATGTGGGGAGTGGTGAACATGTGTTCCAACAATGTCTGAAATGTGAAGGCTTTTAACAGAAAGACAACATGAAATTTTAAACTAGTGGAAAATAGTAACTATCAATCTTTGAAAATAAAACTTCAAAAAATCAAAGTTAAACAGATGAAGTTGAATCTAATTGTAATTCTTCAAATGACATCTCAATTGGACAATCAAGCAATCAAAGAAGGCATCTAAATCTAGAAATGAGTCCAATATCAGACAATATTCCAAGCATGTTTGTAAATTGGTGAAACAAATATCATTCCAAAAACTTTGGGAAAACGTAGAAGAAAAAAGAAAAACATCTCTATTTGAATAGTTTCAGGGGATGCCTTAATTGAAAAGCAAACTATATATCTGCTGCTATTCCTCATCGTTTGCAATACACAATTAGTAGAGCACGAATGAGATCGCATGATTTGAGAGTTGAAATAGGTAGATGGCTCAAAATTCCATGGAAAACAAATGTGTGGATAATGCAATACAAATAGCTTTGAAGATGAACACCACATTTTCTTGCAATGTCCTATATTTGAGCATATTACACATAAGTGGGATATTACAGTTGCAAATTTGGTTGATTTATTCTAAATGTTACCAAGAAAATTTGGTAATTTTCTTAATGATGGTTTCAAAACTCATAGCATCTACATTTCTATTGTTGCATATATCTAGAGGGTCTACAAATGTAATAATATTTCAGTTTCAATTTCAATTTCAAAATCAGACAGGTGCAAACAAGCTTGTTATTATTATTTTTAAATTCATCTGTCATCGTCATATATCAATCAACCAAACACTATATACAAAGTGATCACTGTCTAGAATCTGGCATTATGAGATTGCCAATACAACAACTAACCCCTCTTTCCAAAACATTAGAACATTAAGAATACAGTAGTTAAATTGAATATATAATTAACAAAAATAGTTGTGCAGTAACAGAAAAGAAAGCACCGATGAAGTACTTTCTCATGCTACAAAAATCATTAGTTACAAGTTTGAATTTCTAAGGGTTTGGGAACACAAAATTTTAAATGCTATTTAGTACTTGAAAAAATATGAAACCTTCTAATGCATATATACACACTCAACAAATGCTGGAAGAATGAATGGTTTTGTGAGGCCCTATTTCTTTTTCTTTATTTTTCTCTCAGTGTCATAGCAATTTCTAGTAGAGTTCCAAATTGGGATATGAGTTCTTCAGAACTATGCCTTAAAGAACCAAGTTCTTTCTCATGATAATTTCTAAACCTGTATCTAATACATTTAGATCAGCAGCATGGCTTTTCCGCAAGAAGCAAGTTCAGAGGAAGAAGTAAAAGGCTTCAACAATTAATATATGAAAAACAGGAGTTCAAAGCAATCAAATCAAAGGACAATACCTTTTTTTTCAGGTATGATGCAATTTGCTTTGTTTGTGAGCTCTTAGTGAACTCATTGAAGTAATTGCAGGTTGAGATTTGAACTCACAAATCAACTCCCAAAATTCCAAACTCACAAACAACTAATAACACGATATCAATGGCAAATTGAAGGTATTCTTTTGATAAGTCAATTTTCAATGTTATTAGGATGATGAAGAGGTGTGGAGGGGCTATGGGTAGAGGAGAGGGAGCAAGCGTGAGTGCAAGCATCGACATAGGAGCTAACGAGGGAGTTGGTACCGGTGAGGGCAACAGGACAAATGGTGTCAGCTTGGTTGGGCGTGGTTTAGGGGGTGATGGCTGGACAATGGTTTTGAGTCTCCAAAGCATGGGTTGGCAGCCAGGGGATGGGGGCATCAAAGCATGCTCTCGAAGGGAGGGTGCCATGCAGTTGCAAGTTCATGGGTCGCCTTGCGATGGAGTTTGCACCATGAGTGTAGTTTGATTGGCAAGTTTGTTTCATTGGGGGTTCAACCAAAGCTAGATCTGATTCGAAAGCGGGCCTTGGACATATGGGGGTTGAAAGAGGTGGAGATTAGAAGTCTCTCCAAGGAACTTCTCTTGTTTGTCTTCAAAATGATGGAGGATTGTGGCAAGGCCCTTTTGGAGGGACCATGGTTTTATTGCACTCAAGGACTTGCCCTAACCCCATGGTGGCTAGGTGCCCATTAGGAAGCTGACCGTTTCTACCAAGGCGCTAGTTTGCGGTCGCATCGTAGGAATTCCCTGGGAAATGTGGACATTAGATTCTTAAAAACCCTTGTTGGTTTTTTGGGGGAGTTCATCTCCTTTGACAAGTTTATTGCATCCATGGAAAGGATGGGGTTTTCTTGCTTCTATGTATGGAGATCCTTATTGTCCGAGGATTTGGTTAAGGAAATCATTTTGGAGCTCCCATCGGGAGATGAGCCAATACGAGCAGAATATGAGAACTTGGTCAAGGAACAAAAGGAATTTGGTCTGCCAAGTGTTGGTTGTCTCATCTGTGAGAAGGGTAGCCATGAGGCGGTTGCCTGCCGCTTTCATGGAAAAAGCTAGGCCCCTTCTAAGGTGTGCATGCCAACAAAGCTAAATGATGGAGAATGGTTCCATGTGGGGCATTGTGGGTGTCTAATATTGGCCTTAGTGGTTGCTACCCTAGGGAATGCAAAGGTGGCTTTTGGGGTTGGGGTTGGCTCTTCAGGGAAGTGGGTTTGCTAGTTCCCTAGTTGCCTCCCTAACCAAAAAGGGGGTAGAGCTTCCCCTGTTGGGGGATTTGGTTTCGATTGTTAGTGAGGCACCAATGCCCCTAATGTCTTAAGGATTTGTCCAAGTATTGGAGGACTCTGGGAACTTTTCCATGTCACTGAGCTTAGGGAGGCCAAGTAGGCTGTTTGCTCCACTCGTTCGAGGCAAAAAGATGCGGCTAGATATTGATTTAGGAATGTAGCCGACCTTGAAAGAGGTCTACAGGAAGTGTTTCGTGGCTAACATATGAATATTCTATCCTAGAACTATAGGGGATAGGGTACACCCTACAAAAAAAAAAAAACCTTGAAGAAGATTGTGAGAAGTGAGGTGTGTGACATGGTTTGTCTTAGGAGACAAAGTTGTAGTTGCCTGAGGCTCTCATCTTTTGAGATGGGAGGGTTGGAACTCACAGTTGGTGCCTTGTTATGGCCATGTGGGTGGTCTGGCAATTTTGTCCAAACCTCTGCTAAACCTGTTGGATTCTTCAGTTTGGAGTATTATGGTTAACATTCCTTTGATTGGGGTTTGGCTGACCAATTTCTATGGGGCCCAAGACTGGGAGACAAGGATGTAGGAACTTACTTGGGTGGTAGTTCTGGTGCTTAACATGAGGCATTGGCTTATTGTCGGAGACTTCAATCAACATTTGCATCCATGGGAGAAGTTGAGGATGGACAATATTGATCCATCTAGGGCCCAAGAATTCTAGAGATTCCTGGATACGTACGCACTCGTGGATATGGAGATTGAACAATTGTTGCTTCATGTGGAGCAATAGGAGACGTAGTAAAGATCGGGTTCTCTTGAGAATCGACCTGGTTTGGGTTAGCTCTAAGCTCTTGCTGCAATTCAATGTCTAGGTTTTGGGGAAGGAGCGGGAAGCTTCAAATCACTGTTCCATTGTTTGTGATCTAGGGTGGCAACACAAAAGGCATCCTCCCCCATTTCGGTTTGAGTGCTCTTGGTTATTCAGGCCTTGGTTACGCTCTCATGGAGGAGATTTGGGGGGTGTATAAGAATAGTAGGGGGGACCTGAGAGATTTCTTTTAGGATGGGCTGCACAAGCTAAAGTGGGCAATCATATCCCAAGCACTCGAAGATAAATTTTCATTTTGTGCATGTCGAAGGGGTCTCTAGGCCTGCCTGAGAGATATCTAGGTCTAACAGGAGTGGGGGGTGCGATTGGAGGACACAAAGGATGATATCTTGAAGTAGCTTCAAAGTTTAGATCTAGAGGAGGAAACGTACTAGAAACAACATTCCAGGGTCAAATGGCTTAGGGAGGAGGACAAGCAAACATGGTTCTTTTTCACCATTGCCAAATCCAAAGGTTAGGCTAAGCGCATGCTTCATCTAGTTCAAGATGGGGCTAACATAGAGGATCCTTGGGACATCGTGAAAGTCATGGGAGACTATTGGGTTGGCATTTGGGGTGAAGGTATACCTTGCTAATTTTGGTATAGGTTCAGCGGGTG
Organism: Gnetum montanum; assembly: GCA_015680685.1. NCBI lineage: Eukaryota > Viridiplantae > Streptophyta > Gnetopsida > Gnetales > Gnetaceae > Gnetum > Gnetum montanum. The sequence goes on from MNCI01010338.1 coordinate 60,516, forward strand.
TTGGATGAAGAGGAGAACCGGTTGCTGGTGGCCCCTTTCTTGATGCAGGAGTTAAGAGTGGCCATGGCGTCTATGAAGGTTGGCAAAGCTCCTGGCCTAGATGGCTGGTATATTGAATTTTTTAGGGAGTTTATGGACCTTATTGTACAGAATATGCTGGACGCCTTCAACTTGATGCTCAGTAGACGATAGGTCAAACGGGAGCTTAACTGCTCCAGAATTATTCTTATCCTCAAGCAGCCTAATTCGTCAGATATTGCACACTTTAGGCCTATTGGGGTCTGTAATGTGCTAATTTGGATCTTTTCAAAGATGTTGGTGCGTTGTTTGGTTCCGGTCATGTCGAGACTAGTTGGGGAATACTAGGTGGGCATTATTAGAGGCAGGTTCTTGTAGGATCAAGTGATTCTGATGCAGGAAGTCCTTCACGCCATGAGGGAAGCTAAATTTCTTGGGATGTGCTTGAAACTAGATATTATGAAGGCCTATGACACGGTGAGTTGGGAGGCCTTGTCCATGATTATGATTAATAAATGGGTTGATCCTAGCTTTGTTAGCTTGTGCATTCACATACAGACCTTTGGGGTGTATTCCTTTGATGTTGGGGGGAGGTTTTGGGGGTTCTCCTCCCTTGGTAGAGGTCTTCGGTGGGGAGACCCACTCTCTCCTTTATTATTCATCATTGCAATGGATACTTTGCAATTATATTGCAGCGTGATGAGGGTTAGAGGTCTTGAGATTGTGGGGGTGGAATGTTTGGCTAAGCATTACGTTGATGATACCATGCTACTCTCTAGGGTGGTAGTTACACAGGCATTGGGGATTGATTGTGCCCTTTGGCGCATGGCACTTGAGATTGGTTTAGAGATCAATTGAGGGAAATCATTGCTCCATTTAGTCAACGCTGAGGTGCAAGTGGGGAACCAGATTTCATAGATGCTAGGGATTCTACGTGGCATTGTGTAGGATTCTTACCTTGGTATCCCCTTGTTTGAATGGGGGAGGAAGCATATGTGGACCAAGCTGGTGCAAAAGTTGGAGACTCAGATTGGGCATTGGGCCAACTGCTTCTTGACTAGGAAGGGTAGGATTTACTTGCTACGAGGGTACTTTCTACCATTGTGCAGTTTGTGGCATCAATGGCTTATCCCCTGTAGGCTAGTATTTAAAAGATCCATAAGCTAGTGTGTATTTTTTTTGGTCTTGGGGGAGAGGGGGTAATCGAATGCATTTAATTGGCTGGGAGACTATCGTGCACCCTAGGGAGGTAGGTGGACTAGGTGTATTCAAATTTGAAGATGAAATCACGATGGGACATCAACGGCTAATAATGCGCTTACTGCAAAATCAAGACAGGGTGACCCAATGAATAAAACTAATGGCCCAAAAATATAGGCGTTGGGAAATGGGCCCACATGATTTGATGATGTGGAAGACACTTTTCAAGCATGTGTAGGTTGTGCTGGGGCAGGGTTTGTTGGGGGAGCCTCTGTAGTGGATCAGGATAATATCTACCTATGGAAGGTTGGAAAATCATTTGGCAGGGATGGTTGCCGGAGAAAGTCAAGATGTTTATTTGGCTCATTTCTCATGATGCACTTCTTGTGCATGCGGTTCTGAGGCAATGGGGCTTATGGGTCATTATGTTCTGACCAGCCCAAGATGGTGGAACATTTTGTATATCAGTGCCCTTATGTGCTGGACAGTTGGCAGGTAGCAGCTTTGCATGGGCCTGCTAGTTTAACTAGGGATTCAAAGGTGGCAGCGATCCTTTGGGACTTGTGGAAGGCTTGCAATCATGTTGTTTTTCGGTCGGTCTAGTTACCTTCACCAACACAGGTTGCGATTAATGGTGCGTGACTATGGCAAGAAGCGACAATAGCAATGGGCTTGATAACCACTTCCAAATTGACTTGCATGGTCTACTGAGCTAATTTGGAGCTTTGGTGGTTGGTTGAGGGGGTTGGGTGGGATGAGGTTGTGCGACTATTGGAGGGGGACTAGGAGTTGGCGGATGATTCCTTTTTCTCAAATTGGAATGGGGAGGTTACTGTCTTCTATGGGGTCAAAATTGTGCATGCGGAGGCGGCGTTGGCAATGTATTTGGGGGTCTTAGCCATGGGGGAAATAGTGTCATTGATGGGGCGTGGATTGTAGGATGTTGAAATTTTTTTCAATGGGTTGGTGCCACTTACCAGCAGTGGCCAAGTGCCAAACTCAGCGTTGCCTTTGATTTGGAGGTAGGTGGTTGAGTTGGTGGACCGCTTTTTGGTCTAGTCTGGCAATGTTTCGAAACTTTAGAGCACACACTTCACTCTATTGAAGTGTATGAGGCTTGGGTGCTACGTGAATTTACCTATGTTCTTTTTGGAGTCACTTTGCAAGCACTAGGGGGCAGACACTTAGGGTCAATTCTTGTGCTTTGGAGGGACGTGTTGTTGGGCTTGTTGCTGGGGCTTGCCCCTCCTTGTAGGGTTGTCTATTCTTGTCGGCCAAATGTGCTGCAATGATGGTCTACCCCTTTGAGGGCTGTTGAGATTTGGGCTGTGTTGGATATGGCAGTGGATGTGGAGGGTGTTTTGGAGGGTGCTGACATATTGTTGGAGTAGAGGACATCAGATGAGTTATTGTGCACAGCAGAGGAAGCTACTGAAAATGCCAGGGTTGAGGAGCAGAGGATTTGGGAAGCCCTTCCTCCAACCACTTCCAAGAGTTCTGTTCGTGTGCCTGATCAAGTTGGCACCAACGTTGCAGCTCCTCCCCCTGCTCCCTAGCACGTTGAACACGTTCCATTCATTCCTTCTCCTTCTAATCAATCTTCTCTTGCTTTAGCTTAGCCTAGATTTGGTCACGCAACTCATTGACCATCATTGCCTGAGAGCTCTCTACCTAAATGGGATGTTGTTTGATCAATTCTTGCTCATGCTCCTGGAATCAGGATTCCATTTTAGCCTGTGCCTATTGAAAGGCCTCCTCCCATCAGGCTTCCCAAGCCTGTTGCTCTTCTGCCCTGGTGTTGGCCACCACCTCCTTAGCAACTTTGGTAAGCTCCGTGACAAACTCCACATCCCTATTGAGCCCGCCTTAGTTGGATCCACCTTTGCCATGGCCATGATTGAAGTTGGAGTGGGCAACCCCCATTGTGTTACATGCTTCCTCAAGTACAACATTGAAGTTTTTGTAGCCTCCCCCAACCAGGAAGGTCCAAGAATACTCCTTGCTAGCTGCCTAGCAGTTGCACCTCGCTAGAGGGTTAGGATGAGCTCGAAATGTCATCCCCTCTTCCGCTGTCGCAAGATTTTGAGAAAAAATTAGGGTAAGTTGACCTTGTGCTCAAGGTACATGCATTTCAAGAACGCGAAGTGCGTGCTTTGCAACTTGGAAGCATTTCTAGACTGGATGAAGAATCTATCGACCAGCTGAGCCGCTAGTCTTCAGATCAGCAGCAAGCTAGACTTGGGCACCTGCCTGCTCTTTGTACATGGCACTGCTCCAGGGAAAAACAGTTCAACATCCTGGAGCCCTCTAGACAAGGGCAAAATAATCTCCAGTAGTCAAGGTCCCCAAATAAAAAGCAAGTGCTGTCTTTGTCAACGTAATCTCGAAACCCCTGAATTCTGTCTTGTTGTCTCTCTAGTTGGAAAAGAATGCGTCATCAGGAAGCATTTCGTCGCCCTCCAAATGTGGTAACAACTCCACCTAGCTGTGCCTTTCCACTAAACACCAAAGCTTCATGTTCACGCAGAACGCTATGCAGGCCAGCTCGTATGTTAGTGTGATCCCCATGGCCGCGATGATCTCCCTCCAAGTCCTCTTAGTTCGAAACACAACTACGTTGGGTTGGGGACAGACACATTGTTGTTGGAAAATCTTATCAAGGACCAATCATTAGACCTTTTGGGACAATAGCAGCAATCTAAATCAGAACATACGAAGAATAGGCTAGGGAGAAACAAACTTTATTTAGCAAACATAAAAATTCATACCACACAAATTTGGAGTCCTATTTCCTTGCCTTGGTGCTCCTCACCTCTCTCTATTGCCTATCTCAAGGCTACATTGCTTAACCCCCTATTCCCTTAATACAACTATCTTATATGCAAGATCATGGCACCAAGCCACAAAATTTCTCAACGTAGAAAACATATAAGAATGCCTAAATCACCAATTCAAATGTGACAGATTTGTCTTCCCATTGCTTCCACCTTCTCATGTGTCATCCATGGTTCTGCAACTTCAGAAAAAAAAATGCTAATTTATTCTGCTGTATCCTCAAGGTTTTGATATGTCCACATCAGACCTCCCTGGTATACAAAGCTATCCCTCATTCAACTTCTCTTTGATGAAATGTCTATCAGTCTCAACATCCTTTGTTTGCTATGTTAAACAGGATTGTGAACAACATTAATGGCAACCTTCTTATCACAAAATTGTGAAAGTGGTCTATTAATCAACAACCTTGTGTCTTAGTATTAATTTTTCAAATTGCAAAATTCACAAAGCTCTTGGGCCATAGTTTTGTACTCTTGATCTTGCAACCATTGTTTTTTTTTTTACTTTGCCAAATGACTAAGTTCCCACCAACAAATATACGATACCTTGATGTGGATTGTCTATCATCAAGTGATGTAACCCAATAAGCATCAATAAAAGCTTCTATGTTCAAGTGGCCATAATTAGAATAAATCAACCCTTCTCATGGAGAAACTTCAAGTACCTGAGGATACGCAAAACTGCACTTAAATGAGATGAGTAGGGATGATGCATAAATTGACTGACCACACTTACTGCATAGGCTATATCTGGGCTGCTGTAAGAAAGATAAATCAACCTTCCAACAAGCCTCTAATGTCTCCTAGTGTCTACCACTTCTCCCTCACCACTCCTAATATGGTGGTTTTCCTTAATGGAAGAATATGCAAGTTTGGCTCCAAACATACAAGTCTCCTAAAGTAGATCAAGGACATACTTTCTTTGAGATTTGAAGATACCCTATTCTGATGAAGTAACTTAAATTCTAATAAAGTAACATAATTTCCCCAAGTCTGTGTGGGTAAGGGTTTTGAGGGTACTGTGGGAATTATGGATGACATATTTCTTAAGGATGCTCACAGGCTTCTTCAACAAGTTTATTAATTTTGACGAGTTCACAACATCGAAAGAACGAATGGGATTTGCTAGGTTTTGTGTTTGGCCGTCGTTATCTGCTAACTTCCACTGTTTGTATGGTAGTGGAATTCTATTTGGATTATTTGTCCTTGAATATTATTTATTGGTCATTGACATATTAGGTTCTACATTAGGTATGTGGTATTCTTTATTTGTTATGTGTGTGATGGGCTCCAGCCTCCAATGGGTAAGGGCAAGGCCCTTGGCACCAAAAAACCATGGACCACCACCACCACCCTCCCCTCTGACAGCAAAGCATAGTCCCAGTTCTCTATATTCTGAAAGATAAACAACAAAAGATCCCTCGTAAGTGAGCAAATTTGCACTTCTGCCACCCCCCACAAAGCGGCAACCTAGCACCGAAGATGCTCTAGTCAAGGCCGAGAATTGGTTGAAACGAACTTCTTGATGAGCCTAAGCTTCATCATTTGTAAATGCTCTTGTGCAGGGCCTCACATCGACAAATGCATCAACCCTTGGGACCGTGATACTGTGTTAATACCACACATCCCGGGGCTCTACCCTTCTGAGCATCCCGCTCTGCGTGTAAGGCCAGAACTGTCTGCCTGAGCACTTGCGTGCACCATCCCATCATACATTCCAATCATAGCAACTGTTTAGACCCTAGTTGAGCATATTTGCAACCAGAAACAATTTGAGGGCAAAACAAAGAATAATCGAAATAAGTCAAATCTTGTGCAAATGCCATTTCAGAATTAAACAGCATTTATTTACAAATCCAGACATGAAACAATCACCAAGGCCAAACCTCTGATACTGCAATTGTGACAGCACGTTATAAAAAGTAGTGTCCTCCGAAATGGGGGTTCTACTGTTCGTGCCTGCAGAACAGGGTTTGTTTTGGCCCCATGAGCAATTTGGTCGAGATTTGGCTTAATGACAATAGGGATGATTAGCATCAATAGTTTTAGTCCTTTCTTTGGAATTTTTACGTTGACAAAACAGGCTACAATACATTGGCAAAAGTTTATAGATATAAGCTAGAAGAGAATATATGAACAATAATCATTTATCTGTATTTCATTTTGACATTTGCTGAAGTTAATTTGGTAGACATGTCTAGACTACTTGTTAACTTGTATCTGTAATTAGGTGAGGTAAGCAAAGTTGCAGCAGAGGAAATAGGGATTTTGTTATTGGAGGGAATTCCTGTTTTACATTGTTGTGGTGATGCTGGTGCATGCTCATTTGGGTAACCATAATTGGAAAGCATTTTTCATATATTAATTATGCACTAACTTTTTGTCATAATTAAAATAGTTTAGGTTGACACTTTTGTTCTGTCAGAGCTGGAGCTGGCTCTCCTGGACATCTTTATGGTTATTTAGGGACAACAGGGTATGTTAAATAAATATTAATCATAACTATATTTAAAAATCATGATAGTCTACGCTTTTTTTTTTCTAATGTTGAAATGGATCAAGGTTCTGGTTTTTGCGAGGGTGAGTTCTTTGTTATGGCCATTTTATAAATGTAAGCTCTTGATAAGACTAGCTTTTCTTCTGGCAGATGGATTGGTGGTTCATTTTTACAATCTGACAAGAGCATAATGGTAAGTTACGTATGTATTATATTTTAAGTAAAGGTCGGGAATCGCATTAATATATCAATAATTGCAGGATACAGTAATTTGAGGCAAAATGGATTCAAAAACAAGGTACTGAACACGCATAAAACAAAAATGGCCCCGTCACCATACAAGTGGCCCACTGGTAGCACCTGTGCACAGAAAAGGAGATGACTCGAATGGCCCCTCAGCATCACAGGCGTCACCAGAAAAGTATGACCCATCAAGACCACCTAAAAAAAATAGGCTCCCGTTCGACAACATACAACAGCAAATAAAGAAAACACGGACCAGCACCAACACCTGGACAGCCAGATTGAAAGTCATAAGAGACACACAAAAAAGCCATTAGCAACAGAGAACAAAAAAATTAGTCTTGATAGGACCTGCAGCAATAGAGAATAAAGGAATGAGTCTCAATAGGTTTTGTAGTCTGGAAATAAGCAGTTAGGGATAAAGCAAATAAAATCCGTGTCATCGCCATGATTAAGAGGCTCATAAATAGGTATGAGATATTTGAAGTGCTGAGCCCCAGCCTGGTTCTTATCAGGATGGCAAGCCGGTGTCAGCTTTCGGTAGACACAATGAATTTGGCTGCTGACACTGAACTTCGTAACTCCTAATTGATGAAACTGGCAACCTTTGAATTCAGAATCTTGTTGTGCTTATCCTTCATCACAGCCATGCGCTGGGCATACTCCTTGGTTGTGGACCCCTCGTCTTGATATTTCAAAGGGCCCTGTTTATAGAAATGATTCACAAGTGTCCTGTTGATAGAAATAATTCAACCAGGCCGAAGTCTTCATAGATCTAGATGACTGCTTGAGCAAACAATGTTATTTAGGTACACAATTCAAAGAAAAGGCTTAGGAAGAACATGGATCCTAACAAATGTTCTTCCATATAATATTTCATAAGGGGCTGGCTATTCCAATGCTACTTTGGTAGCTGTTATCATACAAAAGTTTTTCCAGTGGTAGTGCCATATTCCAAGTTTTTTTTTAATGATCTAACATGTTGGTGTCCAATAGATCCTCAAAATTCTGATTTTTTTTTGGGGAAAAAGGTTGGGATTGTATTAAAATACAAGAAAAATTACATCAGGGGGTGGGGGAGAGACCCTTGTTGGACAATAAAAGTAGCAAAACAAGGTGAGATAACTCTCCAAACCTGAACAGAGCCTTCAGAAAAACAATCAGAACTAGGCATAAAATATTACTGTGAACGGGCACCCCCTTATCCCCGTGATTCCCTCTAAAACTCAAAAACTGCCAACAAAGATTCTTTACAAATATAGAAAAACGACAAGCTATCAAGGAAAGGGAAGTGATCTACAACCACAACAGGGCCTTTCCTGCCCGTGAACTTTATCCACAATGTCACATTCCTCCATAGAATTGATAAAATTGGCACCCTGCTGAAAGGCCTTGTTCAAAAAATTCAAAGCAGTGTTGATAGTTGGACCTCCAAATTTTTGAGTAGTAGAGGCAGATGCATCCTAGTGAGTTTAGTTCTGGTTGCCATTGGTAGGTACGTCACTTCCATTTGTGAACCTCCTAAAGAGGTTGTTGAGAAAATCAATTCTGTTGTCAAACGCTTTGTGTGGTCTAGGGAAAAGGTGACCTTGGGACTCATTTGCTTAGGTTGGAGGAAATCTCTAGGCCCAAACAATGTTGGGGAATTGGCGTTCCTAAATTTGAAGATTGCATGATGACCGGGCAAGAGGATACTTCATGATGATGCTATGTGGGTGCAAATCATAAGAGGAAGATACTATCATTGGATATATTAGATGAGGGGCTTCAATATTTGGAAAAGTATATGCATTTATTATGATATGAATAGTCAATTTAGTCTTCGGGATCCCTGTTCTTCCAAAAAGCTTTTACAAGAGAAGTATGGCCTCTCTTAGGGATGGAATATAATGTGGAAGGGTAGAACCCCACACAAAATCAAATGTTTGGTTGGCTGCTTTAGAAGAATGCTATCTTGACCTAAGTGTTTTTAAGAAGTTGAGGCTTGACCATTGAACATCTTTTTGTGTTTTGCCAGCAAAATGTATTGGGGACAATTAAACATTTGATATATTCATACCCTTTAGTAGGTAAGGTTGGGCTTGCAATGGAGTATGGGGCATCTACAATTTAAAAGGGACACCTAACGTTATCATTGTGTGGGTGATCTAAGGGCTTGTAATCAGTGTGTCTTTGCTTTTGCCCCCTTAACGTTCCTGCCTGCCATTTCTACATCTACTTTTTGTCTATGGTGGAAGCCATTGCAGTAATGGGTGTCACTGCCACTGTTAAGCCTGATTGTTAGCCATTTTAGGACGATGAGAAATTATGGGGATTTGTCATTATTATGGGTTGGGATGGATTACTACCAAAGTTGAATGGAGAGAAGGAGTTACAAGGGATGTAGTTCTTTCCTCTGTGGCATCAGAATCAAACATCCTTTAGAGGAACAAGGATTGAGTTCACAGAAGATGCCATTGCTAGCTATTTAAGGATCTTTGTTGCTGGTGACATTATTGTCCCTACCATTTGTGGATTATAGGATGCCTTAGTTTTCATTGATGGTCCCATTCTACTTGTCCCATTCTACTTACTTCAAGCAGTTAGGTTCCAAGATCCAAACTTCCACCAATCTAGCAGTGGATGATGGATTTAGTGCAGAGATTTTTTGTGCATTTGGGAAATCTTCAAAGCTGCAGTGTTTACATTTCACTTTTATTAAATGCCTTCTACTTGTGAGAATGGTTGACCACTTGAAGTTCTTCCTTGCAATATTGAGATAACAACAAATGGGGAAACATTCCCAACTTATTCTTGCCCTTTGGCAGGCTGCCCAGGGTCCACTGCCTGAACCCAAGTAGGATCTGCCCCTTCTGGCAGAAACCAAGTATTACACATTTTACTACAAGCACAATTGGGTCCTTGAGGGAGATGCCTCTTTGTCTAGTTTTTTTTTGTGTCGCTCTTCTAGGATCTTTCTATAATTTGTTTTACAAGCACTGAGTTCTCAAGTTTCTCTCCATTGTGTTGAGATGCAAAATCAGAGGAGACGATTACGGAGAGGGGTCTTTGGCAGGTGCAGGATGAACTAGTAGCAAAGTTCCAAACTTGTATGGATGCTAGACTCATGGAACTTGAAAAGGTTATTAGGAGGTGAGGAAGTCACTAGAGCCATTGAAGATATTGAGCTTTGTCTAAAATGGTAAGCCCAACATTGGAGTTTGATAAAGATGGAAGGCATTCATAAGAAGATGGTACAACAACTCAAAGAGGAGGCTAAGCAAGAACACATTTGTGGGGAGGAGGAGAAAATGCAACAGGTAACTAAGAGAGAAGAGGTTGAGACTTTGGAGAGAGGAGGATGCTAGAGATCATGAGTAGGCATGATGGGAGTGGGAGAAGAAATTGCAGGAGGAGCATGAATATGAGGAGGTCCAACAACATTTCCTTGAACTATTGGAGAGTAATGCTCAACATTCATTTAAATTAGGTAAATGCTCATATGTTGTGATAGGCATCCATAAGAGAACCTCTTGGAGTAAGCTCCACACCTATGTTAGACACAAGTCATTGGCTCTTCACCTTGACAAAGCATATGGGCTCAACCCTAAATAGAGGGAAGAAAGGCAATAGGAGTTCAAGAGGTTTTAGGATGCTACCAATTTTGTTAGGTTATGAGTTGAACATGATATTGTAGATAGGATCCACAACTAGGAAAGGCCTATTTATAGTTGCAAATCCCTCCTTTTCCCAAAATCATGAGTTGTTTTTCTCTTTATGTTAGTGTTTCTTATTGTTGGTTTTTAAGGTTTTGTGGGGTCTATGGTAATGTACATTGTTAGTTCCTTGACTTGGGCTTTGATGGTTTTTGTTTGGATCCTTTTTTGTTGGATTGTGCTGTCTTGTTTTGTTGTTTTCAGCTTAGTGGGGTTCCTTACCATCTAGATCCCTCTTTTCTATTGTTGGAGGATTGATCCCCTCCCTAGCTTTTGTACATAATATAGTTGCCCAATCTTTTCTTCAAAAAAAAGAAAAGAAAAAAAAGAGAGGAGCTTTTCTCACCAATAAGCAAATCTTTGAACCATTTCCTTTAGAACTTTAATCTATAATTCAAACTTATTTCTTTCTACAGATCTACTAGATTTGTGTTTTGACTTGTGAGGAAAGTTTAGGACCCCACACCTCATTATGCAAATCTTTCATATTATGCCACAAGTTTAACAACCCATTTCTCTTAGGTTTCCATTTGAATATTTGGGGTAGTGCTTGTGAGTCTGCTTTGCGATGATTATGTGTATGGTTTAGTATTGATTTATACAACTATCTATGAGTTGATGATGGTGATAAATTTAAGTGTTGTTGATGGGTCTGTGTTGATGAATTTTAGTGTTATTGATGTGCTTATGTCAATGGATTTGAGTATTATTAATATGCCCATGACTTGTATGTTTCTTTTTGAGAAATATTTGGGATGTCTATTAGTAAAAAAAATTACTAGTAAAGAAAATAGTATATACAACAGTCTTGCCTTTGATCTGGTTAGGGCCAATGCCTCCCACCCCCCAAACCGACAAAAACACGGGTAGAAGACCCCCCCACACACCCCTCCGG
>MNCI01010338.1:71994-109057 GCA_015680685.1 Gnetum montanum
AAAAAGAAGAAAACTCTTGCATCCACATCCTTATAGGTGAGTAGGTAGTCGAGTGCAAGCACAAAAAGCCCACTCCTGGGTGTGCTCCACGTTAAGGACAATGTGATGTCTTTCTGAATCAACAAATGCAGCTGCCTCTTGGAAAACTTTAAAAGCCTGTTCTTTCTTGGCACACTCCTTAGCACTCCCTTTCCCATCCGGATGCAGATCATGCCCTTTATGCCTGATGTGTTGCCAAAGCGCATGCCAAGTGGTATTGCATTTGATATCCATGATCACATAGGGGTAGTGTCATTGCTAAAACCACGATTGAGCCCCTTGTTCGTAGGCATGACCCAATTGTTGTTGGATCTGGGTAGCTTCCTCCTCCCTAGCCCACCTTTCATTCTCCACCTTCTCTTACTGCTCTTGGAGCTGCACCTCCTCCTGGAGTTGTGCCTTTAGGCTCTCCCACAACTGTGCCTTGAGGGCCGTCCTAGCTGCGGCTTCAGCCATATCTCATTGCTATTGCTCCACCTGCATAGCCTCCTCTGGTTGGTGTCTAAATTCTTCCTTGTGCTTAGCCCATTGGTTATGCCAAATTGCCTGCTCCTTCTCTTGTGCATGAAGAGCAACTACTTCCATTACCTCAGCAAGAAGATCATCCACATGCACTAAGCAAGGTGGGCCCACATCCCTTGGATCTTCCCCCACCATGTGATGGCTCGCGAGCCCTTCCTGCTCTACACCCCTGGGCCTCCCCCACCATGTGACTTCTTGTAAGCTCTTCCTCCTCCACCTCCCCAATCTCCCCTTGTGTGGTGAAAGGCTATTGTCGGCTTGGCTCCCTTGTTTCCAACGGTGAATCTAGCTCAACCTCCTCTGACTTGCTTGTCAGATCCACCATTGTCAATGGCTCACATCTTGAGCGTCGACATCCATAAACCCTCTTGACAGTCAAGCCTGCACCTAGACAAGGAGTCCTTGACCTAGATGCTTGCCATAAAGCCAAAATAAAGCTTGAGTGGCATGCCCTATGCTGTCGTTGCAACACATCTAAGAAGTAGCGAGGTAAATTTACTTGGTCACACATTCATGTGCAGCACATAAAGGTAAAATGCAGTCCCTGCAACTTTGAGACTTTGTTGAATTACATGAAAAACCTTTCCACCACTTCCATCGCATCTTGCTATAGTGCGGATACTGCCGACTTCAGAACTTGACCACTCCCTATTTTGGGGATCAGCCCTGAGAAGAAAATCTCTGTCTTGTAACCCACGGCCCTTGATAGGCACCACTTCACCCCCACCAACATCCCCAGCAGCCGTGCAATAGACTCTTCAATGAGCACAATTCTCACCCCCTTGAATAGTGTGCTATTCCCCATCTTGTATAGAAAGCCTCCTCCTCCAAGTTCGGCTTGCCTTGCTATAGGGGGAGTAGCTCAGCCCACCCCACCCAACTAACCAAGCCCTAGAGCATCGGGTTGGTGTGGTACCTGTTGTAAGTGGGCTCAAAAGTCAGCATCATCCACATAGTTGCTTGGGCCTCTATCCACAATCATATACCTTGGGTTGTAGTTTGCGCTAGCGGTGATAGCAGTTGAGCCCAGAAATCCGACTATTCCTTGCTTTCCATGGCACCCACAAAATTGCCACCTCTTTCGTGTCATCGTTAATAATCAAATGGTGCTGGAAATTTACTGCCCGGAATACCCGACACATGAATTTGCATTCCAATATAAAGTGGGTCACTATCTCCCCTGCAACCATGCAAAAGGGGCACATGGCAGAAATAGTAACCCCTCTCCTCATTAAAACCTCTTTCATGGGTAACGCATAATGATGTATTAACCAAACAAACATTTTGATCTTTTTCGGAAGTTTACCCTTCCATAATGCATTTCACCGGCGCACTTCTAGGTATTTATGGTGAATAAGTTGTTGTGGGGAGGTACCCAATAACCCCCATTGTATCATTTTCTAAGCTTGGCCACAAATTTTCTTCCAAACGTGCGAGTCATTAGGTCTAGCTTCCCACCATTGATATTGCCCATCAACCATATTGACCCAATGGGCTTGATGATAACTTGGTTGTGTTAATTTGTTTACCATACTATGGTATCCCATATTTATGAGGTCCTAGACTTTGGGAACACCCAAACCCCCAGCACCCCTGGCATGGGCCACCAAATCCCATTTTACCAAATGTAACCAGTTTCCTCCTTTTTCCCAAGACCAAGTAAAATTCCATATGATTTGATTGATTCATTCAATAATACCATTTGGAGGAGAGGCCACAGTAGCAACATACCTAGCCATTGCAGAAACAACCAATGTAGCAAGTAAGATCCTTCCAGCCTGGGTGAGAAAATGGCTTGTCTAGTGAGCGATGCATTTTTGTAGTTGTTGTATGAGTCCATAGCATACCTGTCTCCTATGCCAATCATACATAGGGAGCCCAAAGTATGAATCTCCATGCCACCCTAGCAAAACCCCCAATTATTGGGTAATCAACCCTTAACCTTGGCCTCAGTGTGTTGCATATGAATTGCAGACTTACCTCTGTTTATCTCTAGTCCAATCTCCCCCACCATATGCTTTAGTGCATGGTTGATCAGCGTAGCTTGGGGTACCGCTGCCTGAGAAAAAAGTATGGTATCATTGACATAATGTTCAACCAGGCATTTGACACTAGCTATATGCAACCCCCTTACTCTCTCCATCTCACAATAAGCCTGCATGGTATCCATAACCGTTATAAAGAGGTAAGGTGACAGTGGATTCCCCTACCTTAACCCCCTCCTTGAGGAGGAAAACCCCCATAGCTTCCCTTCAAGACCTAAGGAAAAAGCCCCTGAAGATTAAATTTGGATGTATAGCTGAACAAAATTTGGGTAGAAGCCTTTTCTCAGCATAATCTCTTGCAACGCCTCCCGTGACATAGTATCATAAGCCTTTGAAATGTCTAGTTTGAGATACATACCAGGATAGCATGAGAGCTATAGCAAATGCATAACCTCCTGCATTAGCAGGTTTTGTTCTTGAATGTATTTGCCCTAAACAAAGCCCACTTGGTTAGGTCCCACCAATTGTGGCATAAGAGGTCTTAGCCTAGCAACCAAGATCTTTTTGTAAAGACGTAGCCAAGTGTTACAAACCCCAATTGACCTAAATTATGATGGATCTGTGGTGTTGCTTGACTTCAGGATCATCACAATGCCCACACAAGAACACTAGGGTTGGATGAAATGGTGGGGGCTAACACCATCAAACACCTCTAAGAACTAAGCCCTTGTAGCCCATACAAGAGATCATCGGCCTTTGATAGAATGATATTTGGGTGGGGGTGGGACACACCTTTAAAGTTGAACTTGACCATTTTGGAGAGGGAGAAGACACCTCAAATTTCGGTTGTTATCTAGTGAATTTCCTAAAGAAGTTAGCTTCAAATTGTAGGTCCAAGGTGCTACTAAAACCCCTTCAAAATCAGAGAAAACAGTTCCTTGAATTAGTGAAATAGTCCCCAAAACTTAGACCCAAAAACCTCCAACAGCAGCAGCAAAATCCACCTCCCAAGAGCCCACAAAAACACTCAAAACAGCTCAAGAAATGTCTGAGAACAAGCAAGGAACAACTAGTCTTCCTCTCCGCTTCTCAACTCCTCACCCCTCCAACTACACAAGTCTCTCCTTCCTTGGCCAAAAGTGAAAATGAGAGTAAACACCCCCTCTATTTATAGAATGAAAGAGACCCTAGGGCTTGGGTAAAGGCTTGTGGACAAAAGTTTACACAATGGGCAAAGAATAGACAACCCATTCTTCAAAAATCCTTTTTTATTCATGGCATCATTGCTATTTGACTTGGACAAGCAAGCTCTCATGAGGGATTAGATATGTGAAATTGACAACACTCGAGTCAGATGGCCCTTATTAAATGAGTCCTTTGTCCTTTATCCAGCAATTAATATGAATTGGACAATTTACATATACATAAAATAGATGTCATCATAAGCATGTCATAGAGCATACATCACCATCCCACGTTGACTTTTCCCATGGCCCTACTTTTTTTGTCGTGTTAAGTCACTTTTTAGTTTATATGTTATGAGGGTTTCTAATTTATTTTTGGCCTTTTTGTGTATTTTCTACATTTCCTATAATTTATCTAGTAAAAATCATTGATACTGAACTTGTTGTTCATCCAATATTTTACACATGTCGAGCTTGTCGTAACGAGCACAAACATTCCATAGCTACCATGCTAGAAATTAATATTTCAATTGAATCAAGGAAAATATGGTGGCACTGGGTACTTTTTTAATCATTTAATGTTAAAATCTCAAAATATGAAGCTCGAATTGAAAAACTAATTGTAGATCTATACTCTAGATGTAAAATTGAGTTGGTCAACCCAATTTGAGTGTGATACAACAACTTCGAGTTTTGATGTATTTTAATTAATTAAATATTGAATAATTTAAAAATTCTAACTAAATGTGAAAATAACCCATAGATCCACATCACATTAATTTCCTAATATTATTCTAAAATAATGCTAGACTCTGCAATGCTCATTCATTAATATATATATATATATATAACTTAAAATAATTAGACAAAAATTAAAAATAAAAGGTAATCTTGCTTATGTGACCCAAATAGAGGTCTTCATATTACTAAGAAACATTAGGCACATCTACAAATGTGTATAAGATTTTTAAAAAATTAAAGTCTAAATATTTAATAGAGTAGAATGGTCACATGTGCAAATGTGGGGTATTACAGAAGACAGTACTACAACATAGCATAAGAAAATTTCTTACCACTAATATACTTAATGATTTAAATATAATTTCATAATAATGACAATAACGTAACCTCCAAAGAGATAGATGCCAAAAGATGAAATAAATTTCATAATTGGAAAATACGTAAGATGTCGATCCCAACGACACCGACTTCATCTCAATCAGACTTCTATAAATAAAGTTATGCTATTTTAAAGTTATGCTGACCCCCCCGATGCGCCTCACCGGCAATTCTTGGGCCACGCTACTTTTATGGGTAGCGTGGAAAGCAAGAAATTGCATTGTTTTTCTACAGAAACGGCTCACACCCCCCTGGTGGTTGGTTCTTCAGGCTCTCCACGCGTGGAAAGAAATTGAGGTGGCGATGGGAATCACGGCTACATTTGAGCCAGACTGCGCCGTGTTTTAGGAGGATGAGGAACTCTGGCAGATGGTGACACAATGTGGCTGGTGTGACCCTTTGCAGCGGTTGGTTAGGGACCTAGATTTGGCAGATGACACGTTCTTCTCCAACTGGGCTGACGACTGCACCTTTTTTTGAGGGCACGAGATTCTTGTCACCGAGTCCTCAATCACTAGTTGTCTGGGGGCCTAGATCGCTGGTGAGGTCATCCTGCCGTCCACCCGTGGCCTGTAGGACACGGAGCTGTTCTTCGATGGGCCTGTGCCACGACCAAGGAGTCGATAGGTGCCCATATCTTCTTTGCCCCGTCTCTGGGCCCAGGCAGCAAATCTGGTGGACAAATTTTTTGTCCAATCTGGCAACGGTTCCAAGCTCCAGGGCCTGCATTTTGCATTTCTGCGTTGTTTGAAGTTAGGTCGCCAGGTCAACCTCCCCCGCTTTTTCCTGGAGGCCCTCCTGCTCAAACGACGTGGTAGCCATTCTGGGTTAATTCTTGCCTTGTGGTGGGGGGCAGAGAGGGGGGGGGGGGGGTGCAGCACCCGTCGTCTTTTGCCCCCCGCGGGGCACGCCCTGGATAGCCCCCCTGTTGCAGGGCCCCGTGGTCTCGCCCGACCAAGGGAGCCGATGGTCCCTTTGGGCTTCAACCTTTACGTGGGGCCGATGGACCCAACGGGAGTGACGCCCTCCCCGCTCGCCTCAACAGACCAGTTTCCCCCCTGCTAGAAACCTCTGGCCACAGGAATTGGCACAAAGAGTTGCAGCAAGCCACACAGGGGGCCCTAGACAAGGCTCGGGAGGCTAAGTGGAGGGAGTGGGAGGCCAAGTGGCATGAAGCCCTTGCGCAGGCCCGGGCTGACCTGGAGGCCTAGTTTTTTGAGCGGGAATAGGAGCGGATGAGGCATCAGGACCTCATGGCTGAGGTTGCCAGGGCCCATTTAATTGACGAAATCCAGGCCCAAGTGCGGGAAGAATTGACTCAGGAGGACGCGGCCCAGAGAGAGCGTGAGCAGGCGGAGCGGGTGGAGTAGGAATGGCTTCAAGAGGAGGAGGAACAATGGCAAAGGTAGCTCGATCGGGCTCACGAGCACAACAGCCGACAGTGGCTCAGAGGGGGGCGATGCCCATACCTCATCCTTGGCATCAGTTGTGAGAGCTCCTGGGGTGAGCTTAGGCGCCATATCCGCCGAACCTCGGCACGTTTTCATCCTGATGCAGGCGCCTTGCAGGCGGATTGGAATAGGCAGGAATCGGCCATGCAGGGTATCCAGCAAGCGGCCAGTTTCATGGACACAGAAGACCACCGGAACACTCTGGATCTTCTCCATGAGATGGAATGCCCTCACTGCGCCTGTTGACGGCTGGATGAACCCCTAGGGTGGCCTCGGCTCATGGGCGATGTTGTGCCCACTGGGTTGGGGGGCGGGGGCGCCCCCCTGCTATTTTCTGGGGATGTTCCTTGGTCATTGCACGACTAATTGGGTGTTGATTTTTTGACTTAGGGGATTTTTCCCCTCCATGGAGGGCCATTGCTGATGGCCCACCATTTGTAATCTCTTGTACTATAGTTTGTCTTTCTCAATAATATATTCCTGACTACTTTCTCAAAAAAAGTTAAATTGTAAAATAATAAATAATAATATTTAATTTCCATAAGGGATAACTGAAATCCTTAGAAGAACCTGAATAGAAACCATACTCAAAATATGTAGTATTGATGCCATGCTAATCATCACAATATTGTAGCTAATTTCCACAAGTCTCAAAGCATTCAATTCATTACATACCATGTCATGCATAGCCCACAAAACATAACCACAAATTTGGTGATTCACAAAATTATACATTCAAAATTGAATTTTTACGCTATTCTCCTCACATGCCCACACCACATGATCATATACACTATCCAACACAAAGTAACATGAAAAAAAGTAAAGACAACCCACCAATTAAATTTAGCAAAGTAAAAAGTCTGAAATAAGCATAAAACTCCTAAAAATTTAGCAAGAAGTTGTTTCACTCTAAACAAGTCTTGTACCCATGTATACACGACCACAATAATCCCAAATCTAAGTTTAGAGCAAAGTGAAATACATCCCCAAAAGTAAAAGGTTCAGATGAAGCATTATAAATAAAAGAGATAAGGTAAAACAAGCTTAAAATTGGTTTCTATTTGAATAAAAACAAGAAACACAATTTTTCTGTACATGCAGGGAAAGGAAAGGTGGTTAGGGAAACAATGGTGTTAAGCTTTATATGTTTCCATGTAAAGTTAAAAAAAGAAGAAGAAGGATATTTTACTTTTCATACTTTTTACAATGTTTGTAGCACGTGACTTAAACCGATTTATTTTTTTTATTTTTTGTTTTAAACTAAATATTTTTGCGGATGTAATGGCTAGGTTGCAGTTGGAGGAGGATTTTAGGTAGCAAATCCAAGAAGAACTCTAGGAGGAAGCCAGGCTTTAGGAGGAGCCGGAAAGGGAGGTGTAGTAGCAGGGCAAGGAAGAAGGGTTGGAGGAGGCAGAGGTCCAGGCACACTTGGATCGAGCTCATAAGGATTGTGCACGCAAGTGGTTGGAGGAGGGGAGATGCTCCTACGTGATTTTGAACATCAAGCATAGCATGCCATGGGCTGCGCTTCGGTGCCATATCCACCACGAGAGTTGGAGGTTGCACCTGGATGGGAAGGAGACTGTTGAGGAATGCACACGCAAGCTAAAGAGCCTTAAAGAATTGCAAGAGGCCGTGGCCTTTGTGGCAACAGAGCGGTAACAGGAGGTGCTGGATGCCCTCCACAGTTAAGAGAGGCCCTATTGCTGGTGCTCGACTCTCCCTTTGCATTTGTAGAGGTTGTGGGGGTCTGTGTTGTCAAGGGAGGTTGGGGGGCAACTATCTCTGGGAAGCCATTTTAATCTTGGTTTTCATCTTTTATCTGGGTTTCATAGTTCTTTTTCTGTGTTTTTGTTGTTGTCCTAAATCTGCGTA
Organism: Gnetum montanum; assembly: GCA_015680685.1. NCBI lineage: Eukaryota > Viridiplantae > Streptophyta > Gnetopsida > Gnetales > Gnetaceae > Gnetum > Gnetum montanum. The sequence continues at coordinate 80,173 of MNCI01010338.1, forward strand.
GGGGATGCGTAGGGGATTTTGATGGAGGGCGTGTGGGGGAAATCGTTTTTCCGCTAGTTTTGGCAGTGAGGGGAGATGCTTTCTCCCCTCTTTTTGTTGCTGCTACAATTGTACATGTTCCTTTTCTTTAATTTAATCCCAAAGTTTTCCGAAAAAAAAAACTAAATATTTTCATAAAGTTAACTTCTATTTTCCCCCTTCAACTAATTCCCATGAAGCTGAAATAGTCATAATACACACAATGGGACTCCAAAGTAAAATCCATTTAAACCTACAAGATTGTTATCAAATACACTACATGCTTGCATATTAAAATCACATCTAAGCATCACACAACATAGCAGTAGAGTTTAAATGCATAAATGCTAAAATCACACATAAAACATAAACACATACAAGATAGCTACTCTTGTATCCCAATCCAATACCCTTATTAGCTGCATTACTTGCCCAATACATCTTGCAAGATTAGTGTATATAATCATGTCAGTTAAGCATATAAAAACATCATAATAACATCATAAGAGTCATGGAATTGTAACATATAGATTAACATCATAACTAACTTGTCCTTGTTAACCCATTGAGACCCCACACACAAATAAACCATACTCATAATGCAATACCTAGGGCCTATATAGAAGAATTGTAATGGGAAGTGCCCATATTTGGAACTAGGCTTTCATTTGAGATCAACCAACCATGATATTAATTCTTTCGTGAAGTGCAAAGCTCTTAGCTTACACCCCAAAAAAGGGCAAGAACAAGGAGCAACACATAAAAAGAGAGAAATAGTCCCGCCCCACAGGGATAACCGCAGAAGCTTTTGGACTCTCAACCAAGATAATTTTCTCATCAATCTAGATGACCAATTCAGCAGACAATGTTATTTACCTGCAAATTTTAAAAGAAAATGCCAAGAGAAATATTGGTCTTAATATCATTGCTTTAGACATGTTACATCTTTTAAAAAATTCTTCATTAAAATGATTAACTAACAGAAGAGATCTTTCAGATTTACCTTGACATATACAACAATTGACAAATTTCCTGGTTTGGTTACAGAGAAATGTGCCCGGTGTATTTACATTGGCTCATCCAGATTCAGATATTGTTTTCCGAACAGGTATAATCATTTACATTTCTTTTATGTCGGTGTGATCTATGTAAGAGGACTAAATATGTCAGCACATTTTTGTGTTAGGGTCAATTATGACAGCTGGTGGAAATCTTTCTTGGGCCATGTCCAACTTTGTTTACAACGCAAAGATGAGTAAGTTTTTCTATACATAATTCTCACTTTGCTAAAAGCTTTTGAGGGTGTCAGATATTACTTTTCTGGTCGTGGATTGATGATAATTATGATATTAATGTTGTTATGTTGATGCCATTGCATCATGTTGTTTCGTGCTTAACACTTGAAATGAAGAAGATTTGGGCCCTTTGTGCTGAAAATTTAGCATATTGTTCGTATTGCATTAGGTGTTTCTTTTGAAGAAGTAGATACTGCGGCAAGTTTGGCTGAGACGGGATCTAGAGGCCTGTTATATCTTCCATTTCTCTGTGGTATGTTTCATATGCATGCATTAAGTTAATAAGTAGACTTTCTATGTTGGTACATACAAAAAATCTGTGATCGGATTGAGCTAAAATGTAACTGAATGATGTTAATTAATGTGATATAATTCAATCTTTATGCTAAACTATGCATGCCATCCAAGGATGGTTGATGACTTAACACCATTTAGTGATTGTGGCCTTTTAGTGTAGACGGTGTGGAATCAATGACTTATTTACTCTATGAGTTTAAGAAGAATTTAAAAGCCAAGAGTGTTATATATTCTCTTCAAAAGAATAAGATCAAGAAGTATTTTGTGTTTGATCTGGGAGATTATACTTGACTTCTTAAAAAGAAGTTAGAACTCAAGGGACTCAATTTTGGTGGCTTTAGTGGATGGGTCCCATTTTGTTGTTACGAAACAATCCTAACCTTAAAACAAAGAAAACCCTAATCATGAAGCTACTTATAAAAAGATGCTTCCTTTATATATTATGAATTGGATGAATCCATTGAATACATTTCTTTTGAGTCCTTTCTATTGTTTTCTCTACATGCACACTTCTTACTAGTCTCTCTTACATTAGCTCCAAGCATTCACATCTCAAAAGCTATCAGTCTAAAAAAAACCATTAAAGAGAAGCCCCAAGTTATTTAAGAAACACAATCAAGGCTTCCTCACGGACTAGCAAGGAATAGCATTCCTTCTTCCTCTTGTACCCTCTCATTGACTTCTCAATCTAGCATGGGTTGCCCCACTTTGCAAAATGTTGTATGTAAGAGCAAAGACCTTACTTTTCTTAGGCCCAAAAGACCGTAACTCTTGGGTAAAGACTTGTACATTGAGCTTTGTTCATTGGATAAAGACTTGACAATCCATTTTGAAAGTCCTTTTTTCTTTGTTCATGAGAGGATGGCAATGTAACTTAGGCAAGCAAGGTCTTAAACATAGTTTGAAAATGTGGACTAGATTACCGATCTCCTTTTTAGGCAAAAGATTCTGGATCATTAATCACTTGGAATTGCAACCTAGAATTGTGTGGAATCTTTTAAGTAAAAAATCATTTAAAATAAAATAAATAAATTTTCCTAGCTTCATAATTTATGTAAGAAGAGGCTATGTGAATAGTACAAGTTTCATAATTACAATAAATTAAGCACATTCATCATTATCATCATCATCCTAGCCTTATCCCAACTACATGGGGTTTGCTATATAGGTTCTTTTATACCATTCACTTCTATTAAAAGACAAATAAACATTAATACCCAAATCTTGGATGCCTTTTTTAATAGAAACAAACTAAGCATGTTTTGGTCTACCTCTTTGTTGGTTCCTTAAACTTTAATAAAGCGACATTTTCTAACAAAAGTATTCTCTAGTCTTCTTTATGCACAACTAGAACATCTAAGATAACTTTCTTTAATATTGTCATCCATGGGAGCTACGTCCAAACTTCCCCTAATAAGAGACTTGTTGATTTAATTTTTCATAGTCACATTCAACATTCATGTTAGCATACGTATCTCTACCACATGTACACATTGCACTTGATTTTTTTTGTTAGATCATCATTCCGGACCATAAAGGATTGTAGTTTGATAGTAGTTTGGTAGAACTTACTCTTCAATTGATAAATTTGTTAAGTTTTATGTGATCAACGTCACAATGTCTGAAGAATTTGTAGGCGATTATGTTGATATTATTTAATATGTGATTAACAGATTTGACATCATTGTAGTATCTATGAGCACCATGAATAGAGTTAAGCATATGAATGAACAAAATTGACAAAAAACAAGAATGTTGTTTGAGATGCAGAGCACGTCCACACTTAGAGCTTGTCTTGAATTGTATTCATACTTCACACATTCACATGTGATTTCTTACGGGTATTTATAGGTCTAGTGTAACTATTATGTCTATTGGAGAGGGACACAACCATTTGTTAAACATTACCTAAGTAATAATTAAAATAGATAATTGGTTGATTGTAAACATTGGATTACATTGTGATGGTGACATCACTTTGGCAATGATAATGGACCCTCATAGTGAACATTATATAAATATCTAAAATGTTAAACTTGATAAATATATCAAATTCTTAATACCACCCTTTAAGTTTAACATTAGAATATTTAGTTTGCTTTACTCTATATGCAACAGTACCGTGATTATAAAGTTAAGTGATAAAATGAACATATAGAACCACTTAGACTTTCTTCACAATACCACAACACATAATCAAGTATTTATTTCACTGCCAATAGTTGTAAAGTAAGTTTGGCCAAACCAAAGTTCCTATGAAAATCATTTCAATAGATCATTGGTTGGCTTAAGAGATGAATTAAAGCAAGATAAAAAGATTAAAGATGACCCTGAGCGTTCCTTTTTTAATAGACAAATTATATTATAGATTATTATGGCATAAAGGTTCCTTTGAAATGCTAGGAGGAATGGCTAGAGATATTATAGGACCCCTAATAACCATCCTCTAAAGATTAGTAATTTTTTTTCTTTTCCAGTTCATTAAAAAAATGGGATTATACTTACATTAGCAACTAATAAGGATGTGACTCATAATGATGTGATGATTTTGGGGCTCCTTCTCTCATTAGACTTAATAAGTTCTTGATAGGATGAGACCTTGTCACTTCTCATAATTCTAAGGAATGATGCATATATTGCACATCATTTATCTTTAATAGCACTTTAAAGGTGTGTATTTCAAACCCTTGTACAAAATTTTTAGTAGGTGTTTGAAGTTGTATTGGCTTGGACAAGTGAGGATTATTTCATGAGGACATGTGAGATTTCTTGTGAGCTGTGAGTCATGCATGAAATCTATCATGTGTCTTGGATCTGGTTTTGGTATGCATGTTTTGGGTTTATGAGTTAGCATGTTCTTGTGTCATGTGCACTTGGTATTTCATGTTATTGTGATCATTTTTATAAAAGGAATGTCACCCATCATTCTATCCAAGGCTGGTGAACTCTTGTGTGGGCTACAAGGGCTTAGTTCTTGGAGGTGCTTGATGGTGTTAGCCCCCACAATTTTATCCAACCCTGGTGTTCTTCGTGTGTATGCTACAAGATGCTGTAGGGTTGGAAAGACTTGGTGTAGCACAACTGGATGACCAAAGGGTCCATTGAGCACTCATTTTAATATTAAAAATAAAGTTATGCATATTGAGGTTTTTGGTATCTTTTGTTAAGTGCACATGTTCTGTTTTGTGGATCAAATTTGGGTTAGTTTTGAGGGGTTTCTAAGAGAGTTGTCATGTCCCAAAACATTGTTAAATGGTCCTTTGTTCAAGCCTACATTTCTCTCAATGTGAAAGCATGAGAGACTGGAAAATTTATTAATGAAAATGTCAACGTTTGGAACCATGTTAATCCATCATGGTGTTCAAACTTAGTGTATATCATATTTTATTATCATTTCTCCTTTCAATATTGCACATGAGCACATAATATTTTGTTTGTTTTCGACTCTATAAGATCAAAATTTTGATTCTTTAACAATGCTAGTATAGAGACTTCCATTGTTTTGTCTTCCTAGTTGTTATTGTCTAGCAGTTACTGTTTCTGATTTCTTAGATAATGGTAAACTTGTAAATGACAATCATCACTCATAGAATCTGCCTTTGTTTCTTTTTAAAAGAATTTAGAGATTTCCTATTCTCTATTTTAGCTTGAGAAACTAGGAAAAAGGGGGACTGTTACTGTTATTATTATTGGTTGGTAATCTTTTCCCAAGATTCTATCTCCCAATTACTGATATTGTAGAGCCTGAAAGATACCTTAGGCTGAGAGGGAAAAAGGAAAAAAACAAAACAAAACAAAACACAACCTTGTTAAATCCCAACTTCCATGAGCTGTGTGGATTATAATCTCAGAATTTATGTTCAAGCCCTCAATCTCCCCTAAACACAGATTTGATTGCTAAAAATTTAGGCTTTACTTTTAGACTTTGTTTGCCGAAGTTTGGATGTCTGAAAATAGAGGAAAACATTGGCTAATTGTCCCATGAAAAACAAACCCTAACTATTAGAACTCTCTTCATTGTATGATGTGAGCTGGTTCTTATATGGTATGTAAAATACATTAAGATGCACAATTACTTCTTTCATTTGTATGATGGAAATATTGCATCTTGGAAGGCTGGAGGTCCCCTTGGAGCAAGTCTTTCATTACATGAATGTTTGTACATTTTGTCATAGTTAGATTTTCCTTTCATGCAAAGTGAATGTTATTTATTTAATTTTTTGAAAAAAATGTGGGTAATGTATTAAAATCCATGGTAAAATGTACAAGAGTAGAGGGATGCCACCACCCCCTTAGAGAAAGCAACCTACACCCAAAAATTAGGGTAAGGAACCCCTAACCCCAATCTGCCCAACAACACAACCCCTTGCAAAACAAGCACAAAGTCAAGGGGCCCCACCCATGACCCCATTGCCATCAAGGAACCCCCCTCAACTAGGACCAACAACGAAGGCAGACCAAAGGTGGTAAAAGGTGCAATCACCTTGGACAAAGCTAGTTTCTAAGGTATCATAATGCTACTAAAGATAAATGATATGCAATAGATGCATCAATTCTTCGGATTATGAGAAGTGACAAGGTCTCATCCTATCAACATCTTGTTAAGTCTAATGAGGGAAGGAGGTACATAGTCCTTGTAGTCATTCCATTGTTATGCGTCACATCCTTATTAGTTGCTAGTGTAAGTATAATCCCATGTTTTTAGAGGATTGGAAAAGAAAAAACAAATTATACTACTTTATAGAAGGTGGTTATTAGGGGTCTTACATGACCCCTATTAAATGAGTCGTTCGTGCCTTTTGTAGCCATTAATATAAAGTGGATAAGTCGCATAGAAATAAAATAGATGTTATCATAAGCATGTCATAAACACACATCACCATCGTAGATTGACTTTTCTTATGGCTCCACCTTTTGTTTGTTTTAAGTTTTTTTATTTTATAAGCTTTGAGGGGTTCTAATTTATTTTTGGCATTTTATCTATTTTCCACATTTCTTACAATTTGTCTAGTAAAAATCATTGATACTGAACTTTTTGTACATTTAACCTTTTGCACATGTCAAACCGGTCGTAATGAGCACAAACATGCCATAACTATCATGCTAGAAATTAATATATTAATTGAATCAAGGAAACTATGGTCCCACAAGGTACTTTTTAAAAATCATTTAACATTAAAATCTCAAAATTTAAGACTTGAATTGCGAAACTAATTGTAGATCATACTCTATGTAGAAACTTGGGTTAGTTGAGCAAATTTGAGTGTGATCTGACAACTTTGAATTTTTTACGTATTTTAATTATTTAAATATTCAATAAATTAAAAATTTTAACCAAAGACTTCTTTAGTGTTGGGCTGGGGGTGGGGGTGTGTCATGTGGCTTTTCTTGCCCTTTGGAGGGCTGCCTATGCTGATCTAGCGAATTCTTGTTTAACGCTTGTTAGGGGCCTCATGGTCTAATGTTTGTTTTGTTTTTGTTTGGTCTGAGGGGATTTTGCCCCTGGAAGTTTTGATTTGGGTGGGGTGGGGGTGGGTCTTTACCCCCCAATTTTGTTTTTAGGGAGGGGGTTCTTCTCCCCTTCCCCCTTAGATTGTACATACACCCATCTTGATTTGTCTATAATATTAAAACCCTGATCACTTCTCAAAAAAAAAAAGAAAAAAAAAGATTCTAATTAAATGTCAAAACAAACTATGGATCTACATCACATTGATTTTCTAATTATTCTAAAATAATGCTAAACTTTGCCATGCTGATTTGTAAATAAAATATATATATTTGAACTTAAAATAATAAATAATTAGACAGAAATTAGAAATACACAGTAATCTTTCTTATGTCACTTAAACAAGACTTTTCATATTATTTCGAAGAATTAGGCAACAAGTTAAAGTGTTAAGTACTTAATAGAGTACTAAGGTCACATGTACAATTGTGGAGCGCTACACCAACTAGAGAATTACCAGTGTGCACCTTTCGCCATTCGTTTGTGTTATTGTCTGCTCTAAGAACACTTGTGTCAAGGGTTAGGGTTGCAGAGCCCTTGGACATGGCTGAATCAGAGATTGATCGAAACCCTCATTCTAAACCCTCATTCTAAACCCTCAATGAGATGTTAAAACCTCAAATGGATTGCATTTCAGTCTATGCTGGTAGATGGTAAGTTGTAGATCTGATCTGCTTCTCCTTTTCCAATTGCTGCTGCTACATCAACATTTTTAAAAATAATTTTAGTGTTCCAAAATTTTCCCTTGTTGTCTAATCCATTTCTCAAATCTTCATTTATGCTTTTCTAGTTTCTTCCCAAATCAGAGGATTACTATATTAAGTAGCTTTGTGTATAATCCTTCAGAATCTGATGCATTTCTTGGTGTCAAGTTCAGAGTTTCAAGTAATCTGCACCTTTTACCACCTTTGGTATACCTACATACAGTCTCTGTGCCGTCCTTCACCTTCACTCCAGTTTTTACTCCTCTTAGTTCTATGTTTATATTCATTTGTGATGAGTTATTAAAAATTAATTATGACTTATTAAAAATTAATTATAACAGCAGATTTTCCATTATAGTGGGGAAATAAGCAAAGTTATAATAAAATAACTCTTAACCATCTCTACATTATTTCAGGGAATATTTTATGGAACTATATTTTGTAGATGTCATAGGCAGATTCCTTTTCTTTGTCTGGTGTCATCCTCTAACATATTCTGCAATCAGAGTGTCTTCATTTGCCATAGTTTGCAATCACTATAACATAATGTTTCATTAATTGGTAATAGGGATCTGAAAGGGTTATTTTGGTATTTATGAATTGGTGATGCTTTATACTTTTTGTGTACATTATAGAAAATTGTGATTATGTAGCTGTTCTATGACTACATTGTTTGATGATTCCAAATGTGTGTGCGTGTCCGGAAATCCTTATGGTTTTATAAATATGGGTGTTAAAAAATTGTTGCTGTACCATATAAGTGTTGTTTTTCCAGGAGAACGTTGTCCTTTTGACGATCCATTTGCCCGTGCCGCGTTCATTGGAATATCACAGTCTACATCACAGAAGGAACTGTTCCGTTCTGTAAGTAGGAAGTGCAACTATATTTGTCCTATTTTCTGAATGCTTTATTCTTTTAGGTTTCTTAGATGATTGTAGATGAGTAAACTCAAAGCATCTATTTAGCATCCACAAGAAGAAGACAATCATATCTAAGTTTCTGTGTAAATTCTAAAATGATGAAAAATTGCAACTGTTTTGGGGCAGGATGTTTTCATCAATGTTGGTAACATTTTGAGGCATTGAGACTGGAACGGCAACTCTTGATAGCTGTCTGTGATACTTGAAAACAGAAACCTAGAATCTATGACTTTGTAATTGCCAAAGTACCTTGTACAAAGCATTTTATCCATTTCTTATAAAAGTTTCATTTTGTACCAAAATGTTAGCATAAAAAGCCTATCTTTTATGTTTGTTGATGACCTTCCTTCTCATGAACTATGCTGTTCGTAACTCTAAGCAGACTTTCTCTTGTTTGCAGTTTTGATTGACTTTCTTAGATATGTTTTAGAGATTGATTCCTTGTCTATCTTGTTTTGTTGGTCGTTTTCTTCTGGTTCTTTTGTTACTCTATAGTCTATCGTTTATTTATTATAAGGCTTCCTCTGATGTAAGAAACTTTATTAATGTATTAGTTAATTTGGTTCATGTTTAGGTAATGGAAGGTGTTGCATTTGCTATGCGTTCAGCTCGAGATGCATTGAGTGAACACTTGGTTGCTGGTGTGGCTTCAATCAAAATAAATCTTGTTCTTAATTTAATGTTTTTTACCATTATCTTGGAACATTTTTTTAAATATTTATGTATAATGGCAGATAATTTGCCTTTACGCTTGGTTGGTGGTGGTGCCAGGTAATGCTCTTGCAAACATTTCTTATATAAGCTTTTATAGTTGGAATGCATACGAAAATGGATTGGATTCTGCAAGTTCAACTTCTTGTTTTATGTAGGACTTTCCTATCATCCTCTTAAAACTGACTACCATTTATGAAAAAAAAGAAGCATTTTAAAATAGATTCCTAGGCTTTAGAACTTAGTCATTCACTAGATCACTGATCAAGTCATCTAGGAGAAGTATGACATACATGTAGTTTGATTTAGGTACCTAAGTTAGCCACATACTCTATACATCTTTCCTCGAGATCTCTCAGAGCTCAAGGTGAGATCTATCAAAGACATCTTTTTGTTTATTTCTCTGAGGGGAAGTACAGGATCTATAGTAGGTGGACCAATATGAAGCAAGCGCAAAAACTAAGCACCTTAGACAGAAAGGCATTCAAACTGGTCAGTAACTTTCAATACAGAACAAGCACATTCCTGTACAGAATTACCTTGTCAGAAAAGTACAGACAAAGGGGAGAAGACACCCTTCTAGTAGAATCATATAGGAAACAAACAAAAAGGAGAAATCCCCATACCATCTGTAGGAGGCCATACCCTAGCAATATTGAGCCCCTAAATTCCTTCAGTGAGGTAGTAGCCTGCGAACAAGTCCATCACTAGGATAAAGAGTAGTGACAGCGGGTCCCCCTACCTCAACCCTCTCCCTATTCCCTGAAATCCCCACAGCCTCCCATTGATATTGAAAGAGTAGCAGTCGTTGCTTTGCATTGGCAAGCAAAGGTTGACGAATTTGGCATCAAAGCCCTTTGCCAGCATTACCATCCGAAGTGTCGCCCAACTCACTGTGTCATAGGCCTTGGTGATATCAAGCTTAATACACATTCTCGGGAATTTTGCCGTTTGAAGCGAGTGTGGGATCTCTTGCAACAACAAGACTTGATCCTGCAGAAGGCGGCCCTTGATAAATCTAGCCTAGGGTGGTCCAACCAATTTCATCATAAGAGGTGCAACGTGCCCAACTAGTATCTTGGAGAAAATCCACAAAAGAGTATTACAAACTCCTATGGGTCAGAAGTGCCCCAGCAAGGATGGATCAAGCACTTTTGCAACAACACAACCTGGGAGCAGTTGGTTTCTCTCCTCACTTGCTACTAGCAAAGCATGCTGTTAAAAGCGTCTAGCATGTTGGCCCCTAAGATGTCTTTGTATTCCCTAAAAAATTCAATGGGCCATTTGTTTGCCCCAGAGCCTTATTAGGCTGCATCAACTTCATGGCCCTTCGTAGCTCTTCCCATGAAAACGGGCACAACAAAATCAGGTTATTAGCTCTCATAAGGACCTGTGGAATTAGTATCGAGATAGGATCCACTGCCTGTCACGTCCAAATCTCTCCCCAAAATGTCATTACGGCCTCTAGTCCCCTCTTGTTGCTTTGTGGTCCTCCTGCACCCATACCCCTTAGCAGGTCTTGGATTTTGTTCTTGGAGGCTCGATTGGTTTTTGCTGTAGTAAAGAAAAACCTTGTATGCTTGTCTCCTTCCCTCAACCAAGAGACTCGCGATCTTTGCCGCCAGTAGCTCTCTTCCTCCCTGTCTAGTTCCTGGAGTTCCTGCAGTAGTTCTCTTTCTTCATCTTCTCGGTCTTCTCCCATTCCTAGGTTTGTTAGATTTCTTGAAGTTTCTCTTGTACCTATTTCCTGTAGCCTTGGAAATTGTACTTGTCTTTTGTTGCCTTGGCCTTGATGCTAAGTTTAAGGGCTTGTAGTCCATCTTTCAGAAACTGTCAGGGTTCCTGCTGCCCTATATAGGCCTGCCAGAGAGTAGCAACTAACAGTTTCAGCCAAGCTTTATGTAGCCACGTTCTTTCTAGCCGAAAAAGCTGGGGTTCCTAATACTCCTCGGACAAGATTTGGCATAGAATGGACCAGTGGTTTGAAGCCTATTGTTCTTTGCCTACTGCCATAATGTCAAATTTGATCATGAGGCTTGAACTAATCCAAATGTTGTCTATCCAGGATTGCACCCGATTCGATCCCCCTTGTCTGTTGCTCCATGTGTATTTTCATCTCCTAATCTCTAGGTCCACTAGATCATATTGGTGGAGGAAGTGAGCGCAGGCCTTGGCCCCAAAGGGTCTGTACAATCACTCTCCAATTTTTCCTAGCAACGTAGTCTCTGATTAAAATCCCCAAACAACATCCATCTAGCAGTGTTGGGGATGGCCCTAGCCACACGTCGTAATTCTTGGACCCAAGCCTTCCATTCATATGGCTCATAAATATTTGTGAGCCACAATTAACTTGTGGCAGGTAAATTGTCTGACTCTAGTTAGAGTTGTCCACATATTGTATAGGAATTTTAGCCAGAATGGCCAACCCTCCCACCTGAGCCCTACTTGACACTAGGTGCACGCTCCATCCCTCCCAGTGTAGCAACTATCTCTTTGATGTTTGTAGCTTAGTCTTCTGTAAGCAAACCACCTCATATCCTGCATCCCGAACCATCATTTTCAAGGTATTCCTTTTGTACGGGGTACCCTGTCCCCTACAATTTTAGGTGAGGACTTTCATGGGGATGTAGACACCTGTTTGTGGTACACCTCCTAAAGCATCCTTTGCACCCCCAAATCCAAATCCAACTACTTGGCCTTCTTGCATGTCGTTGTTTTGTTGGGGCACCCAACTTTGCTTTCGGGTGGGGTGACCACCATACCAGATGGTTCTGCTACCTTCTTTGCCAGGATGTCCTTCATCTTTGGTCTCGAGGATCCCCACCCCACAATTATCCATTTCCCCAAGGGAGGCAACTCCATTCCCAGAACCTCTAATGCATACATTCTTTTAGCCGGTGGGGTATAGGGGGAGGCTTGGACCTTCCTGTCACTCCCGAGCCCACCTTGGCCTAAGGATCCTGCTGTTCAGGCCTCCATCGATGATGGTTCCTTAGTCCCCTCTTCCACGTGGGGCAGTGCAGTTCCCCTTTGCGATTCTAGTCTGCCCCCATTCATAGTAGAGTGTGGGTTTTGGCGTCTCCCAACACTACTTGATAGTGGCCCCTGCTTTCGGACTTGGCCCTTTTGGCCAATGAGGTTCCATCCTTGATTGGGCTTTGTCGACCTGCAGTGACATTCTGATGTGAGATGCCCTTTCCCATAGGTCTTGTAGATTGACCTGTCCTCCATGCGCATCGTTGACAAGTTTCCAAAATGGACTTGGATCTTTTCTTCACCCAAAGCGGTGTCTAGAATAACCTCCATAACCCTGTCCTTCGACTGTAGCAACCACCAAACATAGAAACGGGCATATCCCATACGATCCATAGATGCTGTGAAGGCATCAAATTTGATGAACTCCCCGAAGAGCCCTGCTAGGGACTTCAGGAAACCCGATGCCCAGTATTCCAACAATAGATTGAACAACTAGATCAAGATCGGTGCATGATCAAACAAGCTCGCATCCCTATGTGCCCTAGGCTACCAAGGAGCTAGGGCAAGCCCCCAGGCACCATAGAACCACGGTCCTCCCAACAGGACCCTGTCCCTATCTTCAGTAGTGTGAAAGCTGAAGAGCAATTGGTCGTCCACCAAACTTCGAATGTGGACATTCTCCAACCCCCAAGCCACCAGGACCCACTTGTGGATCAGATCCATGTGTGGGTGCACCCCTTCAACACAAACTTGCCAATCAGACTCCATTCTAGTGCCTTCACAGTCTTTTTGAACAAGCACCCCACCTTGAGCCACATAACAGCCCCTTTCTTGGAACATGCTTTGAAATCACTGCTATCTCCCTTGTTTGGGGAAACCCTAACCCTGGTGTCCTGCCCTTGCATGGCACTTATCTTTTCTCGGTGCACGACCTCCTTGCCCTATTGGCCCTGCAAGGGCCTGTGCGCGATCACCCGAATACTCCCCCATGCCCACAACCCTTGTTGCCCCTTCCATTCCTACTCTTGCTCCTGCCGCTCCCTATCCTGTCACTCTTGCCACTCTTGCTCCTACTGCTCCCGCTGCTCTCATGTTTTTCCAATTATCCCTTATTAAAGGGAAAATTTACCATATGTTGGGGATCCTACAGGGGTCACTACATGATTCATATATGGAGATCCCTATGTTCGCTTGGAATAGGAATTCATCGTGGACTTGGCTAATCCAAAGGATTTAGTTCAAAGTGGAACATTGGACTTCCCTCTTTCTTACTAGGAAAGGTAGAATGCTTCTTGCTTTGTTTGTCCTATCTTCCATAGCTAGATTTGTTGCATTTGTCGTTGCACCCCTGAGAAGTGGATCAAATTGTTTGAAATTTCATATAGTTAGGAGGAAAAGGAGGGGACCGAATACACCTTGTCTATTAGGAGAAGGTGGCTAGGTCGAAGGTTGTGGGGGGTCTTGAGGTGGTGACTTTTGAGGATCCATCCTGATGGGATATCAAGGACTTCTCAATTGTTTCATGCTAAACGATGAGAATTAGGTGCAATGGGTGGCCATCCTAAGGAACAAGTATCAACCATGGACCATGGGGCTACAAGATTCCTACTTTTGGCAGAACCTTCTTACTAACGTGTAGAGGGTTGGCTAGTGGGGGTTGATGAATGCTCAATTGTGGAAAGTCATTAAATGCAAATACCTATTAGTCTATGACTATCGGACTGTTTGGAGGAGACAGTTACTGGGAAAAATGAAATGCTTCCTATGGCTCATTCTCCAAGGTGCATTGTTGGTTCAGACTTTGCTGCAAGATTGCAACCTCTCAACTAATACCATGTACCCACTCTGCCATGTTGCCATTGAAACTTTATAGTACTTCACCTACCTCTATCCTTGCACTGTCGCCATTTGGAGGACATTTGGCATCCTGCCACCATAGCAACTCCACGGTGACTCCTCGGTTGCTAGTGTATTGTGGCTACTTTGGCTTACACAAAACAAGCGGATTTTCCAGGCTATGTAGCTTCGACCTCTAGTGCAAACTTTGCTACTTGCTAGATACTTATGGAAGGAGGCCACTACAATGATGGGGGTTACTCCCATGTACAACCTAGAGTGTGATGGCTTTCAAAACAACCAGGTGCTATGGGGCATGGTGGTGTAGGTGGGTTGGGAGGGATCTTCTTTCCTTACTTGTTGGGGACCCCAACCTCTTAGATGCCCCTTTCTATAGGTGGTGGAGAGAGGATTTTACTACCTTATGTGGGGTTTGCATTGACCTCATGGAGACGACTATTGTGGGATAGCTAGGTTTGCTGGTTGTACGTGAGGTGGTGTTGTCCATGGGGCGCAACCTACAACATGTTGACAGCTTCTTTGATGGTCCTATGCCAAAGATGGGGAGTGGCTAGATGCCCAAATTTGCTCTCCCACCACAGTGGTAGCATGTGCCAAAGATGGTTGAATGCTACTTTGTTCAGTTTGGCAATGTGGAGAAGTTGCAGGGGGCTCATTTTGCTTTTCTCCACTGCTTGAAGTTGGGGAGACTAGTTAAGTTGCTTAAGTTTTTCTTGGCTTCCTTTAGATAGGAATGGCGGGGCCGCCACTCTAGCTTTATCCTTGCCCTCTCGTAGACTGTGCAATTGTTGGAGCCACCACTGGTCAAATCATCCTACGTAGTGGTTTATGAACATCGGTGAACAGCTTAGGAGGGGGCATCCTCTTCTTTTGCACTTGTGACAGTGGATGTTAGGGGTGGCATAGCGTGGGTGGGTGAGGATCATGATTGGCAGGGCTTTACGATGGACCAACAATCAAACCTTCAAGAGAAACTTTTGCATGCTGAGGAGCAAATTTGCTAGGAGCTATAATTGAAGTTTGACATGGATCTCTCGAGGGCCATTGTTGAGAATGAAGCTAGGATGTGGGTAGAGAAGTTGGCTAGATGGTAGGCTGAGCTACTGAGGCATGAGTAGGAAGACTTGGTGAGGATGAAACATGATGAGCTACGATGCAAAGAAGTTGTTAAGGAGGAAAGATGCTAGAGGGATTTGAGGGACACTGCCCTTAGAAGTGTGCTGGAAGACCAACTCCATGTGTAGATCAAGGAGGACTTGCTTAGGAAGGAGCAACAATGCCTCAAGAAAGAGGAGGAGGAGTAGCAACACACATGTGCCTAGTTGGAGGAGCAACAGATGAGAATCAATCAGGATGCTACCCATGACCCTAATGTTCAACGATGGCTGTGTATGGGGAGGTTTTCATACATGATTATGAGTGAATTGTAATGTGGCATGGATTGCCCTGCACAGGTTCATTTGCATGACCTCCAATAGGCTTCAGCTTGATAAAGCTAGAAATTTGGGTCCTAAGGAACGATAATAGAGGGAAGAACAATATAAAGAGTTCTAGGAGGTTGCAACCTTTATGGCCTTGGAACATCACAAGGCTATTTTAGATGCTGTCCACACATAGGAAAGGCCATGTTACCCTTGCACTAGGCTTCTACATTCCATTTTGTAGGACCTCTAATAACCATCCTCTAAAAATTAGTATAATTTTCTTTCTTTCCAAGCCTCCAAAGACACATGGGGGATTATACTTACATTAGCAACTGATGTGGATGTGAGTTGTAATGATGGGATGATTATAGGGTCGATGTGCCTCATTTTCTCATTAGACCTAACAAATTGTTGATAGGATGCGACCTTGCCATTTCTCATAATCCTAAGGATTGATGCATCTATTGCATATCATCTATCTTTAGTAGCACTATGATACCTTAAAAACTAACTTTTTCCAAGGTGATTTCTAATACTTTGCATCTCTTGCAAGCTAAAAAACATCAAACATGCATGCGACTCATTTGTTGTAAGTTTTATTTACAAGCAATGTCAATGGATGTGGTTGGATGTAGTCCTAGTCCTCTACTATGTTTTCATCATACAAGATCATTTAATATATAATAGGCTCCAAACAATGGCTAGGAATAAAAAATATAGGTTTCAACAACTTTGCCCATGCAATGTGGCATTGCATTTCCACATTGAGGGCCATCTAACTCAAAGAATCCGATTACCATCCAATCATGAGTTGGGTTATCTTCAGGTTCTAAACTACACAAACAAGGCATAGCTTAACCATCATTTTTGGACTATACCTCAATATACCCCCAAGATAGGTGACCGGTGATCGTATGTAAGGTGCCTGCATCATTGAAAACCTTTGGGTGTTGTGCAACTCAATCCCCTTGGGTCCAATGACATAGGATATTAAGTTGAATTAAGCATATGTATAGGTAGGGTTGTATAATGGTGTTTATCTCCACATCTAGGGCAGGGTGTATGCAAAATAAATAAACAATGTAACCCATCCATTCAAGGTATGGGGATGAATATATTATTATTAGAAATGAGTAGTTAATGATCCCTAAAAATACTACATGCTTTACACAATGCACACCAATTAAATGTATCATCCGCCTAATTACTAATTGTGAGATCAGGTGAATTGCTTATCCTAGGGCCTAGAGGGCTTCTAATTATAATTCATGTGGGTTAATTTTATGAATTGCAAATAAACATATATGATTACACATATATTTTCTTTCTTTTCTTTGCACAAATAAAAGAATATAGTTGCTAGTAAATGGGGGTAGTAAATGGGGTTGCTAACCTACGGAGGTTGACCCTTCGTTTTAGACACATGAATTCCAAAAATGCAAAATGTGTACTTTGCAATTTGGAAGCATTTCTAGATTGGACAAAAAACCTATCAACTAGCTTAGCTGCTTGTCTCCAGATTAGCAACAGGGTAGACTTTGGTACCTGCAGACTCTTGGTATGTGGCAGCACCCCAACGAAAAATAGATCATCCACTTCTTACTTCCCTTAGTCCCCCAAAAGCATTGTGCAAGATGCAATTCACTAACAACAGCATTACTAGTGTTATGTGGTGAGGCTTTTATGCATGGTTGTCTTGCCCGACACCCACACTTTGACATTGAAAACTTATATCAATTGCTAGTAATAATGAATGAAGTTGAATTTTTTTTGAGAAAGTTCAAATTCTCTATTAAATATAAATATTAAAGTACATAAAATGTCATCCTTATGACTCAAATCTCAAACAGCTAAGGGCCACCCCCTCCCAATGCCCAAAATCAGGGGTGAATTATCCCCCACCATCAACTAACATGACCAAAAGATACAAAACAACAAAACTGGAGGCCCCTCCATCAAAAATCGTATAGAGATTCTTGCACCCCCCCTCGACGCACTTGACCATCATTAAGCCCCCAAACAAAAAACCCCCACTCCTCGATACCTCCCCAACAAAATGGGGTACTAGCTCATCTAGACAAATCAGCAACGCAACCCNAGACACAAAGAGCCCTTGCTTGAACATGGAGAACATCCAAGACCATCCTATGCCTTTCCAAGTCCACAATATTTGTCACCTCTTGAAACTTCTTAAAGGCTTGCTCCTTCCTCATGCACTCCTTTGCACTTCCTTCTCCACCTGGATGCAAATCCTGGCCTTTGTGCTTGATGTGCCTCCGAAGCGCATGCCAAGAAGTATTTTGCCCTATGTCCATAAGGAAATGTGGGCACTGCCCCTACCACAACCAAGATCTAGCACTCTACTCATGAACACAATCTAATTGTTGTTGGATCAAGGCAACCTCTTCCTCCTCCCTAGCTCTTCACTCCTACTCTTCTCCCTCATCTCCTAGAGGCACCCCTCCTCTTGGAGTTGTGCTTACAAGCTCTCCCTTAGCTCCACCTCTAAGGCCTCCCTAGCCACCGCCTCAACCAGATCGCTCCGCCGCCACTCTTCCCTTGCTTCTTCCTAGTATCAACTCTTGGCATCTTCTAGCTAGTGTTTGAATTCTTCCTCCCACACAACCCAGCATGTTAGCCAAACAACCTGCTTCACCTCCCGCATGTAATGCACTGCTGCCTCCATCGTCTCAACTAGGATATCATCTAGGCTGGCTTGCGTTGAATTCTCAGCACCTCCTAACACCTCCTCCATCCGTCCATCCCCATAATCTCCTATTGTTCCTCCCTCCCAATCTCCCTTGGCGGGGTGGGGGATAACTTGGCGCGCAACCCCCTTCTACGTTCGATTGGTCCAAAGCACCCCCTGAACCAGACCCAACATCACCTACTCCAAATCACTTTAAAGGTCAAGCACAACTAGCAGCTCATAGCGTGAATGATGGCATCCATACATCATCTAGATAGAGGTCTTGGCAACTTGAGGAGGAGCCCTTGACCTCGCCACTCACCATAGTGCTAATATCAATATGGAGTGTCGGCCCCTCCATTGTCTTTGTAGTGTATCCAAGAAGTAGCATGACAGATTTAGCATGCAACCGAGCTATAGACAACACATAAAGGTGAAATGTAGCCCCCTGCAACTTGGAGACATTCCTGGACTCTACACAAAAAAATGCTCTGTCAGCTCCATGGTGTCTTGCAAAAGTGTTGGAAGCATTGTCTTCAACACCTAGCCACTTCCAGTTTTGGGAACTGGGCTAGAAGAAAAGACCACTACATCCTACAGCCCATGCCCCTAAGGGAAATCACCTCTCCCCTAGCCGACAACCTAAACAAGCTTGCAATGGACTCCTCCGTGGGTGTAATCCTCACCCCCTGAAACAATGTAACATCCCTCATCCAATTTACAAAGAAGGCCTCATTAGCCAAATCTGCCCCCCCTTAGCAGAGGAAGTAGGTCTACCCACCACACACGGCTAACCATTCCCCAGAGCACTGGGTTGGCCCAATACCCTTTGTGAGATAGTTCAAATGTAGGAGTCACCCCCATAGCAGCCTACACCTCCACCCATAGCCTAATGTCTTGAGTAGCAATTTGCACTGGCGATGGCAATGGCTGACCCCAAAATGCATGACAATTCCATGCCTTCCACAAGACCCACATAATCATAGCTGCCTTTGAATCACCGATGATTTTCAAATTTTGGCTGATATTTGCTGCTCAAATAACCTAGCTCGTTAATTCACAATTGAATAAAAAGTGAGTTATGAACTCAAGAGTAGCCATGCAAAGGGGATGCATAACCACCACATTAACCCCCCACTACAGAAGCACTGCTTTAACTGGTAATGTTGCATGCTAAATTAACCAAATGAAAACTTCTATTTTTTAGGACGTTTTCCTTTCCACAACCCCCACCAACCACGCACCTCTAGGTATTTGTGCCTAATTAATTAACTGCTGCGAGGAGGTATCTAACATGTCTACAGATTGCCTTCCAGACATGTGAATCTTGCGGCTTGTCCACCCAACGTTGGTACTTGCACTCAGCCACACTGATCCATTGAGCTTGAAGAGGACCTAACCTAATGAGCTTAGGGTATGGAACCCCATGTCAATTATGTCTTGAAACTTGGGAACTCCCAAGCCTCCAACATTCTTTGGGTGGGCCACAACATCCCACTTTACCAAATGCAATCTGTGCCTCCCTTTTCCCCCTGAGTAGGTGAAGTTACGTATAATTTGGTCAATCTACTCAACAGTACCAGTTAGAGGGTTAGCAACAAAAGCTGCATACTTAGCCATGTTAGATAAAACAGATGTAGCCAGCAAAGCCCTCCTAGCTCAGGTCAGAAATTCACACGTCTAGTGATCCACATGCTTTTGTAACCGTTGCAGCAGCCCACACCATGCTTGTCTCCTATGCCAATTGTACAATGGGAGTCCCAAGTACAAGTCCTCATGCGATCTAGGTAGAACCCTGAAATGTTGCAGGATCAACCCCTTCACCCTAGTCAAGGTGTTCAACTAGTGAACAACAAACTTGCCTCTATTGATTTCCAACCCAATCTCCATAGCCATATGCTTCAAAGCTTGATTGATTACAATAGCCTTAGGGACCGCTGCTCGAGAGAAGAGAACAGTGTTATCTGTGTAGTGTTCAACTAGGCATCTAACACTTGCAATCTCCAACCTCCTAACCCCCTCCACCTCACAGTATGCTTGTAGAGTGTCCATATCCAAAATAAATAGGTAAGGGGACAGTGGGTCTCCCTGTCTTAACCCCCTACCTAGAGAGGATAACCCCCACAACTTCCTATCCAGATCTAAGGAAAAAGCCTTGGATGATTGAATAGATATGCATTCGGGTGGAAACCTTTCCTCAGCATGATCTCATACAGAGCCTTCCAATACACAATATTATAGGCTTTAGAAATATCCAATTTAAGGCACATAGCTAGATATCGTGACAATCTTAGAGAATGCATAACCTCTTGCACCATCAAGATCTAGTGCTAAATGTTCTTGCCCTGAATAAACCCACCTGATCAGGTTCTATTAGTTGTGGCATAAGAGGCCCCATCTTGGCCACAAGCATCTTCAAGAAAAGATTGAGGAGGGCGTTGCAAAGCCCAATCGGCTGGAAATGTGATGGCTCCGTAGTGTTATTTGACTTCAGTATAAGCACGATACAAGAGAAGTTGATTTCCCTGCACACCTATTGCCATGTTAGCAGATCGTTGAACGCATCTAGAATATTCTCCCCCAAGATATCAATGAAAGTTCTAAAAAATTCCATCGGCCACCCATTCGGACCTAGTGCTCTATCTGACTTCATTGAACCTAGAGCCTCTTCTAAGTCCCACATGGAGAAAGGGGCATAGTTATCCTCCTCGTGCAAGATAAGATTGATAGGGATAGACAGACGCCTCACCGGCCTGCCCTTCAAAATGGCAGACCAAAAACCCATCAAAGTCTAAGCAACATGTTGACCGCCATTAATTTCATGTCTTTGAAAGGAAAGATTGAATCTTCTTGGACAATTTCACGAAAGATGAAAAAATTTAGACTTACAAAAAGAATCGATAAAAAGCAATGAATAATTCAAGGAGATAAATTTTATGAAATTTAAACAGGTGGATTAGTTTTTTTTTTTTTTTTTGGAAAAATGTCATGATGTATTGATCCAAAAAGAGAGCTGTACAAATGTATAGTGTGGGTGAGTGTGCCTGACCCCATGCCCCTAGGCTCTAAAGCCTTCCCTCAGCTTGTTTCCCACCATGTGTCCCCGTCATTTAACTCATCCAAGAAGCAAGCTCCATTGTCTTGTCATTGGCTCGACTTAGACAAAAACCCAAAAACAAAACCCACACATCCATAATGCCCCATTTCCCCCACTAAGCCGTGCAGTTAGTCATCTGCTTCTTGATCTTTCCCTGTTAGCCTTGTATTTTTACCTTTCCCAGAATTCGACCCCCTACTCTCCTTTGTTGTCAGTTGGGAAATCCCTATTTTAATTGCAGCCTGTGTGACTGTAGAGCTTGTGCCAATTGCCAGCTACAATTTGTTTTTGTCTATGAGCTGCGCTAGTCTCACTTGGTGTTTGGTGATAAGATCTTCCAGCCACTGCAGTCTCTAATCCACATGGAATGTGGCTCCAGTTGCACCTCTTTCCGTAGGATTTCCCAGCGCAATTGCCACTATGTCCATTCTTCCAGTTGTGCTTGTTCTGTCACCATGAGGCATTCCTATGAGAGATTCTGATCGCCTCCCACTCAGGCTCCCAATTCCCTTCTGTTGCCTGATCCTGCCCCACATCCCCCTCCCCCCTCGGCCCCCCCGAAAGGCATGCAATAGCGCCACCACTTTCTTGTAGCGGTGCCCTAGGTCTATGTTCTTTGTCCCATCTTCATTGGTACACTTGTGTTGTTGCCAATGGTGCAATCGGCACACTTGTTTGCCAAAGCGCTAGGATAACCCCCGGTTGCCTCCTAGGTTGTCTCTGCTGCAGTGAATCCCAAAAGAATTGGGGCAGGTTGATTGGGGTACCGTGTCGTATATGTTGTAAGAACGCAAAATGAACACCCACAAGTTTGTGTGGGTATCTGGACTGAACAAAATATCTTTCCACCATCACTGCCACTCCTCTCCGTATATCTTACATCGCCAATGTTCTGATGTGGTCGTTGGTAGTCCTGGGAATTTCCCCAGGAAAAACTCCACTGTAGTTCTCTGTGTCCAAACCATTGACGAAATAACCTTACCTTCTGCCTCAACCCCCAAAGTGGCAGCCAACGTCTGCATTGACACCATGATTTGGCTACCGCGGAATTGCATTTCATTGCCCTTTCAATTATCAAAGAACTGTGCAGTGGACATCCCCGATTCTCCTTCCATGCATTTTAGCAAGTTTGCCCAGCTCATCTGTTCTACCAGTGCCCACAGTTCAACCGTCTTTGCAAATTCCATCTAAGAGGGTTCAAAGAGGACCCGTTGGCCCATGGCCTCCATAGCCTTGGTCCACAATGAACGTGTCACCCGAATAGGTGGATTAGTTAATTCCTTGTATGGATTGTAATTTTGAATTAGAGAGATTTATCATTTTTATTGTAAGTATTGTTTTTTGTTACTCTTTAAAATTTCTTTTCAGTGTATGAGAAGCTTCTCCAATGTTTCTTGTATAGGTCAAAATTGTGGCCACGAATTATAGCAAATGTGCTTGGACAACCTGTAGAAGTGCTCGAGGAATCACAGGTAAACTTATTGCACATTAATGTTTCCCCTACTTTAGTTGTAGTGGTAACTTTCTCAAGGGTGCAACATATCTTTTGTTGCTCTATTCAGAAATTATATACTATAAACTTTAAATTGCACTTAGAACTGCACTTTGATTTTTGCTTATTCAAATATGCAACGCTGTGATTACGTTCATATGTGAAGTTATTGCATGCAAGTCTCGTAGATGCAAATGACCTTTTAATAGAATGTAAGAAGATGATATGTTGACAATGAACAAATAAAATCTAACGATGCTTTAGAACATAACTGTTATCCTGAATGTGCTAAATAACATAGGGAGATGTGTACTGAGTATAATACTAGGAAAACGTTGGTTAATTATAAGCAATAGATCTCTAATAAAAAAATCACGCATGTATGTTATGTTCTAGCTATTAATGATAGCAGTTATAAAGCTTCTTTAATGTTTAGGTTGAGCTAGTGCTTCCTTTGGGTAATCTCAATGTTAAGATAATGCTAAGGAAGCACATCTTTGAGCTTCTCTAACCTCCTCACGTAACACTCCAACCAGCCAAGAAAATATTATGATACCATTGAATCGATTTGAAATGGTAAAATCAAACGATGCTTTAGAATAGAATTTTTACATAGGTAGAGGTGTACTGAATATAATACAAGGAAAACATTGGTTAAGTATAGGCAAATATAAGAGCTATAATAAGAAAAATCACACATGTATGTTATGTTCTAGCTATCAAAGATACTAGCTATAACGCTCCTTAAGGTTTGTTTCTCTAGAGTACCAAAAGCTAACATAACGTCATTATGAACATAGAGTCCTAAAGTATGGAAACTGAGAGACAAACTAACCCAACTTAGATGAGATATTATGGCTTCCATGTGCTCTAACATCATTGCCAAAACATTATCATTATTTTGCTCTGGATTATAGTTCTTAATAAAAAATGGTTTCATGAGCAAACACCCTTGTCATTATAAACCTCCAATGTATTGATGATGAGCATATAATATAGCTTGGGTGGTGAAGTCTTGTGCTATGAATATGTAGGCAGGTAAAGAATACAACTCGACAGATGCCCCACCTTGCTAGCCTCTGGTGAAACTGGGAGAGGTCCTTCTTTTACGATAACCCCCTTACAATCTCTTCCATGGGGGGTAAGGCGTGTGGCCCCACTCCTCCAACAATTGAAACCCAATCACAAAGAGAGGGGAGTGCCCCACCCCCACCCCTCCAATCCTTGAGCATAGTACAACGTCGAATGAAGCCCATCCTTGATAGGTGACCTTAGAGAACCTGATGACCCATGTGAGACTGACAAGCTCGATCTGGACTCCCCACTCCCCCAGACCCCCCTGTGACTTTTCCTCCTCAATCTGAACACCTTTCTTTGGCACAACCATTGTCTCCCTATCCTCATCCCCCTATGTGCTCAACCCTAGGACCCCCACCCCGACATAACTATGAACCTATGTCATCACCTTGGGCTCCACAGTCTCCTTCCCCAAGGGCCCCACATCTTGTTTCTACCTGCTAGGTAGCTTTCCCTTATGAGTCACAAAACATCCATCCTACCTCCCCTCCTTTCTTTGCATTTGGCCCCTTTCGACCCACCTTAAAATCCACAGTTTGATGCCTCTACTTGCCACATGTGCCACAATGGTGTGGCCCTTTTGATGCCGCAACCACCATAGGAACAATTGCCATGTTTTCATATTCAACCTTCACCTTGTCCTCCCTTGAGGGAAAGTCCAACACCACCTTGTGAATCAAATCCGCAAAGGAAAGCAACCTCCACACGCCAAATCTTGCAAATCCCATCCTTTCCAAGGAATTCGTGGCCTGGTCAAAAGAGATAAAATTACCAAAGAACCCAGCTAGGGTTTTAAGAAACTTTGTCGTCCAAAGCTCCCATAGGATACTAGACACCCTGATCCAGATAGAGGCCCGCGAGAACAAATTCGGATCTCAATGTGCCCTTGGCTGCCAATGCATCAGGGCCAAACCCTGCACCCCAAAGAACCACCGTCCACCTTTTAGGACCCAATCCCTATGCTTCATTGATTGAAAGATAAACAAGGAAAGGCCGCTTGGGAGGCAATGCACCTTCATAGGGTAGAAGCCCCAATGCTTAGCAATCCACTTGTTAACCAAGTCAAAAGGGGGAGGTGCCCCCACCAAAATGAACTAACCAATGAGGCTTTGCTCCACCATCCTCAGGCCCTCCTCAAAGGGTGCCGTCATTGTGAGCTACATCATTCCATCTGCCCTTAGACAGTCCTCAACACCCCCAACCCCTAGGTGCCAAGAATCCCCACTCCGACCCTCCTTGGTCTCTCTGCCACTGGCACCCTCATACTGCCCCACCGCTACTTGCTGCCCTTGCTGACCCATCGTCCATGCCAGCATGGCCTGCACCCTGAAAGCCCTCTATGCTTGGTCCGCTCCCTGCACTATCCGCATTCCCGCCCATCGGATTCCCCTTGTTCCTAAAGAGAGAATCTTGAAGATAGAATGATGAATGCTGAATTTGTTTAGATGTTAGATTGTGAGAATATGAAAAGAGGGAGGAAATAGCTGGAAAAACTTGTAACCAATCTTTACTGTCAAATTTCTAATCATTTATAACATGTTATGGCCTTGAATTTATAGGAAAAGATTGGGGCCATACCAGGGGACAATGAGAAGTCATTCCAAAATAACAGAAATGATTACATTATGAAAAAACAGATGAATTGGTGCCAAACTTAAATACATCCGTCCATCAATTCATAAATTTTAAAATAAATTTTGTCTTCTTCCTCTCATAGCTTTTATTCCTTAGTTAATATTGATCACCTTACACACTAATGTCAACAACTTACAAACAAGAATTGAAGCTATCATTATATCTAATTGGCCCTTTTTGTTTATTTATTTTGAATGGTGAACTTTAATTTTCTACTTTTTTATGGCAACAGATAATTACTTTGTGAGTTCTAAACAAAATGTGGGGTGGAGTCCATTGTGAATTATTTTCATGCTTATCTGTTATTATGCTTAGTTGGAGATTTATGTAAATAAGTCAGTTACTTAAATATCCAACCACTGGGTCATGTCGCTTTCTGAAACTAAAAATTTAGTTTGATATGCCTTTTGCAAGCTCTTAAAAAGTGTCAAGACATTCTGAATTCTGAAGTTTAAGTCTGCTTGAACAGTTAAAAGTGAATAATTTATTAATCGGAAATTTTAAATTTATATTTGGAGTACAATTCAGAATGCTCTGGGATCTTAAAGGTGAACCAATGACCATACTAAAGGGCTCATTGCATAATCTTCCAATCTAAAAGTAAGGCAAATAATTGAAATTTTCTCTTCTATTATGAACTCATTTCTAATGTCAATACAGCTTTTTTATTCTAGTGTCGTTATCAGAATTTGGTTATTTTAACTGTAATGAATTGATGATTGATTAAAAGCTTATGACATTACATAAAATCATGGTAAGACATACTGTATGATAAATTTTAAATTTAGTAGTATTAGATAATGTTAACGTATATGGATATAAACATCAATAATCTTTGGGTTCTTTTGAAGGTGAAAGAACACCTGAGAAAATTGCTGTATTGCTAAGCAGATTATTAAATGATTTTATGTAGGATGTTGCTGTAAAAGGAGCAGCCTTCCTTGCAGGGAGGTATCTTGGGTGGCATAATGGATTTAATGGTACGTGCTTTTTTCTTAATAAAAATGTATCAGTCTATACCAGGGGTAAAAATTCAAGGGGTTGCTAGAATTTCAACTGCAGGGAAGAATTTTTATTCTCCTTTTTCAGATGATCTGCTAAAGGGTGGTACTATTTCTCTCCTTTTGTTTCTTGCTGCTTGTTCTTGCCGGGTTCTTCCCCTCCCCATTGAATGTACATACTTTGTTTTTGACTTCAATACATATTGACCTTTTTTAAAAACAAAAGAAAAAAAAGACAGAAAAAAAAATCTAAAACATTTTGAGAATATGTAAGGATGAATGTGAGAAAATTCTCAGGGTGTGCAAAAACTCTTGGAATTTTTGACGAGTCAACATTATCACTAGACATTGCCTCTTGGCAATGAGCGTCATAGTACATTCTGAAATTCACTTGGTTCTGAAATTGAAAGAGCTTGTAAGAATTAATTCTGAAACATTTGTTTGGTGTTTCCACCAAACAATATCATTTAATCTATAATAGGCTTCAAATAATGGTTGGTAATAAAAAACAAATAGGTTTCAACAACTTTGCCCATGCAATGTGGCACTGCATTTCCACATTGAGGGCCATCTAACTCTAAGAATTTAGTTACTATTCAACTGTGAGTTGGGGGTTATTTTCAGGTTTTAAGCTAAAAAAACAAGGCTTGGCTCAATCATCATTTTTGGACTACACCTTGATATGCCCCCAAAATATGTGACCAGGGATTGTATGTGAGGTGGGTACACACTTATGAATGACACTTTTATCATTGAAGACCTTCAGGTATTGTACAACTCAGCCCCCTTTTGTCCAATGGCTTAGGATATCAAGCCAAAGTAAACATATGTATAGGTAGGGTTGGATAGTGGTGCTCATCTCCATATCTAGGGGCAAGATGTATCTAAAATAAATAGACAGTGCAACCCATTCATTCAATGAATGAGGATAAATATATTATTATTAAAATAATTAGTTAATGATCCTTAGAAATACTGCATGCTTCACATAAGATATATCAATTAAATCCCTAATTACTAACTATGAATTTAGGTGAATTGCTTATCATATGGTTCAAAGGGCTTGTAATCTTACTTAATGTGGGTTAATTTTATGGAAAGGAAATAAATATGCATGATCACACATATATTCTCTCTTTTCTTGCACAAATAAAAAAAACATAATAGTTGATAAATAATTGGGGTTAACATATTGAAACAAGAATAAGTAAATAATATTGTACATTTCATGAAAGGAAAATCTAACTATGACAAAATGTAGATTTGTGGTGCCTCACCTAGTGAAGGACTATTGAAAAAATGAAAGAAACAACGGAACAACGGAGCGACGGCACAACGAAACAGGCAAGCGAAGGCACGGTGAAACAAGCGAGCACGGGATGAGCATAGGTAAAATGTTTGATGACAGAGCAACATAAGGAGATGCAAACCAGGGGCTCACCATGGGGCGCATGAGCGGAGGAGAATCGGCGAAGCATGGGAA
Source organism: Gnetum montanum (assembly GCA_015680685.1). Taxonomy (NCBI): domain Eukaryota; kingdom Viridiplantae; phylum Streptophyta; class Gnetopsida; order Gnetales; family Gnetaceae; genus Gnetum; species Gnetum montanum. The sequence goes on from MNCI01010338.1 coordinate 108,359, forward strand.
TGGCCACGAACTTTCGGACGGCCTTGGAGCGCTGGACCTAGCCAGGGTCAAGGAAGGCTGTGGGGGAGACGAATATGGAGCACCTAGTGGGGAGATTGAAGCACACTCCCGTACCAATGGTACCATGTGCCTCCATGTTAGCGGGCCACCAACGGAGGGGGTTTGGACTATGCAATAGAGTCTTATTGGTTGTTTTGTGTCCTTGGGAGCCCACCCCCGGATGGAGTTGATTTGCAGGTGGGTGAAGGAGAACTGGAAGGTTGGACAAGTTGAGGTCGGAGTTTATCAGAGGAGTTACTCCTATTCATTTTCCCAGCCCAACAGGATAGGGACACGGTGTTGCTGGGGGGGACCGTGGTTCTATGGTGCTAGGGGGCTGACTCTGACCCCTTGGTGGCCGGGGGCACATCGCGAGTTGGACCTATTTGCTTGTGCCCCGGTGTGGATAAGGGTGTTTGGGATTCCTTGGGAGATGTGGAACTTGGGGTTCCTTGAACAGGTGGTGGGGTTTTTTGGGGAGTTTATTGTCTTCGACAGGGTCATGCAGACAATGGCACCGGGGTTTGCCCGTTTTTGCATGTGGCTGAATCTGTTTGCCAAAGACCTTGTTAGGGAAATAGTACTGAAGCTTCCAGGAGGGGAGGAACACCTTTAGGTGGGGTTTGAGAAGCTGGAGGTAGAGTCAATCAAGGAACGGGG
>MNCI01010338.1:109903-191119 GCA_015680685.1 Gnetum montanum
CCCCCCCTCCCGGTGCCCAGGAGTTTCAGGACTTTTTGGCAGTGCACTTGTTGGTGGATCTGCCCATTGAGAATTGCCAGTTCACCTGGAGCAATAGGCGGAAAGGCCCTGACCGCGTCCTTTCTAGAATTGACCAGATTTGCATCAGTTCTGACCTTCTCCTCCGGTTGGCCACGTGGGTTATGGGATAGGAATGGGTGGCTTTGGACCATTGCTCCTTGGTTTGTCTACTTGGGCCTAAACGGAATCGGACACTATGGTCGTTTCGTTTTGAGGCAACCTGCTTGTACAAGTCATGGTTGCGGCCGTTAGTTGAGGACATCTAGGTAGACTACTCGTGGGACCAGGGAGACCCCAGGAATTTCCTCAAAGAAGGCTTGTTTCTTTTAAAGTGGGCTATTTGGGCCCTACCCGTGGAGGACAAATTCTCTCTCCGGATGGGTCACACGACACTTTAGGACAGGTTGACTCAGATCCAAACCAGGCAGGAGGCAGGGGAGGATCTGCATGAAGAAGAGTAGAACATTTTGTGACAACTTCAAGCCCTTGACTTGGAGGAGGAGACATACTGGAAATAAAGATCAAAGTTTAGATGGCTCCAAGAGGGGAATAGACAGATGAACTTCTTCTTTGCTATTGCCAAGACACATGGATGGAGCCAACCACATAGATTGCACACCATCAAGGTGGGGATAATTGATGAGCCACAAAGCATCGCTAGGGAGTTGACACAATATTGGGAGAAGATCTGGGCCAAGCGACCCACAAAGCCCATATCGGTTCAAATCACACAAGTGCTAAAAGAGGAGGATAACGCTAGATTGCTGGCTCCATTTTCCTAGCAGGAACTCATAGCAATGATCAGCTATATGGTAGGAGGAAAGGCGCTGGGGTTGGATGGTTGGAGCCTTGAATTTTTCAAGACCTTCATGGATATAGTGGGGCCCAACATTCTGGATGCTTTCAACCTTATGCTGGCTAAGAGGCAGGTCCGAAGGGAGCTTAATTGTTCTCAAATTGTGTGCATCCCCAAGCAGGCGGAGGTCCACTGCCCAGAACATTTTTGACCTATCGGGGTCTGCAACATTTTGATTCGGTTATTCTCCAAGATCGTCCGTAGGCTAGCTCCGCTAATGCCTAAACTGATGGGGGTAAACCAAACAGGTTTCGTGCAAGGCCAGACCCTGTAGGACCAAGTGCTTCTCATGCAGGAGGTATTTCATTCTCTTCGAATGTCGAATTTCCTAGGGCTCTGTCTTAAGCTAGACATAACTAAAGCATATGATACACTTAGCTGGGAAGCCCTGACCACCATCATGTAGCGAAAAGGCTTTGACCTGGGCTTTATCCAACTCTGCATCCACCTGCAATCATTTGCAGGTTTCTCTTTTAACGTGGGGGGGGGGGGTTGTGGGGTCTCTCCTTACCTGGGAGGAGGTTGTAGCAGGGAGACCCCCTATCGCCCCTACTTTTCATTATTGCTATGGATCTACTGCAACATTACTACAGGGCGGTGAGGGTTGGCGGTATAGAAATTGCAAGGGTGGAATGTCTGGCTGAGCATTATGCGGATGACACAATGTTGCTTAGTCACATCAGGGTCCCACAAGCGCGGTGCATCAATGTGGCACTTTCATGGTTGGTGGATGAGCTGGGGCTGGGTTGGAGATTAACAGGGTTAAGTCAATGGCTCACTTTGTCAACGTGGACACATAGGTAAAGAGCTGAGTGGTACAAGTCCTGAACATTCCTTTCGAAACAGTTAGAGATACTTACCTGGGTATCCCACTTTTTCAGTGGGGGTGGTGTATGTCTTGGGGGATGTTGTTGGAAAAAGTTGAAAGACACGTGGGACACTAGGCCAATCGCTTCCTAACTAGGAAGGGGCAGTTGGTGGTGGCGTCGAGGGTACTCATGGCAATAACCTGCTTTGTGGCTGCAATTGACAACCTCAACATGCGCATCCGCTGGTTCATTTGGTCGGGGGGTAGAGGGGGGGGGGGGGGCAAAATTCACCTTGTGAATTGGGACTAGGTCATGCACCCCCATAATGTAGGGGGCTGGGTGTTTCAAAGTTCGAGGACGAGTTGACATTGGGTCAGCAACGCCTTTTACTTCGATTCATGAGCCAGTTTGGGGAGTTGGCCTAATGGGTTCGAGTAATTAATGCAAAGTACAGATGGTGGGAGGCGGGAGCACATGACTTGAAGCCCTGGTAGATGCTCTACGACCACACATGGAAAATGTAGGTGCAGGGGTGGTTGATTCTCAAGCTACGCCACCTGTTGACGACCATGTAACCGCTGGTACCAGGTTGGCAGCAGATCTGGCAGGGATGGCTGCCCGAGAAAATTAAAGTTTTCCTGTGGCTGATTAAACACGTCGCGTTGCCTATTAGGGCACTCTTATGTAGACGAGACCTCGTTATGGACGACACTTGTCCACTGTGTGGCGTTGCGCCCGAGACTGTGCAGCACTTCCTTTATCAATGTGCCTACATGCGCTCCACATGGTGTGCAACGGGTGCGGCCCCCTGATGAACTTCACAAACGATTCTCGAGCCACGCTACTTTTATGGGTAGCATGGAAGATGAGGAATCACAAAATCTTCCAACCGTGCCGACTCCCCCCCCCCCCCCCTTCCCTCTACAGGTGGTTTCCTAGGCCGTAGTTGCGTGGAAAGAGATTGAAGCAGTGATGGAGGTCATGTTGACGTATGATCTTGACTGTGCGGTGTTCCAAGAAGATGAGGAGCTGTGGCAGCTGGTGGAGCAGTGCGGTTGGAGTGACATCCTGCAACGGTTGGTTGGTGACCTAGCCCTCCTAGACAACGCCTTTTTCGCTAACTGGCACGGGGATTGAACCTATTTTAGGGGCACTGAGGTCACCATCACTAAGTCCTTGATTGCCAGGTGTCTGGGGTCCCAAGCCGATGGCAAAATCATTCTACCCTTCACACATGGGCTATAAGATGCCGACATTTTCTTCAACGAGCCAGTGCCACGCATGCAAAGCAAACAAGTTCCTAGATCCTCTCTGCCCCCGATCTAGGCTTGAGTGGTGGATCTTGTGGACCAATTTTTTGTACAATCAAGCAATGGGTTAAAACTCCAAGGCATCCACTTTGCTTTCCTCAAGTGGCTTAAATTGGAAGTTAGGGTTAACTTGACCAAGTTTTTTCTGGCGGCTTTGCAACAGCAAAAGCATGGCCACCACTTCAGGCTCATCCTGGCCTTGTGGCGGGGGACAATATCTTTTGGGACAGGGGATTGCCCCCACCCCCTCCCCCCCCAACCCAACGGGGTGCCCCATCTGACCCATCCCATTCAGCCGACCCAGGGATTTTGAGGACCCAACCCGTGGTGACGTATACCAGGAGAAGACGTAGTCATAGGAGATGGAGGACCCCAAACTCCATGGCGGTGTCGGAGATGTCACCACCTAGAACGTTGGGGCATAGCGAAAGAAGCGATGAGGAGCTGCAGCGGGTGACTCTGGAGGCCCTAGTCGCAGCTCGCAACGCTGACTGCTAGGAGTGGGAAGCAAAGTGGAAAGAAGCCCTCACACAAGCACAGATCAAAATGGAAACCTATTTTCGTGAACAAGAACAAGAGATAATAAGGTAGCAAACTTTGCTGGCTGATGTGGCCCAGGCCCGTTTGGTGGACGAGATCTAGGCCCAACTGCAAGACAAGTTGATCCAAGAGGAAACCACCCGAAGAGAGCGCAAGGTGGTTGAGCAAGCTCAGCAGGAACAAGAGGAGGAGGAGGAGGAGCAGAGACAATGCTAGTTAGATCGAGCGCATGAGCAGAGTGCATGCCAGTGGCTTAGGGCTGGATGATGTCCATACATCATCCTGGGCATCAACTGTGATTGCACGTGGGGGGAACTCCGGTGCCACATCCATCGGACTTTGGCACGTTTCCACCTAGACAGGGGGATGTCAATGGAGGAACGAAGTCGACGTGAATCAGCCATGCAAGGATTCCAACAGGCCGCTAGTTTTGTGGACACTGAACTTCATCGCAACACGTTGGACATTCTCCATGCCCTTGAATGTCCACACTGTGCCTATCATAGGCTGCTGACAAGCTCGTAGCGGGACTGTTTTTCTGGCCGCACCCCCTAGGCAGCCAAGGGCCCCATGTTTCATGCGATTTTTCAAGAAGTGATGCAGTGTCTTTTACCTCCCCCTTTGGTTGTTTACGATCTTGCGCTCTTGGCATGAGTGTTTGGTGCATGGTTTTGCACAATTGATTGAGGTTTAGAAACCTCCCACCTAGGCCAATGTCGTTGACCCACGTTTTGTAATTTCTTGTATTTTATCCTCAATAATATGATCTCGAACATTTCCTCAAAAAGAAAAAGAAAAAAGAAAAAAAGAAAAAAAAAACAACAAATTAGTTTCAAAGAGAGGAAAGGATAGCCAAGAAAACAAAACTAGGATACAAAACTTTGTTTTGGGGGGGGGGGGGGTTAGGGGGGCGGGGGGGGAGGAGGAGGTGGTGGCGGGGTTGGGAGGCAAACCATCCCCAAGAAGGAGTTAGAGTCCCCACAAAAACATAAATAATAGAAAAAGAAATAACAACATCCCACAACAGGGGAGGGAGATAAAATTGCCTGATACTTGGGCCATTTGGATAGTTGTTTTCAATTCCCATCCCAAGAATCTAATAGACCACACTAGACAACCCTTCTTAATTCTTGTGAACTCTACCATCAGATGGGTTGGGGAAGCCTAGTACAAGGGCAATGCAGCCTTTCCTACATGTGGGTTATGCCAAAATAGCCCTATGGTGCTCATATGCCATAAAAAGTTGTTGCCTCTTGAAACTCTTTGTATTGTTGTTCCCTCTACCTCCATTCCTTTGCCTCTAGGTTACTGGCTTTGTCTAGTTGGCTCGACATGGTGTGAATGAACCTTTGTAGCCCCACTTAGGACATGTTGTAATTCATCCCATGATCATGTATGGGCACCTTTTCATATGTAGCCAATGCCTAGCATTGGAATCTTGTGTAGTGTCTTGATTAAGTTTCATCTATTGCTCCTCTAGAAAACCCCTAGCCCACTATTCCTCCTCCTCTTTTCTCTCTCCTAAGGCATTCTTGCTCCTCCCTAATATGTGCATGAAGCTGGTCCTTGAGCACACTTTTGAGGGCAGTTTCCCTCAACTCTTGTTGGCACCTTTCCTTCTTGAAGTTTCCAAGATTTACTATTTTTAATATAGAACTGAAAGAAGATAACTATGCATCTCAAGTTTGTTTTAAGTGCCATATAAGAAACTAGGTCACTGATCAAAGGTAGTTAGAACATGTAGGCTTGTTCATCTTTCATGCCAAAGAAGAAGGGTGTTCTTGCTTTACGCTAGTAATCCTTCTTAATTCTTGTGAACTCTACCATTAGATGGGTCGGGGAAGTCTAGTACAAGGGTAGTGCAGCCTTTCCTGCATATGGGTTATGCCAAAATAGCCCTGTGGTGCTCATATGCCATAAAAGTTGTTGCCTCTTGAAACTCTTTGTATTGTTGTTCTCTCTACTTCTATTCCTTTGCCTCTAGGTTATTGGCTTTGTCCAGTTGGCTTGACATGGTGTGAATGAACCTTTGTAGCCCCACCTAGGACATGTTGTAATTCACCCCATGATCATGTATGGGCACCTTTTCATATGTAGCCAATGCCTAGCATTGGAATCTTGTGTAGTGTCCTGATTAAGTTTCATCTATTGCTCCTCTAGAAAAGCCCTAGCCCACTATTCCTCCTCCTCTTTTCTCTCTCTTGAGGCATTCTTGCTCCTCCCTAATATGTGCATGAAGCTGGTCCTCAAGCGCACTTTTGAGGGCAATTTCCCTCGACTCTTGTTGGCACAGTTCCTCGAAGTTTCCAAGATTTACTATCTTTAATATAGAACTGAAACAAGATAACTATGCATCTCAAGTTTGTTTTAAGTGCCATATAAGAAACTAGGTCACTGATCAAAGGTAGTTAGAACATGTAGGCTTGTTCATCTTTCATGCCAAAGAAAAAGGGTGTTCTTGCTTTACACTAGTAATCCTAGATAAGTGTTCATATGCAAAAATCAACCACTGTTATTTCCATTTAAGACATCCCAAGTTTGACAAAACATATATGAGGGTAGGGCTTGAATTTTTGGCAAACAAATTTGAGAATAAACCACATTGAGGCCGAAAATGGATCTAAAAATATAACAACATAGTGCATAAATGTGGGGATTGCAAAATGTTCCCTTTTAGCCTAAGACATTTCAATCTCTTTAATTTATTGAAATGTGGTGGTTGAAACATGTTGAGTTTAGGTACCAACTATTTATTTTGCACAAATTATGTTTTTGCATCCTTTTCACATGCATATAGATCTTTGCNTTATGTTTTTGCATCCTTTTCACATGCATATAGATCTTTGCAAGATCTACAGATTTGGAAAACGTCATAACTTGAAAGTGATACCAAGTATTTTGCATATGCATATTTGAAGTAAAGTAGAAACTTAAGGGTATTGGCCGTGATGAGGAATAGGAACCAAAGGGGGAGGCTGTTGCAAAGTAGGGGGAGCCCACAATAACTACTGTTGGGGCCTCATTGCAGGTTCTATTTTGCCAATGTGATGTTGGGCTCGTTGGTGGTGTGCTTAAGCCTGGCGCTATTGTTGGAGGCTACATTGTTTTCGATGTTGCTGGGGGAGCTCAAGAATGTGTCTCTTAGTTCAAGGTGGGCAAGGCATTTGAGGAGCTGCCATCCTTGGGAACTTGGTTCACACCAAATTGTGGAACAGATCCAGCACCTTCCCCTCTAGAATTGGTAAGATGCAAAATCTTGGACAAAAATGGAGTGGGGATTAAGGTGCAACTTGAGTTGAAGAAGGCAGGGAGACCCTCTTTGGTGGATCTTAGAATGAAGTAAACCAAGCATGATGTGGATATGGGAATTTACGGGACCCTCAAGGAGGTCTATAAAAAGAGGTCTTAGAGTAAATCGTGAAGTAATTGTCTTGGAATTGTAGGGGCCAGGGTAGTACTCTAAGGGAAATGACAATAAGAAGTAGATGTGATGTTTGTGTGCAAAAGACTAAACTCTCTACCACACAACAAGAGATGCTGAAATAAAAGGGTGGATAGACTATTTTTGGGGATGCAAGGAGCCATGTGGGGGGCCTAGCTATCCATACTACGATAGACATAACTCTAGTTTTCCAATTAGAATGGAAAATTATAATATTCTTCTATATGTCCAATTGTGGATCACTAACTTTTACGACCATTAGAATGCCCAAGATAGAGCTGGGAAACTATCTAGTATAGTGAAACATGTTCCCAATCATGAAAGATGGATCATGGTAGGAGACCTTGACCAATGCCTCTGTATGTGGAAAAATGCACTAAGGATCCCTTTGGGTTCCGCCAAGTGTTTCGAGTTCTTGGACCCCTTCAACATCATAAATTTGGAGATCCAGGGATGTAGGTTCACCTAGAGTATTTGGCCAAAGGGAAAGGGATGAGTATAATGATTAGCAGTTGGCCCTAATTACTAAGGCTAAAATTGCAAATGCCATTCTGACAATGAATACTGGGAGGGAACCAGGGCCTGATGGGTGGTTGATTGAATTTTACAGGGAATTCTTTGAGATCCTCGATGACAACTCAGTAGATGACCTCAAGTTGGTGCTCAAAAAGGGGCAGGTTAGAAGGGAGATGAATTGTTCCAAAATTGTGCTCATATCTAAAGTGAGGGATTCCCATACTGACCAATTGATGTATGCAATACCTTGCTGAGAATGCTCACAAAGATTCTTGTTAAGCATCTAGAGTTGTTGATGCCCCTATTGGTTGGTCTTCATAAAGCAAAATTTGTTAAATGGAGGTTCATTCAATGTTAAATCCTCCTCTTGCAAGAACTTCTACATTCTATCAAATAGGCTCAATTCCTAGGTATGTTCCTCAAGTTAGATATTGCTAAAGCTTATGATTCTGTTGAGTAGCATATGTTGTGATAGGTAATGTTGGCCAAAGGTTTTCATGTTAGATTTGTGCAACTATGTCTCCACATTCAACATTTGGGAGAATTTGAGGAGGGAGAAGACACCTCAAGCTTAGGTTGTCCAACCAGTAACCTTAAGAAATCAACTTCGAACTGTAAAAAGCTTAGGTTGTCCAACCAATAACCTTAAGAAATCAGCTTCAAACTGCAAGTCAAAGGTGTTGCTGAAATCCTCACAAAAATCAGAGAAAATAGTCCCTTATATCAGCTAAACAATTTCCAAAAGCGTAGTCACAAAAGACTCCAACAGCAGCAACAAAATTAACCTTCCAAGATCCCAGAAAAACAATTAACATAGTCCAAGAGATGGCTGAGAACAAGGAACAGCTACTCTCCTTAACTCATCACCCCTCAAACTAACATAGTCTCCCCTTCTTTGTCAAAGGTGAAAATGAGAGCATTTTCCTCCTCTATTTATAGGATGGAGGAGACCCTAATGCTTGGGCAAAGATTTGTACATAGTAGTTTACACAATGAACAAAGTGTAGGACCCCTAATATATATATATTCCAATCCTCTAAAAAGATGGGATTATACTTACATTACCAACTAATAAGGATGTGACTCATAATGATGGGATGATTATAGGGCTTACGTACCTTCTTCTCTCATTAGACTTAACAAGTTGTTGATAGGATGAGACCTTGTCACTTTTCATAATTCTAAGGATTGATGCATATATTGCATATCATCTATCTTTAGTAGCACTATGATACCTTAAAAATTAGCATTGTACAAGGTGATTGTTAACACTTTGCGTCACTTGTGAATTTAAAAGACATCAAACATTTGTGTGACTCACTTGTTTCAAGTTTTATTTTACAAGCAACACCAACGGATGTGGTTGGATGTACTCCTAGTCCTCCACTATGTTTATGCTATACATGATCATTTAATCTATAATAGGCTTCAAACAATGGTTGACAATAAAAAATGTATAGGTTTCAACAACGTTGCCCATGTAATGTCGTATTGCATCCCTACATTGAGGGCCACTCAATTTGAAAAATCTGGTCACCATCTAGTCATGAGTTGGGTTATTTTCAGGTTTTAAACTACAAAAACAAAGCTTGGCATAATCATCATTTTTGAACTACACCTCGATATACCCTCAAGATAGGTGACAAGGGATCGTATGTGAGGTGGGTATATACTTACAAATGGCATTTCCATCATTGAAAACTTTGAAATGTTGTGCAACTCAACCCCTTTGGGTCTAGTGGCTCAGGATATTAATTCGAAGTAAGTGTATGTATGGGTAGAGTTAGATAGTGGTACTTATCTCCACATCCAAGGCAGGGTGAATGCAAAATAAATAAATAATGCAACCCATCCATTCATAGTATGGGGATGAATATATTATTATTACAATGATTAATGAATGATCCTTAATAATACTACATGCTTCATAGATGCACACCAATCAAATGCATCATCTACTTAATTATTAACTATGAATTTAGGTGAATACTTATCCTAGGGCCCAAAGGGCTTCTAACCATAATTCATTTGGGTTAATTTTATAGCAAGCATATAAACATACATGATCACAAATATATTTTCTTTCTTTCTTTTTTTTTTGTTTTGCACAATTAAAATAATATGATTACTAATAAATAAATAGGGTTAGCATATTGTAGCAAAAATAAATAAACAATTTTCACTTTGCATAAAAGGAAAATCTATGACAAAATGTACAAATGTTCATGTAATGAAAGACTTACTCCAAGGAGACCTCTAGCCTTCCAAGATGCAATATTCTCATTATATAGATGAAAGAAGTAACTATGCATTTTGAGTGTATTTTACATGCTATATAAGAACCAGCTCACATCATAGAATGGAGAGAGTTACAATAGTTAGGGTTTGTTTTTCATAGGATAATTAGTCAATGTTTTCCTCTATTTTCAAGCATCCAAAATTGGGCAAACAAAGTCTAAAAGTAGGGCCTGAATTTTTAGCAATCAAATATGTGTTTAGGGAGGTGGAGGGCTTGAAAACAAATCTGAGATTATAATGTATACAACTCATGGGAGTTGGGTTTTGACAAGGTTTTGTTTTGTTCCCTTTTTTCCGTCTCAGCTTAAGGTATCTTTCAGGCTTTGCAATATCAATGTTTGGGAGATAGGAGCTTGGAGAATAGCTTATGGAGTAGAAAACAAACAAAATATTATGTGCTCATGTGCAATATAGAAAGGAGAAAAAATAATAAAATATGATATACACTAAGTTTGATTAACATGGTTGCAAACTTTGACATCTTCATTAATAAATTTTCCAGCCTCTCATGCTTTCACATTGAGGGAAATGTAGGCTTGGATAAAGGACCATTTAACAATGATTTGGGACATGACAATTCTCATACAAACCTCTCAAAATTGACCCAAAAATGATCAACAAAATAAAACATGTGTACTTAACAAAAGACACCAAAAATCCTCAATATGCATAGCTTTATTTTTAATATTAAAATGAGTATTCAATGGACCCTTTGGCCATCTAGCTATGCTACACCAAGTCTGTCCAACCCTACATCTTGTAGCACAAAAAAAAAAAAAAAACATTGGGGTTGGATAAAATGGTCTGGGCTAACACTATTAACCACCTCCAAAAACTAAGCCCCTATATCCCACACAAGAGATTACCAGCCTTGGATAGAATGATGGGGGCATTTCTTTTATAAAAATGATCACAAGAATATGAAATTCCAAGTGCACATGGCACAAGAAAATGTTAACTCATAAGCCCAAAACATTTATACCAAAAATCAAAGTCAAGACACATGAGAGGCTCCATGCATGACTCAGAACTCACAAGAAGTCCCACATGCCCTCATGAAATAATCTTCACTTGGCCAAGCCAATACAACTTCAAACACCTACTAAAAAATTTTGGACAAAAAAGGTTTGAAATACACACCTTTAAAGTTGAACTTGAGCAATTTGGGAAGGGAGAAGACACCTCAAAGTTGGGTTGTTGTCTAGTCAATGGCCTCAAGAAATCAGCTCCAAATTGTAGGTCCAAGGTGCTGCCAAAATAACCTCACAAAATCAAAGAAAACATTCCTTTAAATCAGCCAAATAGTCTCCAAAAATCAGTCCCAAAAAGCCTCCAACAGCAACAGCAAAATCCACCTCCCAAGAGTCCACAAGAACACTCAAGACAGCCCAAGAGATGGCTGAGACCAAGCAAGGAACAATCACTCTTCTTTTCCTCTCTTCAACTCTTGACCACTCCAACTAGTATAGTCTTCCCTTCCTTGGCCAAAAGTGAAAATGAGAGCAAACACCCCCTCTATTTATAGGATGGAGGAGATCCTAGGGCTTTGGTAAAGACTTGTACACAAACATTTACACAATGGACAAGGAATAGACAATCCATTCTTCAAAAATTCTTTTTTTTTTTATTCATGGCATCATTGCTACTTGACTTGGACAAGCAAGCTCTCATGAGGGAGTAAACATGTGAAATTCAGAATGCTCAAGCAAGTCACATGGCCCCTATTAAAGGAGTCATTTTTTCCTTTCCAGCCATTAATAGGAAGTGGATAATTTGCATTTAAATAAAATAGATGTCATTATAAGCATGCTATGAGCATACATTACTATCCCACATTGACTTTTCTCATAGCCCAACCTTTTTATCTTGTTTTAAGTCACTTTTTACTTTATATGTTATGAGGGTTTCTAATTTATTTGTCGTTTTGTGTATTTTCCCACATTTTCTATAATTTATCTAGCAAGTCATTGTTATTAAGCTTTTTGTCTATCCAACATTTTACACATGCCAAGTCAGTTGTAATAAGCACAAATATGTCATAACTACTATGCTAATTCTTTTTTTTTTTTTGGAAAAATGTTGAGCTATATTAATCCTAAAAAAAGGTTGTACAAGTGGATAGCCTGGGTTAGCAACCCCATGCCCCAAAACAATACAAGTTGTTTGTATCGAAATCCTTCTACCATCGTGGTCCTTGCCAAGAACCTAGGCCAGAAACCCACCTTGCACATAAAAAAAACCCCACGCCCCACATCCCAACCTAAGCCATAGCGCAACCTCGAGACAACCAGAGACAAGTAGGGCCTACCCCCCAAGGAATTTCAAAACCCTACCTTGGCTACACAACCTCTTAGTGTATGCATCCGAGCCTAATCCATCACCCCTTGTAGTCTTGTCCAGCCTAGATGTTGACCCCCCACTCTCTGCTTCGACTAAGGTTGTGGATGGCCCCATATAAGTTGCGGTCTGCATGCTCATTACACTAGGCCCAAATGTCAACCTCTAATTGTTCTCTTCAATGAGTTGCACCAACCTCGTCTAATGTTCAGCGATCACCACTTCCATCCATCACAAGTCCTGAAATCGTTGAGAAATCACTTCCCTTTGCATTTCGGTTCGGAGATTCTCCCACTACAACTACCATTGCTCCTGCTCCTCTAGGTGCACCTACTTAGTGAGAAGATGGCACTCTTCCAAGTGCATTCGGCCGCCATCAGTCTGCATGGGCTCCTGCTTTCTATCCTTTAAATGGCTCAGCCCCTCATCCTTGTCTGAAGCAGTGTTGCGATATCCGATCTTCAACATCCTAGCACCCTATCCATGGCCTTGTCGATGTTGATAAACCAGAGTTCTTGCCAGCGGCGCGATCAGCACAGCCACATAGCATAGTGCAAGGATTACCTCAGAGTGCTGTTCGAGTTGTCACCTCCACAGGGATCCATCATAATTAAAAAAAATCATAGGTAAATTCATAAATCAGAACCAAGCTATATGCATCATCATAACAAAGCACAGTCTTAATCACTACCCTAAACATTAAGACATGAATCTAGGAAAAGGTGGGTTGTTATAGATATGACTGTTAAAGTTTTCTTTCCCCTCACTTGTTTCATTTTCTTTTCATTTGAAATCCTCCATTTATTCTTTTTGAAGCTCTCAAGTTAACGCACTTTCTCAACCATTTTACTTTCAGTTTCACATAAATGCTCTCCTAGTTTCACAGCCCCATAGTATGAATCTCATAGCAACTTCCCACAAACATTTCTTACAATGTTTTATTAATTAGCCATCATTTTCACAAGTTTCTCACAACACTCTCACAAGTTTGATCACAATGTTTCTCTTAAAAATTAGGAGTTGAATACATCCAATAGAATCTACATTATTATCTGTTTTGAATCTAGTCTATTTTAGTTTTATCTATGAGTCTCTCTCAAGCAAGTTTATGTTAGAAGAGTCTGTTTAAATGCATTAATCATGTTTATTACTAGTTCTGAGCATATGAACCTAGATTTAGTGTTCTCAATATGATATTTTCTGAATCTGGTGTTGTATTCTCTCAATCAGGATATTATGTGATGATACATTAAACAAAATTGAAGATCTGGAATGTTTTCATAGATCGTTTTATGTTGAAGAAGAGGCTCTCACACATGCCTCATAATTACTTTCAAATTTGTAATGAATTATTGGTCTCTCGACGATCCGAGCCATTTTATGCATAGGATCATTCTGATTTGTAGTTTTAAGCAGTTCTCCTACATTTCCAAGTCATAAATGTAGAAATCTCAACTCATTTATTTCCCCTTCTTTCACTTCATGCCATGTCATTGATTTAGGCATTGCATGTCATAAAATGACATTTAATTATGTAAATCCAAGGTTGTTGATGTTTTATGCCATCTACGTCAGTGATGTATATGAAATTAGTTTGGCCATGATTTCAGCATGAATTTTTTGGTTTTTGCTTCACCACAACTTCTAGTTTGATCAGAAAATTTGTATTAACTCAGTATGATCACATCGTGAGCTCTTTTCTAATTCACAGTGACTCGGTAGATATTTCAATAGGACCACAACTTGTATTCCAGTCATGGCAAGGAAATGTTAAGAAAAAACACCAAAATAGCTCTTGACCGTGACTCATGATCTGCTTACCGTGATGTTATTTTTTAGCATTTTGAAATACCACAACCTACCATGACAAACAACCAAGTTGCCATTTTCATAGAGATCCAAAAAGAAGAAGAGCAATTTCAAGGTTTCTTAGTCTAGCAAAGAAGCCTCCGCTATGCCAATTCAAATAGTATGAACATAGTTCTATAGGTTGTTCAAATTAAATATCTTAAACTAAAGATGAAAGATTATTCTCCGAAAACAACCATGCCTTCATTATTGTAATTTTGTTAGGTGTTGCTTAGTAAAATCATAGAGGAATGATACATCATGCCCCTTTATGCTTGGGGAAAACTTATTGGAATGACCTTTGATTCACTTGGAAAGTATATTAGATTTTCATTTTATGCCTTCACTTAGCAAGTGTACGATTTCCTTACATTTAACAAAATAAATCATTTTATTAACTCTTACTTACAATTTAAATATTAAAGATAGTTATCTATTATCATCATCCTAGCCTTAGTTCCAAAAATATAGGCTTTGCTAAGAGACATTTATCTATTACAGCAATATTTTGACATATCTAGTAAATTAGAAGCGTCTCCTTTTTTCTCCCTAAATTAAAGCTAACCATTTCTATATTTTGCAATGCAGATCACTGGCTAAAGGTAGTACAAAGATGCCATCCATCCAAGGAGGAGATTGGAAGATATGATTACATGTATTCCATATATAAAGATGCATATAGTTCTCTAAAGGCTATATTTGGGAAATTATCTTCTAATCAAATGTAACTTTACGCTCATATATGTTTGGATAGCTTTAAAAACATATTCAAGCATGCTTTCTGAAGGATTCATTCTGAAATGCTATGCACAGTGGTAACAGAAACGTATATTAAGTGAATATTTGAAAGGAAAACATTTGTTTTAGAGATGTATCTTTATAATAAACAGTAAATGAATGTTATTGTGTAGCTACTTCATTTGATGCCTAGAAACACATTTTGATGCCATATGTAATTACTTTAAGTCAATTGTTAATTTCCAAAAATTTTCCATCATGATCTTAATTCTTTCCAATCTTTTGGTGTCATTAACATTCAAAAAATATAGTAATAATCACGATTGTGAAATATTGTTCCCTAAATCCTCAATTATAAATTATTTTTTAATTAAATCTTTGCATTTCTAATGATAGCTACCTTGATGCATTCAAAAAGGTGTTTAGTAAAGTTTTCAAATCTTTGTTATGATGTCCCCCATGATAAAGACCTCAAATCCAGGAGCTCAAGGGATTTTGAAAAATCAAAATTAGAGTTTCATTTTGCAAGATATCACAAGATATCATTGTTGGAAAGGATCTGGGATCTTGAAACAACAAAAATTCCTTTGGCATTTGAAAGAAAATGTAAAAAACCAAAGGGGTTGCTCAAGTATATAGAGGCAAATTTAAAGGCAAATGTGACATTGCAATTATAATGTCATCGATGAAAATTTTAATATTTTTCCTAATATTTAACATAACATTTTGTTCCTTTCTTTCATCTTGTGGATTCTAGGGCTTGCTAAGGGATGCCAAATTAGAGTGTGGATCCCACTCATATATGAAATGTTGGAAATGATAAACAATATGATGTTTGATGCTCAAATTAGATCAAAATTAAGGAGATTGGAAGGAAAACATTAAAAAATCAATTAAAATTCAACAAAATACGATAAATGTGTCTTGCAATCATACATGAAGGTAGAGAAGTTGTTCATAATCTTCTCGAAAGTGTGGAATTGGTTCTTTGGGCATGATCCTCAATAGTTATACAAGTGGGTAATTTTCAAAGTAGGCTACAGACTTCAATGCTCTTATATAACATCTTCTAAAGATAAGTGTGGACACGTTCGAAATTATATGTGGATCATGCCCTTGTTTCAATACACACACAACTACCATAGGTCGAATCCTACACTATGGTAAACAAAATCATCAAATTCATAATTATAGCATGCTAGTGAGGTGGAATGGAGTTATAAGGGATTGGAAAAGTGGGTTGTGAGATATCTTACCATGATCATAGTGGATTGTGCATGTAAAATGTGTTTAAAAAACCATTATGCCTATGCATCGGGGTTTCAAACCAAGTCCATCCCCTTACCATCATGAGATTAATTAATTACCACATGAAAACATTACCACTCAACCAAGAAAATTAAGAAAGATGTGTTATAATTGTTGAGAATAAATAATTAATCTTTAGGGTTAAAGTTATGGAAATTGACCATTGGTTAGAGGAGTACCTTCAAGAATGGGTCACATATCTTTCCTGTCTCATAACCAATGCTAATTCCATCCAAGGTGCACTTTCAGGCATGGGTCACATCTTTCTAGTCATTGTGAAGAGAGCATGGAATTCTTGGAAGTAGTTTACCTTTAGGCATGGATCACATGTCCTTCTATTGGTACCTTAAGAATGATTTCTTAGGTGTTAATGAGTTATTATTTTGTTATTCTTGTTTGAAGACTACTTTCAGGCATGGGCAACATAAATTTCTAGTGATATAACAAGAAAACAATTGTTTTCAAAAGGTATTTCCCAAATACAATAAAAATACGAGTGGTAGTGCATCAACGTGAGACTAGTGGAACATATAATTGAAGTCTAAGAAATTAACAAATTCTCTTAATGTCACATCTTTGTCCAACCCTATTGGCCCTTCCTCCTTCCTTCAAGGTCTAACAATCATTGATTATTTTTTGTTCTAGTGTGATAAGACCACATTATTCCCATGGTAAGAACCTCTTATTATTTGAATTGAGAAATGAATGTTGTGATCTCACTATCATGCATAGTTACTTCCTTTAAAGATTTGATATCATAAGACACAATTTTAGCACATGGAAGTGATCCCTACACATTGTTGACAACTTTAGAAACCAAAAATATTAGCAAATGCCTAAAATAAAAGACTCAAAAGGAAAAAAAATTATATAATAAATTGCAAATTAGTAAGAAACCAAAAATATAATAATAAATAGAAAATAGAAAATAATTTAAAAAATGTAAACCAATTATAAAACAAAAACTTGTGAAACACAAATGTTAAAAGTTCATTTATCTCTTTAATCAAATCAAAGTCTCCTTCACAACTAAGGTTCAATGAGGAGATATAGAAGATGGATACAGTGGTGGCTTTATCAAGTGTTAAGTGATGATCCCATTGAGTTCTCTAAATGGTTCATCTATTGTATGTTGACTAATATGAGCTTTTGTGGGTTAGACAAGTAGTAAATTTGTAAAGTGCATGACCTATAGATTGTGTGTACAATATAAGATCCTTCCCAAAGTATTTGAAATTTTTTCATTGAGGCACATGACTTGGGTTATAATAGAGAAACTTATCATCCAGTTACAGGTTTAAGCATCTGATCTTGAGGTTATGCATTTTCTTATCATAGATTTGATGCATTTTGTATGAGGACAATCATTCAGTTTTCATCGAGTACATTTAAGTTCATTAGAAGTTCCTATTGTGCTAGAGTTGGGTCCAAATTTAAGTCACAAGAAGTGGTTAGTGTGTGGAATTTAGTTTACATGGGTAATTTTGATAACATTTCATACATTAATTCATAGGAAAAGTACGCAATAGGGAGTTTCCAAGTGAACCTATATGCTCATAAAGGAGCATTAAAGTTTGTACTCTAATCTTGCATATATTGACTAATAGTTCATATTCGTATATAGGTTATTTCCCTATTATAACTTCTACTTATTCATTGGCTTAAGGGTATTAAGATGTAGTTAACTTATGGCTTATTGTAGGCATTGCATCAATTTTTTGAATGTTACCCTGGTGAAACATGTGCCATTTTCTAACATACGTACACATTTCGTGCTAAACTTGTTTACCAATTATCAATGAAAGAACTTAGCAGTAGTTGTTGTAGTACAATCAATCAATAACTATAGTTGCTTTGGTTCACTTTGGGCAATCATCTACAAGAACAATTATGTACAAATTTCCTATTGAAGAAGGAGAGATGGGATTCATAAAGTCAATTAAAGATCAAAATGCTCTAGTGGTGGGATCCACTATTGCAGTTCCTCAAAACAAGTTATGACCCTATCATATGGTTATTCATTAGATCGAGAGTGTTAAGTTGTAGTTAACTTAGTAGCAGTTGCTATTATATAATCAATCAGTAACTATAGTTGCTTTGGTCCACTTTTTGCAATCATTTGCAACAACAATTATGTATGGCTTTCCTATTGAAAGAGTAATGGAACTCATAAAGTCAACTAAAGATCAAAATGCTCTAGTGGTGGGATCCACTACCGCAGTCCCTCAAAGTAAGTTATAACTTCTACTTATTCATTGGATTGAGTATGTTAAGATGTAATTAACTTATGGTTCATTCTAGGCATTGCATTAATTTTTTGAATGTTGCCTTGGTGAATTGTGTATTGTTGATTGAGATAAGTGCACAAGCCATGCTAAACATGTTTACCACTTGTTAGTAAAAGAAATTAGCAATAGTTGTTAAAGTATAATCAATTAATAACTATAGTTTCTATAGTCCACTTAGTGCAATCATCTACAACAATAGTTATGTACGATTTTCCTACTAAAGAAGTAATGATGGGACCCATAAAGTTAATTAAATATCAAAATGATCTAGTGGTGGAATCCACTACTATAGTCCCTTGAAATAAGGTATGGCCCCATCATCTCATTATTCATTAGATTAAGGATGTTAAGACATAGTTAACTCAGTAGTAATTGTTATAGTACAATCAATTAGTAACTATAGTTTCTTTGGTTCACTTTGTGCAATCATCTACAACAATAGTGATGTATGAATTCCCTATTGAAGAAGGAGTAATGGGATCTATAAAGTCAATTAAAGATCAAAATGCTCTAGTGGTGGGATCTAGTATTTCAGTTCCCCAAAACAAGTTTTAATTACTACTTATTCATTGGCTTAAGGGTGTTAAGATATAGTTAAGTTATGGTTTACCCTAGGCATTACATCAATTTTTTGAACGTTGCTCTAGTGAAGTGTGTATCATTGTCTAAGATATGAGCATTTGTCATGCTAAAGCTATTTACCAAATGTGCTATAGTTTCTTTAGTCCACTTTATGTAATCATCTACAATAATAATTATGTACGACTTCCATAGTGAAGAAGGAGAGATGGGATTCATAAAGTTAATTAAAGATCAAAAATGCTCTAGTAGTGGGATCCACTGTACCTGGAACTCATTAATAAAAAGTTAGAAAATTAGACCAAATAAAATAAAAGAAAATAGAAAAGAAATTGTAAAATATGTAAGAAATAGCAAACATACTAATGATGGTGTAAAACAAAAATTAGAAAAGATTAATAACAAGAAAATAAGAAGATGTAAAATAAAAAATGTGTAAAACAAAAAGATGAAAAATTGAGGAGCCACTTATATGGTTAGCATGGGTGGCCATATCTCCCATGACTAAGTTGAAAGGAGAAGATCCAAAATATGGAGTGTAGTTGTCCATCTAATGAGGTGCTTGTTGTATTAGCTAGCTTATGCTTGTGAAAAGGTTTAATTTGTTGGATGTTGACCAACTATTTCTTGTCTAGGCTATCATGTTTGTAGATCATCATGGCCCTAGAAGAAAAAGTTTCATAAATGATGTAAGGTCCTTCCCACAATGTTTGAAACTTAGTTCATTGAGGTATGTGTGTGGGGTTTCAGTAAAGAACCTTATCTCCCAGTTGAAATTTAACTTTCCTAATTTTAAGGTCATGACACTTTTTGTTGTAGGCCTTGTGCAACTCGTTGGATGATAGGGCTACCAATCAGTTTTCATCTAATAGGTTGAGATTCATTAGTCTTTTTTTTTGTGCTAGACTTAAGTCAAGGTCAAGGTCATAGGCTATTGAAAGTGTATGGAGCTTAGATTGAATAGGAAGTGTTGGTAATTTTCTATACACAAGTTCATAGGAAGAATAGCCTATAGGAAGTTTCCATGTTGAGTGGTAGGTCTAAAGGGCATCATTGAGTTTTGTGCTCTAGTCCTTCCTATACCTGCTAATAGTTCTTGTTAGTGTCCTTGTGATTTCTCTATTAGTTACCTTAGCTTGATCATTGGCTTGGGGGTGGTAGGGTGTTATGAGTTTATGTTCAATCCCCAAGCATTGCATGAGCTTCTGAAAAGTAGTGCTCATAAAGTGAGTTCCATTATCAGAAATTAATGCACATGGCACAGCAAACCTATTAACAACATTTTTTTGTACAAATTAAGTAGCAATAGAAGATGGATAATTGATGATGGCTATTGCTTCTACCCATTTTGTACAATAGCCAACAATGACTATGATGTACTTCTTTTCATTCCACATGAGCATGATGGGACCCAAGAAATCAATACCCCAGATGTTAAAGGGTTCCAATGGTTGAATCCATTGTTGAGGTTCCTCCATTTGAGTAGTCATTTCACCATCTCGTTGGCATCATTCACACGAGTAGACGTAATGGTGAGCATCCCTAAAGATTATTGGCCAATAGTACCTTGCCATTAGGATTTTAATGATCATGTGTCTCCCACCATAGTGTCCTCCACAAGGACCTTCATGAGCATTTTGGAGAATGTGCAGTTGATTGGCATTAGGAACACACCAACGAACAAGGCCATTAGTGCAGACCTTGTAGAGGTGTTCATTTAGCTCCATGAAGTGAAGAAACTGCTATTTCTTCTGGTGGTCTAACCCTTGTGGCATCACCTAAGTAAAAAGATAGGTAAGAATGCCATCATACCATTTAGGCTCATTGGAAAATTGTTCAGTTATAGCCCTAGAAAAGAAAAGTTCATCAGGAAACATATCAAATAATGGATTTTCCTCCTCTTTTTCATCCCATTGTAACTAAGACAAGTGATCAATGAGCACATTCTCAATGCCCTTTAGATCTACCATCGTAAGATCGAATTCCTACAAGATCAACAACCATTGTATGACATAGGGGCTCACTGTTGGCTTGTTCATTAGGAATTAGATGGCACTATGGTCCATGTGCACAAAAACTTTGTATCTAAGCACATAATGCCTAAAATTCTCTAAAGCAAACATCATTATCATCAATTCTTTATCTGTAGTGGTGTAATTCAGTTGTGCACCCACAATGCTTTGGCTAGTATAGTGGATGTAGTATCGATGTTTCTTATTATCCATTTGTGTAAGCATAGCTCCCAAGGCATAATTTGATGCATCTGTGATGATATGAAATAGTTTGGACTAGTCAAGTGCTTGTAGGATTGGAGTTTCTACTAGTTTCTCTTTCAACTATTGGAATGCTTTTTCACATTCTAGGGTCCAAACAAAGGAACCATCTTTCTTTTTCAGCTTCACCAACGGTTTTGCAATCTTAGAGAAATTATTTATGAATCACCAGTAGTAGCTAATATATTCAAGGAATGATTGAACATCTTTGATAGTTTTTGGTTGGTGAGTTATTTCTTGGATGACCCTTATTTTCGTAGGGTCTACCTCAATTTTTTCTTGTGATATTCTATGCCCCAATACAATGCCCTCTTGGACCATTAAGTGAATTTTTTGCCAATTGAGCTACAAATTTATTTCAACACATAATTTTAGTACTTACTCAAGGTGGTCCAGAGTTTATTCAAATGTAGCTCCCTAAGTGGAGAAGTCATCCATCAGATTTCCACATCACTATCGATCTACTATTGGAAAATGCTTAGAACTAGGTGCTAAAATGTGGTAGGAGCATTGCATAGATAAAATGACATCTTGTAATATGTGAAAGTCTCCTAGGGAATCATAAATGTTGTCTTGGCTTGGTCCTCTGGCACAATTTGAATTTGGTTATAGCCACTATAACCATCTAGAAAGCTATAGTAGCAATGCACAAATATTGTGTCCAACACCTAATTAATAAATGGTAATGAAAAATGGTCCTTGAATGTTACCATATTCAACAACCAAAAATTGATGTAGACCTGCCACTTGCCTCCTTTCTTTGGCACAATTATGAGTGAACTAATCCACTTACTATCTGTAATGGGATAAAAGAACCTCACCTTGAGGAGTTGTTTGATTTCCTCCTTGACAATATGCTTTAGTTTGGTATTCAACCACCTCTATGGCTATTTTTTTGGCTTCATGGCTAGATCAGTGTAGATGTGATGCTGGCATATCCTAGGATCAATCCATGTAAGTTCAAGATATAACCAAGCAAAAGATGCTAACCATTTTTCAACTACCTTCAATACCATCTTTTTCTACTCTAGAGCAAGATTTTCATCGATTATAACTAGCTTCCCATTTTTCAAAAACAATATTCCATTATGGTTGGTAGCATTTTTAGTTCAAGGGGCTCTTGCTTGAAACTTTCAGGAATCTCCAACTCTTCCTAGTGAGTATCATCATTTGTATCATCAGATAGTTGGTAATGAACCTAATCAAGTTCATCCATGTTGTGACATATGTAGATGTTACTAATGATGTCCCTAGGAAGGCCCATAGTGCTTCATATGTAGAGATGCCTAAACCAGTGCCTCTAAAGAAAGATCAAGTAGAAAAAATAGTAGGCATTGAGCAAACTACAAGTACCACACTTACAAGTAGCACTCTAGCTACTGGTCAACAACAATAGTCTAGGCCTAGTAGTGAATCACAAACTGAGTAGTAGCAAAAATAGTAGCAATAGCAAGTTCCACCATCACCATAGGATTACAAGCCATTGATGAGTTATTTACAACAAATTTTTGAAACTATTAGTTAGGGAACAAGGGAGGGAGCCAACTTATAAAAAGAAAAAGATAGCTCCATAAGGCCCACTATATCCATAGACCCAGCTAGTGGGTAGGTGCTAATGCAAATAGGAGAGAATGACTGTGTGTAGTAAATATTATGGAACACTACATCATTCCAAGTGATGCATGATACTAGAGAAGAAGCCACAATTATGGTAATGCAGCATCAAGATGCAATAAAAGCAGCTGAGCTGATCACATGTCACATAAAAGAGTTCTTTAACATTCTTGTTGTGCCACCAATAGATCTTTTAGGAGCAAGAGATGTCCAAATTCTTGTTGGTTTCTCAATGAATCTTGTCGAACATGAGGACATACTTGACAGACTGTTACAGACAGGAAAAGTCATGTAGAATCTTTTTGATACCCCTAGTGATATCACTACAATGCAATTTGAAATGATTGTCATCAAAGTTGGTCATGGCTAAGACCAAGGTAGAGCATGCTAAAAATGAAGTTAGAAGATTGCAAGAAGAGCTAACCATCCTTGAAGCTAAAAGAAGAAATCCTACATAGTTTGTTGCATTAGAATAACTAGAATAGTTTAGAAATGGTCATGTGAATAGACTAATTGATCATAACATGCATATGGAAAAAGAGAAGAAGTAGGCATTATGGGATGCCTAAGTAGTAGAGGCACAAACATATGTACATGCTAAATCACTGACTGCCTTGCAAGAAGAGAATAAACAATTAGTTGTAGACAACACAAGATTGACCAATGTAGAAAAAAAAAGAATGTTCTTGAAGAAAGAATCCACTAAGTATGAGAACAACTTATGAGTGTCAACCAAGATATGAGTCATTTGGAAAGGGAAAATAGGAACTTGTCAATGGAAGAAGTCCATCCAATTCGACAAAAGTTGGGTATCGAAATTAGTGCATGGAAAAATAAGGCCAAGAAACATTAACATCTCAAGAAACATTTCAGAGGCTAGGTTGGCATGTACTATTAGATCAATGAGAAAGATATCCAAATGGCAAAGGCCAAGATTAGTTCAATCTTTGTGTAGAATCCTAACTGGTAGCTAATATTGGATAGCCTTTCTCATGTCCACTAGGTAGAAACAAGAACAAAGAACTATAGATTCAGGATCTAATTAAGTACATGGGGTTAGCAAACCTTCATTATAGTAACCTAGCCATCTTGATATTAGGTAGGCCCAAAAATGAAATGGAACAACAAGTAGCAGTTGTGTATTCTCTGTATGAGAAAGAGATTGTTGACAAAAAGGATGCACTATAAAAGTTACATGTAGAAAACTAAAAATTAAAAGTGGTTAAGGCTAGCTATTAGGGACAAAAGGACATTGTAGCTAACCTAGCTCATAGAATGTCAAATTATTAGAAATCAAGAAAAAAAACCAAGACATTTGAAGAAGAACGATGGTTGTTTGCGACCTTGTATGTAAAGGAAAATTAAATGTTTCCACAAATGACATGTCCATGGGATGTACTAGCTCTATCACACACACATCACTCAACAAGCATGGATGATACAAGATCCTAGTATAGAAGAGGAAAACCTTCAAGCATTATTGAATAGATACTAATTCAAGAAGCTCGATGATAAAGCAAAGTAGCCAATGGAAGAGCCACCACCACCAAGAACCTAATTACATCGAGTTGTTCCAAATTTTGTTTTATTTTTACTTTTCATGAACTTATATCAAGTTTTTGTAAAAATAACACCGTGGCATTTAGAGTCATGTAAATAGTTTTTTAGTCATATATAGTCAAATCTACCTCCCAATTTTGTAAAGAACACCATCCTCATTTTGTTTTAACTTGAGGATGAGTTTTCAATTAGTTTTGGGGGTATGATAAATTCAAATTTTAATGTGTTGTGATATCATAACAATGATATCATATCAATGATCTTGTTAATACAATGTCATAGCACATGTTATGTCATCTTTGATATGATGTCTCAGGATGTGTGCACCATTATAAATACAACACTTGGACATACAATCCACTAAGTTTTCATTCCCATCATAACAAAACTCTTGCAATTTTATTTCTTGAACTTAGACTTAGCAATAGAAGAGTAAATGCTCACAGTGTGATGTGTCATAGTTGAACGGTATATTTGTTTGAGTAGTTTGTACTTGGGCATAATTTGTGATGAAAATAAAGATTGAAACTATGTCCCGCCATTGCAACATTCCCTTAACTTAATATTTTATGTAGCATAATGTTTACTATTTTACTAGCATAATACTTTACTTCTCCCAAGCAATTTATTTTCACTTGTTAATGTTAATTGCAATGGATACAACTAATTTTTAGCATTCAATGTGATCTTTTGGTAATCCCAGTAATATTATCGCCTAGTTTGTCTAGTAGTGTAATACTTGTTTATCCTAGTGACAATTACATAGGCAAAAGATGTGTCTGGTAAATTAGGAAAAATTATCCATGGAAATAGGCTAAAATAGACTTAAGTTTCCATTATTAGTTAGAATTAACATTTAATTATACTTTCATCATGTTTACACTTAGGAGTATAACTAGCCCTACAACATCATTTATCATATGCCTCACTATAAACCAAACCATACACTTAGACTTCACTAGATTGGAGTGGAAAGAAAATGATCATGAACTTAACTCAATTACTATCATATCAACATTGTCCATCCACGGATTTTGATTAGGTCAAGTGTGAACAATCATGACTCGTATGGTTGGGTGTTGGATTACTCAACTACTCACCACCTTGATGCATGTGGAGCAAGTAATAGGATGAGACCACATCATGTACACAAAATCATCTCAATATCCAGAAGATTAACGTCCATAATTAATGCCAAAAAAGATGACAAAAAGAATTTTAAGAAAATATATTATTTGGAATTATTCCAGGAATTAACCCTTCCTTAAGGACTAGTTGGCTAAGCCTCTTTTATCTTGGTCATGGTTGATTCTAGAAGTAATTTGTAGGGTCTACCTATTCTTATCATTCTAAATCATAAAATCAAAAGATCCACCATGTGAGCAATCATAGGTGATGTGAGTAGGAGCTAGTGGCGAACTAGTGCTCTCATAATGCTAACCCATTGTCATAGTTTGTGCACAATCATAGGTGCTATGGGTTAAGTATCACAGTCATATGTATCCTCAATAATGCTTTCCCATTGATACATAGTCTAGGTCTTTAGGGTATAATCATAGGTGACATGGATCAAGTATTAGAGATCATTCCAAACTCTCCACAATGCTTGCATATTGATCTTGACCAATCCATCACCAAGAACTTGAATCACTAGAAAATTCATCAATTGAGATACTAGAGAGTTCAAAAGCATCAAAGAATGAATGAGTAGTAAAATATAAGCAATTTCATGATACCACAATTTGACTCCAACTTGGTTAGAAATGGGAGATTAACCATGCCTCATGGTCAAGTCATGATGAGAACCACAATGCCACCATGAATCAAGGAACTCACTTTTACTTAATTTCACAAGACCATAATCTTATCATGAGTAATCATAAACATCATACTTGAGAAATATAAACCTCAACTTGAATTTAGGAATTCCTACAAAACCACGACCTTACTATAAATTTTGATCTTTGCTGAAACCCTCACCATAAGTCATTGGCAAGAAATGCCACCAAAAATGTGTCAAAAGACATAAAGAAAATAGTGGTTAACACATAATTGAAATAAGAATTGTATAATAAGTGTTACAAGAATTACAATAACATAAAGATTCACATATATAATTGTTTACAATAATCAAAGAAATAATGCATTGACCTCCCAAATGAGTCATCAAAGCTTAGAACATATTGCTTTATCTTTGTTGGTTAGGAAAACCTGTAACATACAAGATCAAATCTTCTGTAGCACCAATGTAATACAAAGTTTCAGTAATGAGAAAAAGATATTTGAACTATCTATAATATGAAAAGAATGAATGTAATAACCCTATATTTATACATAATTCTAGGGTTTTCAAGATAACATCATAGTAATAGCTCACACTAGTAAAACTATCTAATAAGTTTCACAAAAACTTGAAAAGTTTGTCAAAATTCTAGTAATAAATAGAAAGTTCAAGTCCACTTACAAAAGAAATAGAATAAAGCTTTCTACAATTTTTGGAAAAAGATTATAATCTTCCAAATATTAAATTACCAACTTATTCTTAGTAAGGAAATACCAAGAAATCAATAATTTCTAAAAATAAATTATAAAAGCTAAAGCAAATTAAATTTTATAAAAAAATTGTAAGAGTTTTCAAAAATAAAATTAAAAATTAATATTAATTAAAAAATTCCAAGATTTATAAAAAGGAAAAGCATAAATAAAAATATGTATAGGAAGGTTGTGAGATGAAATCCTCAAGAAGCATAAAGTAATTAAAGTAAAATATACATTGGAAGCCAAATCATAGAAGAAAATAAACTAAAGCAAGATAGATAAACATAAATCAAGAAGTTGGGAACACATGTTGTT
This sequence comes from Gnetum montanum, assembly GCA_015680685.1. NCBI lineage: Eukaryota > Viridiplantae > Streptophyta > Gnetopsida > Gnetales > Gnetaceae > Gnetum > Gnetum montanum. The sequence continues at coordinate 137,133 of MNCI01010338.1, forward strand.
ACATTAATCACCAAAAATAATGAAATAATGCTATTAATATTTGGTTGAAATTAATTACAAATTTTAGTTATTATTTTCCAAGCATTTTATGTAACTAGGCATTCATAAAGAAGATGTAAAAAGAAAGATTTACTTTCACAAAGATGACATTGTGAAGAAATAATATTTGTATAAAGAAAAGTACTAATAGGAAGATCTTGATTTATTAGACATTATAAAAAATTTAAATTTTAGAATAACTCAAAATTTTTCAAATATCTCTTTTTTTTTCTTCCAAAATTATAGTAATAATTGCATTCTCCAAGACTTATTAAATTTGTTAGGAATAATCTCATTTTTGGTAATTATCTCATATTCAATTTTGGAGTTAAAAGGTGAAATAGATCTACCATGCTTCTAAAAATACCTAGAAGGTTACATGTAAACTATTGTTAAGTTAAAATAAATTATCAAGATCATAAATCAATTTTTTAAAATTTTTCTTCTGATCTTATTGAGATCATAGAGGCTTAAAACCTTATGTTATGTAATCCATCTATCATGAATTCATAAATAAAAAATTGTAATAATTTTTAATTTTGTCCAAGTATTATACAATCTAGATGAATTAGTAGCCCAAGCCCATTCATTAAAAGGAATCCAATATAGACTAATTTTCTAAAGCACATCTTTTAAAATTGTGACATGAATACAATTTTAGTACTTGCTAAGTGTGCAGCATCTCTACGAAAGTTTTTTAAGAATTCTAGAACAACGGATATAGATAGTCTAAAGAAAAGGAAAATAATGAGGAAACTTATTATAAGATCAATTATTATCATTTTTTTGGGTTTTCATTGCATAAGTCTATTTCTAAGAAGAAACATCTAAACATCATCAACATCAATGCATTTCGTAATCAATTTTACTAAGAGAGAAACACCCTGCTAATAATAATTAGTAAGACCAAGCCATTCTTTCTACTAGTAGCACAAATATTCCAAGTAACTTCAGAACCTTGCTGATTTTGATTAGTAGACCATATAAACTAACAAATAATTTAATCAATTTTTCATACTAAGATTTTGTAGGAGCCCAATAGCAAGGATAATAAACATAGTAGACCAAAGAATATGGTCAACTTAAAACTTTTCCAACAAGAACAAGCTTTTTTATTTCTATGTATTAAGATTTTTTCAATTTTATCAACAAGATAAATCCTTGCATGTTACTTTAGTTAATCTAAAATTAATTGAAATAATGTTTAGTCTGCATTCACTATGGTCAACATTCTAAGTTTACAAATTGTATATAGGATGGCACAATCAATGTACCTAACAAGTTACACCAATAAGGTGAGGTAAAAGCAACAAAGATGTCACTTGATGAATTAAAACATATATGCTACAAATAATTTAAATTAAAATAGAGTTGGTGTATTATTATAGCAAAAGGAAGAATTTGAGACTACAAACCCTTTTCTTCATAATTGTCAAGAACTAATAACCAAAAAAATTTTCTCAAAAAACTTATAAGGATAAATATTAAACATATAATATAGTAGTAAATAATGTGATTATTAATATTCTTTATTTATAATGTTATTTAAAAATAATTTTTAAGAAAATATTCAAAAATAATATAAATAGTATTACTATAAAAAAAGGATCATTCCTCAAAGTCTTAATGCTTATCCCATCAAGTAGGATCCTACAAGAGTTGCTAAATTAAAAATACTTCAAATGGCTCAAAACCAAATTTGAACTAGAAATCTTTTCATTCACCAATTCTTTGTAATTGGAGTTTGTTGTTGCAAAATTGTTCTATAAATAATTCATACAACAACCCATACAATTTCTAGGAAGATCTACCTAACTCACAACAATTCATACACTTTAGAAATATCTACCTAACTCATGATTATAAAAAAATTAATAACAATTCTTCAAATACTTAAGGATTTTGATAGTTTAGGAAAACACTTTTTCGATCAAATATGGACTTATCCTATCATGCAATGCAAAAATAATAGTTAAAGCTATGTAGTGAGATAAGATCCCTTTAAGCTTCCTACCTTTGAAATTTGAGCCTCCAAATTGACCTGCAAAATTAATCATGAGTTGACCATGAGTGGTGGTGTCTATCATGATCTTTTTCTACTTCACCATGAGTTGTGATTAGCTTGTGATCTATGCATCACAAATTATGATGAGATTGTAGTTAGGTAGATCATGGGTCATAGTTTGATGATGGTCTTGTAAAATAAAGAAAAAATATGTACTATGTAAACCATGAGCTGATCACAAGTTATATTTAGGTCATAATGACTATTCCAAATCCCTTGTACTTTAAAATACAATATAACAATTATACCAAGAGTTGTGGTATCCTCAAACTTGAAACCAAAAGGTGATCACATATCATTGTTGAGAAAAAATTTTAGAAATGATCAACATGAATTGAGATGAGGTCATGATGGTTTACCATGGATCATGGTAAGGTTAAGGTCAAATTAAAAATAGATAAACAACCAAAACGAGCACTTTATATAAAATCTAATATTAATTAAAATCTTTGGACATGAAAATTAGACTAGATCCATGATTTTGAGCCTATTCACAACAAAATTAAGATAATAATTATAAGGAAAATATAAATTCTTAGGAGAGATAGGCCAAGATGTGGAACATGCAAAAAAACATGAATAACATGGAAAAACCATTAATTCTTCCTTGATGATCTTTAAAGAATGATGAAACTTAGGTAGATACATGGTAATTCATCTCTGCAAATCTTTTGAACTTGGACAAAGCTCTTACAATATGGAAATAAGATTATAACATCAAATTAAGAAGATGAGTGTTAAATCCTCCTTTAACCATAAACATGAATATGCGAATTAAAAGAAAATGACATGAATTAGATAATTGGAAGTGAATCCCTTCAAGTTTAAATATAAATCTATATTATACTCTAATTTAGAAACTTGAATATGAAAAAACATTTAATTAACTTTGAAATTTGTATGAATCTCAAAACATGTTATAACTGTGTAAAAAACTTGAAACAATTCATGAAATTAAGAGAGTTAATGCAACTATAGCTTGAGAGAACTTGAAAAAAGATCTTGTAGAAGGGGATTCACTTATTAAATTATAAGAATCATCATGTAATAATGCAAGAAAAGAAAAGAGTAATTAAAGCTAGGAGAAGTTTAAGCTAAGCACTTAATGTATGATTAGATGCACACACAATGAAGGAAGGGATAAATTCTTCTATTTAATGCTCAATAGATCTTGGCATATTTACAATGAAGGGTTATATTGCTACTTATGATTTTTTTCTTAAGGAAGTTTCCTCATTTAGAAAGGGCCTCGACATTAAGGTTTTTGATCCTATTTTGTCATTTTAAAACATTTTCTTTGAACCTAACATTCTCTTTAACTTTGCTTCAAACAAAACAACACTTTTAACACCTATGCTTTGAATAAACATTTGAAACATAAAAGTAAAGACATTACTCTCCTTAACATGAAATGCTAATGTTCATGAAGGGGTATGGAAACCACACATTCACATTATTACTAACACGTGCTTCTTTAGTGTGCAATGTATGAGGATAATTTCATTTAAGCTTTGTGAGTCTCTTGTACTTAATTCTTCCACCGTGGATACTTCAACTATCTTCAAAAGATAGTTTATCTTAAATGCTTATGATGAATCATAAATTGGTTGTGTTGACTAGGCCCCATCAATGCATGATTTGATGCATTAACGTGGCCCCGTCAACATAGTGTTTACTTTTGCCTATAAATACGTGCTCACCCTCTATGTTTATGGCTTCTTTGTCACAGTTGTAGTGGAGCTCTTGTAGTTTTCTTGTGTGAAAGTTAAAATATTTTTCTAAGTGCCCATAGTAGGAGTCAAGAGTATACGAATCTTTATTCAAGCATTATTGTACCTAAGCACAACAATATGAATAGCAATAAAGACAAGCTTTTTTATAAACCTTGTAACACTTCAAAATAGATTAATTGTTTACTTATACATTTACTATTTTGTGCAATTTTATTTAATGCTTCAAGCAATCAAATAGTTAATTAAGCTAAATTAAACTAGGTTAAATAATGATTAATTAAGCACATAAGTACAACCACTTCGAGCATACGCTTGATGCTTTGTAATTCTAGTAACACTTAACATTTGGTAACTTAGTAACATTAAATGTGTTTAGGATGTGTACGATAAGTGGGAATGGATACTTATGTTAGGATTAGTTAGGAGTATCTCATAAGATCAAATTAGCAATTTAATTATTTTATTTTATACATTATTCTCATCCTTAGGTGACTTAAAACAAAAAACATAAAAAAAAGAAGATAAAAATCTTATGCCTTAATCGCACTTAACCATACCTTTGCATTTCACAAGTGTAATTGGGAAGATAATGACTGCAATAGTTAGTTCATTTCCTAGAGACTAGTATACTTAGAAGGTTATAAGTCCATAAAATATGATTGGATCGTGTGTGAATGCTTAGTGATTCGTATGGTTGGGCATAGGGGTACTCACCGCTCATCATTGAAACCATTTCCAAGGACTTGTAGTTTAATACATGTGCTATCTAGGACTTAGTGAATATTCTTTAGGATAGTTGGATCAAACCCTAAGGTCATAATCATTTGAAAAAAAAAATACATAATAATTAATCAAAACTATACTACAAGAACACTAAGAAATTGTTTCTAACAAAAATGTTTTCTTCTTCTCTCAAGTATGTCAATTCTAAGTCAATAGTATCACAAGGATGCAAAGTGGTGTACACTCATCTTGATGAGTTTGTACCCAATTTTTCTTATGTCCTTCATTAGGATGAACAAATGCAATGGTGAGACATGGAGGGGAATGTTGTATTGCCACCTAACTAGTCTGTTCCCAAGATGCTACTCCAAACCATTATAAGGTTGGACATCAAGGAGCTTCACAGAGAGTACATTGTGGAAGATTGACTTTCGAGACTACTAACCCACTAAGACATAACACAAACGAGATCGACAATAAAAAAAACCACCACAAAGACATGAATGGGAAATAGTTTGCTAGTCCCTTGTTTCTACTAAATCAAAAGAATAATAAGGAATCTCTTTTTGAGGATCCTCAACATGCAGACTCTCCACCTCTTGACTCTAGTAAAGGGAAGCCAAACTCAAATCCTAAACTAGTGATCAATAATCTAAGTTCTAGTAATAGTGAGCCCCATAGTTGTGGGATTTCTAAGAGAGGGAGTCAAAGTGGAAACTCTAACAAGTATAATGACGATCATTATAAGGATCATGGTCATGAAAAATGAAGGAAAAGTGGTAGACATCATGGTGGTGGTGGCAATCCTCCTCCCTTTTCACCATCTTCATCTAGTTTAGCTTCCTCCTCTAAATTTGAACAAAATCGTAGATGACAAGATAATAATGATAATTGTAGAGACCAACATGAATGAAGGAATGGCAGAGGACATCACAAAAATCATTGATATCATGATGATGAACCTCTACTAGCCACTCAAAATATGCTCAACATCACATAGGCTATTAGAATTTCTACCAAGCATGTGAAAGATAGCTGAATCAAGAGGCTAGACATGAACAATATTCCCATATTTGAGGGGGGATATAACTTAGATTTTCAAATGCATTTATAAGCCTTTCATGATGCATGTGCCTTACAAAATATTAAAAATGATTATCAAAAGCTCAAGCTATTCCCTAGAACACTCATTAAGAAAGCCAAAAGTTGGTACCAATATCTAGAACTAGAATCAATCTATTGATGTAGTATAATGCTAGAACTATTTAATGACAAGTATCAAATGTACTCCAAGGTGTCAAACTTGCAAAGGCAAATCCAAGGATGGAAACAAGGAACACATGAACCCTTGGATGCCTTTATGGATAAATATTATTCATTATTACACTGTTGCCCTAGCCATGGTTACTTTTAGTAGGATCATCTTTGCCATATCCTAGATGGGCTTGACTCAGAAACATGAAAAATCCTTGGGGTCTATGCCCAAGAAAGACTATCAAAATTAAGAGCCCATCAAATACAAAGGCTAATAGAGAAGGTAGAAAAAGTGGAAGAAGATTTGAGGAAATGAGAAAGTACAAAAGAATATAATAGGGACCCTTCCATTAGAAAGAAGGAGGTTTGCTTTTGTGACAATGAGGAAGAGTCACCTCTTGATGCGGTGGTGCAATAGAAGACCTTGTTGATCCAAAAATCTATGTCTTAAATTTTGGCCAAGGTAGATAAAATTTAGGATTTTTTGGATGAAAAATTCCAAACTACTCTAAAAATCATAGAAGAATCAAGATAACAAAGTAGTGATCATGACCATAGGAGGCAAAAAGAAGCATAACGTGCCTACCAAAAGGGGTAAGGGCAAAGTTGCTACAGTACAAGAAGTTGTAGAGACTAAATTCAATAATGACACTGGGTTGTGACATTTGCCACTATGAACATCCTAAGGAATGTTGCCCTGTTATGTCACAATTATAGGAATCTAGGATGTATGCTTTAAACCACAACTATCAAAAATGTAAACACCTAGAAGATTACCTTATCCTCAAGGTAATCCTAGGTAGTTCCATCAGCAACAACCTTTTATCCAAGTGGAACTCCACCACAACTATATGAGTAATATCAAAAGTGATAGCAACCATAATCATTACGGATGCCACCACCATGTCAACACTACCTTTATAGGTAGCTAGATTTGTATGGGTACTATGTTTAGCAACCCTTATCTCCACGTGACTCTTCTAGTCACATTTCTCCATTCTTACATCACTACCACCCTCTAGAAGATTAGAAGTTATTCTTTAACTCCTATAGGGAATCCCATATTCCATCCATACCCTCCTCATGTGTCCACACCTATTCCTCGATCCTCAACATAGCTACTACCTACTCCATCCATGTAAAGTGAGCTTCCAACCCAGATGCAACAATGTAATGCTACAAGGGTCATTAATCTACAACCAATTAATCAACCAAAGGGTTCAAAACCTACATATCATAAATGACCATTCTTTTGACCCAACAACCCCCCTAATCCCTCACAAACTCATGCAACCAGTTACTCTACTTCTTCCTCTTCCTTTGCAAGTCATCAAATCGAGAATCCTTCAAACCAAATGCCTTTCAAGATCCACATTATTATGTTAACTCATGCCGCATATGACTAGATTTAGGTTGGTAACCTTTCTAGGAAATTAACTGATCTTGGAAGTCCACTTATCTATTTGTAAATTACTGGGAATGAACCATGCAATTCTCTTCTAGATTTAGGTTTTGATGTTAATATGATTTTTCATAATATGTATACTGCATGGAACCTACTACCTCTAAAGAAGAGCAATATGAGACTAGAATTGATAGACCGTTCCATCACTATTCCATTGGAACTAGTAAAAGATATTGTGAGCACTATCTATGGGAAATCTTATCCTACTGATTTTCTAGTAATCAAAGTTGAGAACTACAAGGGGGATTTTTCAATCATTATGGGAAGGAAATGGCTAAGTACTATTGATGCAAAAATGGGCATCAGAGATATTTCCCTAAAAATTTCCAAGGAAAGTGCATTCAAAAACATCAAGAAGAAACAAGTTCCATGCATTTCTTACAATGATACAAGGTGCAACTATGTGCAAAAACTCTAGTCTATGAAAAGAGCATCCATGTATAAATGTAAGTAGTGTGCAAATGAGGAAGATATTCAAAGGTTCTTGTATGCAGCAGCTACAAAACAATAGGGCATCCAGTGGTTGATAGCTAATCTTGGAAGTAGCACACTTTGCATGGAACCTACTAAGATCCTAACATGTACCTATGTTAAAGGCATGGATGAACTAGAGAAAATTCATCACCAACTCTCTGATGATGCAAATAAGGATACCTATTAGAGAGAGTTGGAAATCCCTAAAATTTTAAACAAGAGCCCTTAGAGTTGAAAACTCTACCTACTAACATGAAGTATGCATTTTTGAAAAATGGTAAGCTGGCAATCATCAATGCCAATTTTGCTCCTAAATAGAAATGGATGTTGTTGAGGGTGGTTAACAAATGGTAAATAGCCTTTGCTTGGTTATATCCTGAACTCATAAATATTAATCCTAGGATATGCCAACATCATATCTATATTGATCTAGTCATGAAGCCAAAGAGGCAACCACAGTGGTGGTTGAATTCCAAATTGAAGTAGATCGTCAAAGAGAAAATTAAAAAACTCCTTAAGGTAGTGTTTATCTATCCCATTGCAAATAGTGAGTGGGTTAGCCCACTCATGATTGTGCTAAAGAAAGATGGCAAGTGGTGGGTCTACATTAACTTTCGATTGTTGAATATGACAACATTCAAACATCACTTTCCATTGTCATTTGTTGATCAAGTGTTGGAAACTATATCTAGGCACTGCTATTACAACTTTCTAGATGGTTATAGCCACTATCACCAAATCCAGATCAAGCGAGAGAATCAAGCCAAAACAATATTTACAAGTCCCTAGGGAACTTTTGCATATTGAAAGATGCCTTTTGGTTTATGCAATGCTACTGCAACATTCCAACACTTGTTCTTGAATATTTTTTAGCAATAGATTGGTAGCAGGATGGAAGTATTCATGGATGACTTCTCCACCTATGGCACCACATTTGAGCAAGCCTTGAACCACCTTGAGCAAGTGCTTAAAAGGTGTATGAAGAAGAATCTTCAACTAAATTGGTAGAAGAGCCATCTAATGATCCAAGAGGCATTCTACTGGGGTAGAAAATTTCTTAGATAGGGATTAAGATGGACCTTGAAAAGATAAGGATCATCCAAGGAATAACTAGCCAATTGAAAATCATTAAAGATGTTTGGTCATTCCTTGGATACACTAGCTACTACTAGCATTTTATAGATAATTTTTCTAAGATCATAAAGTCATTAATTGAGCTTACAAAGAAAGGTGCTCCATTAATCTAGACCAAGGAACACAAAAATGCATTCTAGAGCCTCAAGTAGAAGCTCATAGAGACTTGAATTCTACGAGCACCAAACTAGTCCAAACCATTTCATATAGTGATGGACACATCAAATTCTACCTTGGGATTCATGCTAACAAGAAACATTCATATTACATTCACTATGCAAGATGAAGCATTGTGGGTGCACAACTAAATTACACCAAAATGGAGAAAGAACTAATGATAATGGTGTATGCTCTAGAGAAGTTCAAGCACTATGTGCTTGGTTTCAAAGTGTTTATAGATATTGACCACAATGTCATTTTCTTCTTTATGAACAATCCAAATGTAAGCCTCCATATCATACAGTAATTGGTGATCTTGCAAGAGTTCAATCTTACAATGGTAGATTGAAAGAGGATTAATAATGTGGTTGTTGATATCTTGTCTCAATTATGATGGGATAACAAAGATAAGAAGAGTCTACTCTCTAACTAATTTCCTAATGAACTCCTCTTTATAAATGCAAAAAATGAATAAGTGCCTGATGAACCAAAATGGTATGATAGCATGCTCACTTATCTTCTTACTTAAGAGATGCCATAAGATATGGATTATAGGAAGAAAAAATAGTTTCTTCATCAAGCCAAATGCTTCATGGAAATCAACAGACACCTTTACAAGATGTGCGTTGATGGCCTAATTCGTTGGTGTGTACCTAATACTAATCAACTATGTATTCTCTAGGATACTCATGAGGGTCCTTGTGGGGGCCATTATGCTAAGAGACACACAACTATTAAGATCTTAATGGTAGGGTATTCTTGGCCAACTATCTTCAAGGACATCCACTAATTTGTCCACTCTTGTGAACACTGTTAACGAGATGGTGGGATGACCACTTGAATGGAGGGACCTCAATAGTGGATTCAACCACCAGAACCCTTTGACATTTGGGGCATCGACTTCATGGGTCTGATCATAGCCATGCCAAATGGAAAGGTGTACATAATTATCATTGTTTATTATTGCACAAAATGGACAAAAGCAGCAACCATCATTGACTATACATCATCTACTACTACATGGTTTGTACGAAAAAATATTGTAAACAAGTTTGGGATGTCACATGCACTAATTTCTAACAATGAAACCCATTTTATAGGCACTAACTTTCATAAGCTTATGCATCGCTTGGGGGTTGAACATAAACTAACAACACCCTACCAACCCCAAGCCAATGGTCAAGCAAAAGGTACTAATAGGGAGATCACAAAGATCCTGTTGAGAACTATTAGCAAATATAGAAGAGACTAGAGCATAAAACTAAAAGATTTCCTTTGGGAATACTACTTAACATGGAAACTTTCTAAAGGCTACTCTTCTTGTGAGCTCGTGTATGGAAAATTAGAAACTCTACCTATCCAATCTGAACTCCATACACGTTCAATAGCCTATGACTTGGACCTTGACGTTAGCATCAAAAGAAAGATTAATCAACCTAAATGTGCTAGATGAAAATTGATTAGTAGCACTATCCTTGAATGAAATGCACAAAGCATGCAATAAAAACTATCATAACCTTAGAATATGTACAGTAAAATTTCAACTTGGAAACAAGGTCCTCTACTAGAATCCCATACATGTACCCAAAAGAAAAAGTTCCAAACATTGTAAGAGGGGCCTTATATTATCTATGAAACCTTTTCTTTTGGGGACATGTTAATCTACAAACCTCAAAGCCTAAACAAAAATTAGCTAGTCAACATGAAATAAGTAAAACCTTTCCATGAACCTAAGCAAACCAGTGGAATAAACGCCTCATAAGATGAACAACCACACCTCATCTAGAGCATAGTCAGTTGGTTGAAGTAGCATAATGCGTTCATTTTTAGAAGAGGGATCAAATCTCTTCTAGAAAGTCTAGTGGATCTAAGAGGACCTAAAAGTTATATTAATATGATCAACAATAGTAGAGGCTCAGTAGTAAATAGTAGATGGTGGAACCATGCATGGGCCTATAACTTATTTTTCTTACAAGAAAGTTGGACATGTTCATAAGGATTATTCCAAATTTTGCAACTATAGTTAGCCAAGTAATAAGAGTTTCAACTTTTCCAAGAGTTTGGAAGGAGAAGATCATCAATAAGGTGAAAAACCTACTAGTGGCTAGGATGTGCTGTGATGCATGCACATGTGTATGCCTTGATGGATTATCTAGTCAATGCTTAGCCTAACACCGTGATGAAGGCTAGAGGTATGATTTATGATTTATGATTTAGTAGTTCTAAATTTCTTTTATCCTAATGCAAGCCATTCTTTCATTGATCTAAATGTAGTTTCTTTGTTGGGCTTGATGAATCATTATCTTGATTAAGGGCTTACTATGGATCAAGTGTGTAGATCTATATCCTTGGTAATTTAGAATGTCACTTGATTTAATGATCTCTATATCATGAACCCAAGGGACTATGATGTTATCTTACATATCGATTTGTTATCTCACTATTAGGATAGCTTGGATTATTGTTGCAAGGTACTTTTCATGATGACAAATGATGGTGTCTAAATGATAGTACATACCTGGCCATATAAGGTCAAGATGCATCTTGTTTCATCAAGATTTTTTTTTACTAATTGTTGAGAAGAGATCATTCTTATTTTGTAATTTTCATGCATGATCTTCCTTTGTCGCAAGGAATTGATTAGATTCCTATTGTTTTTTTTGTTTCTTGATGTTTTTTATTCTAAGTTATCTAGTTTGCCTCTAAGGCATCATGTTAAGTTTGAGATTTCTCTCAAACCTAAGATAAAACATATCTCCAAGGTTCCACACAAGATATTCCCTATTGAGTTAGCTAAACCAAAGATTTAGCTTTAGGAGTTGCTTGATAATAGCTTGATTCATCAAAACGTATCCCCTTGAGATTTTTTTATCCTTTTTGTAAAGAAGAAAGATGGTACTATATAGTTATACATTGATTACTAGTAGTTAAACTAGGTGATAGTGAAGAAAAAGTATCCTTTGTCATACATAGATGATTTGTTCATTTAGTTAAGGGAAGCTCGAGTGTTCTCTAAGATTGATCTAAACTTAGGGTATTGCCAAGTTTGAGTTGAACTTTTGGAATGTCAAAACATTGAAAAAAGGAGAAAGTAAAAAATGTGCTTGTGGAATCTTGAAGGACTTGGAAAATACAAGAGCTTGATAAGAGCATGTTAAGACTAAGATGAGAGCTAAGATATCAATCTAAAGTGATGAATCATTAACCAAGATTGCAAGATTTTAGAGAAGTCATAGGGATGCATGACATCTAGAAGTTAAAATAATATGTTCTAACAACTATCAAGATGTACCAAAGGAACAACAAATGTCCTTGCTAAAAAGCCTAGATCTCAAGTGAGACATCCTAGAAAATAGCAGATGACCCAAGTACAGTTAAGATGTGCTAGTCAAGATGTCCCATGTAATACATACTAATTAAAGTAATACATCCCATTTACAAGCATCAAAAGTTAGTGAGATGTCCAAAGCTCAAATGAGAAATCTAAACTAGCCATTTTCTAGTTTGTACAATATCCATTCAAGATAATATCTCATTTAATACAATATCCATGTAATACAAACTTGAATGGTCATTTGATCTTTGACAATATCCATGTAATACAAACTTGAATGGTCATTTGAGCTTTGACAATATCCATGTAATACAAAGGCTATAAACAAGATAATATCTTTATGAAAAGGAAAAGTACTATTCACATGAATATTTCCTTCATTATACACATCTTATGAATCAATTTGTTTTTTAATTTTTTATCTTTTGTGACTTAATTATTGTAATTGTTGAGAATCTCAAAGCAAAAAATCTATAATTGGAGTGCATTCCCTCTTTGATCTTTTCTTTCTTCCTTTGTAACCCCTATGGTATTAATGTGCTTCTTATGGGAATGCATCTCTTGAGCTCATTGTGAATTTGCATGGTTGGCTATGTCTCTTAAGAGAATATACCCTATGTTAAGCTCAAGTTATTGTAAATGCTATGGGATCCTTGAAACCACATTTTGAGGTTGTTAGGACCTTGTGATATTGGATGTGTTTCTATGTGAAAACACCACTTTCAGAACTCAAACTTTATAAAGGTTATGGTATCCTTAAAACCACATTTTTCAAGAAATAAAGTCTAGAGATATGCAAGTATTCTACCCTTCAAGTGTGAACGTACCCAAGTTGAAGAACTACGTACATCTAAGTGCAGTTTTGATTTTTATTGGTGCAACTTAATTAACCCCCCTACTAATTTTTCAATCTTTAGTTTGCATCAAAGAGAAGAATGTTTCCAAGGTAACTTTTATGATAGGGTAAGGACATTTTCAGTTTTGATTTTTCCATTTGGACTTACTAATACCCTTCTTATTTATGAACTTCATGAATAATGTCATGAGACCATGCCTAGAATAATTTATTATCATATTTATTAATGATATTTTGGTATAATATTTCTCCAAGGGTTGCATTAGCAACACCTAAGGATCTTTTTATAAACTCTCAGAGAACACTAGTTGTTTTTTCAACTTCCAAGTGTTTCTTTTGTATTGTGAGTTTAGTTCTTAGGTCATGCTGTTCAAAGGCTAGTATAGTAGTAGACCTCACTAAGATATCAGCTATTCAAGATTAGCATGTTTTCAAGGAAATTAGGAAGGTTCATAGTTTTCTTGGGCTAAGAGGTTATTACAAAAAATTCATTGAGAATTTCTCTTACATCAGTTAATATCTTATGAAGCTATTACAAAAGGATATTTTTTTCTTGTGGGATCAATATATCAAACTATCTTTGATGAACTCAATGATAGATTGATCTTGACTCCTATTTTGATCTTACCTACCCTAGATAAGTTGTTCTATGTTTATACTAATGCATAAAGTGAAGGTTATGTGTGCGTTCTTATGTAAGAAGGAAACGTAGTAGCTAGTGCCTCATCATAGCTTAAGCATCATGAGATGTGATACCCAATTTATGGCCTAGAGTTAGGAGAAATGATGTTTTTATTAAAGGTTTAGCACCACTATTTGTTCAAAGAGTAGTTGATGATTTGGACAAATCATAAGAGACTATAGTTGGTCATAGTTGGTCATAGTTGATGATTTTTAGCTAAAAAGACTCCAACCAGTGTGGAGGATGTTACATAGTTGGTCATCTCTAAGATTGTATAAATACATAGCATTTCTACAAAGATTCTTTTGGATCATGATGTCAAATTTGCTTCTCATTTTTGGCATGCATTCATGTATAACATGAGTACTAGGCTAAATATGAGTTCAATCTATCATTTGCAAATTGATAGTTAGGTTGAGAGAGTTAATCAAGTATTAGAGGTCATGATTTGATCTTATGCTTTGTAGTTTTTAGCCAGCTAGGATAGCCTATTACCATTGGTATAATTTCCTTACAAAAATAGCTATTAAGCTAGTCTGAATAAAGCACCACATGAATTTTTATATCGAAGACCTTGCAAAACTCCTTTATGTTAGGATATAATTGAGGATAAATAGTGTATAAAATTTATGTTTGAGGATGAAAAGAAGATTGGGAAGACTTGTGAGTGGTTTAAAGCAACTTAGGATCATTAGGAAAGCTACATGAACCATAGAAGAAGATTGTTCAAGTTTGTAGTTGAAGATAAGATGTTTATTCATGTTTCTCCACTGAAAGACTTAACACATTTTAGTTAAAAAGGTAAACTAGCATATTGTTACATTGGATCATTTGATGTTCTTCAGCACATAAGATAAGTTGCATATCATGTTGGTTTACATCTACAACTCTCAAACATGCATGATGTATTTCATGTCTCCATGCTTTAGAAGTATATCCTCAATGTAAGACATGTTGTTGATTGGATTGAGATATAGATTTAAGTTAGTGCTCTATATGTGAAACATCCTATTAGGATCATGGATTGCATGAAGTGTAATTACATAACCAAGCACTAGTTTTATAAATGTCATTAGTAACCAATAGTTCAAGCATGAAGCATGAAGCCCTCATCAGCAAATGAGCGCATTACTATGTCATAACCATGATGTCAAAATATTTGGAATTCATCATTAGCATATTTAACCATTTTCAAATAGCCAATTTAGCAAAAAATACCTTACTCCAAATTTTCATCATTTCATTTCAACCTCACTACACCAATCATGAGTATTCCTTGGCATGATTTGACAACTATACAATCAAATGTGCAAAGAGAATCATTGGTGAAGATCCTACAGTAGTGTTTCACATTCTTTGTTGATGTCTTTCGAGTCAATCCTTAAAACATCAACAAACAAGGGCCAATGAAACACCTCAAAGAAAATTTCAATTGTAAATAGGGAAGCCTTGTGATCAAATTTCATTATGTAATTCTAGTCAGATTTAAGAACAAAAAAATGCCTTAATTTCCCTTGAAAAAGTTAATATTATACCTTATTTTGCCAAAATACTTGAGTATTCTTACTTTTTAAAGTGTAATTCATGATATGGAACATGAAAAACACCATGAATTATGCTAGAATAGCATAATTAAGCCTCACAATGTCAAAAACATTAGCATTTCCAATGAAAGTGTCAAAAACGCTGAGGACAACAATGCTATAGTTTTGGACCATAACAAGTGCAAAAAACATTGTGTATAATGTTCAAAAAATTTTCCAAGCTAAGTTAATATAGAAGTAGCAAACAACGACCTATAAAAACAAAAATTGACACAATTTTTGGGTGCTTTTAAATCATTCAAACTCTTCCAAACTTGATACTTTTGGAACAAAGCATAGATTTGAAAGCCCAAAGCCATTTTTCCAACACTAATCATTAAGAACATTGAGATTCTATTATATCCTATATACCAAGCAAGACATATGTGTTTTGAAGGATTGTAAAATACATCCTACCCACCTACATACGAGAATTTCAACAAAATTTTCATAAAGATCTATGCAACATTCATAGTTTCATACTTCAAAAGTCCAAAGATTTTCCAAATTAGTACTTTCTCACCCTATGTTTTCCATTAATATTAATACAATTTTATAGAGTTTTAGTCACATATTTCTCTTACTTTCTAGATTTCCCCTTGATCAATTCTTAGATCTAGAGTTGGGTCAACTACTTACAAGTTATTGAATATTCCCATATATTTTTATCATTTTATCTTGGTAACACACTCTTAAGTCCTTAGATGATAAACAAGACTACCTAAGGTACCTCAGATCCTTTTTGAGGGTTATGAATCTTGATGTAAAACTATTCCATGAAAATCTATTCAATTTCCATCATCAAAATTTTCTATCATTATAGGAAGTGAAAAGAACATTATGTATAATGTATAGGAACTTGTCCAAGCCAAGTCAACATGAAAATAGCAAATCATGACTATTTAAGTAAGAAGTGATACCATTTTAAGGACTTTTGGATCATTGAAAACTCTTTCAAACTTGAGACTTTTGAAGCATAGCAAAGATCTGAAAGCCTAAAGTCATTTTCCAAGCATTGATCATTGAAGCTTTGAAAACCTATTGTAGACTATAGATTGAGTGAGCTTGATGTGTATGGGAGAACTCTAGAACATGCCCCACGCACCTACAGACCAAATCTTTAAGAGCATTTTCATAGAAACCAATGTAACATTCGTAGTTTCATACTTTCAAAGCTCAAAAGCTTCATGATTTGTATTTTATTACCATGTATTTGTTGAAAATAAATATAAGTTTTTAGTTGTTTTGTCATATATTTCTGCATATTTTCTACATTTCCTTTTAATTCATTCTTGGATCCAATGTTGGATTTAATATTTACATGTTATCATCTATTTTTACTCATTCTCACGTAGTAGCAAACTCTTACGTCCTTAGGTGATTGCCAAGGTCACCTAAGATACCTCAAATCCTTTTTGAGGGTCATGGATCTTGAGGTAAAACTATTCCATACAGATCTATTCAATTTCCAATGTCAAAATGTTTTTTTTTCTATAAATAAGAGCTCAACCAAATGGGTACTAGAGCTTGGAGCTTAGAAGGAAAGAATGACTTTTCTTCTCGCACCATAGAGGTTTCATGCCTTCAAATTTGATTTTATCATATGACACCTCTTGATGATTTCTCACATCTTTAAGTTCAATGTACTTAGTAATCATTTTCATCCAACAAAGGATAGATTTAGTTCCTTCATGCCATTGAAGGATTTGACTTCAACATGTAGCATTCTTGAAGAATGTATGAAAGCTTTTGAAATGGTGACTTCAGTTCCTCCACCTTAATTCCTTTGAGCCTTATAAGAAAATTTATTTTTTTCTTTTCTAGGAAAAATGAAAACTTGAGACTTATTTTCAAGACTAGAAGCACGAAGAAAAACATCACCTTTATCTTCATCTTATGCAAAGTCTTCATTTGTAAAAGGAAGATCATCTTCAAGGGATGACATTAATGAATGTCTTGAAGAAGGTCTTGGTGAAGAATTACATGAATTATACCCTTGCTTGGATGTTTTTGATGAAGTAGCATGTTCTTTGTTTTCTTCATGCTTTTTATGTTTCTCAACAATGAGCTTGAAAGCACTTATTTATCATCCATGTTTGTTGATAAAGCTTGAACTATCTTCTCCTTTGGAGGAATGATGGAAATTGATCTAAGCGGTAATTTGTTAAAAAGTTATACAAGAAAAGATGAAAGTTTCAAGATTTCTTATATAATAAAATAAGAAAGATTCAAATTTAAGAGAAATGAATGCGAGATATTTAAACCCTAGCTAGTATAAGCCAATTGGTATGCAATTTCATAATTATCATTGAATTCTTGAAAGATATGACAAACTTAGGAATCAAAGTGAAATTTTCAAATCCTAGGATGAGTGGAACAAGTAGCAAGAGAGAATTCACCCAAGATTAAGAATTTGAAGTAATTCTTTGAAATTGAAATGATAATTATCCACTTGAATGCAATTGTCTTCAATTCCAAGTTGCTGTGATACTAATCTCATTAGGAGCTCTCATGGATTCCACAATCCAAGCTCTCTCAATTTCATAAAATATAAAATTTAAATAATAAAAGAAAATAAAAAACTTATTCTTGCTAAAATGAATAATTTACAACTAAAAGGATGTTGACCTTTTAGTATGTCAAAACCTTAAGAAAAATGAAAAACATAGAATGTCGTAGAATGTGATGATTTTTAAGGGAATGAATGAGAACTAAAGAAATGGGATCTACAAAAAGATGTTAAAGAGGAGACTTCATGGGCAAGATGAAATCTTGGATAAGCATGGATAAAAGTGAAGGCTATGAGTCAAATGAAGATGCTTGAAGGATTGGAAAGAAGCCAAATTGATAAAATGATGTTGTAGAAGACAACATGCAAGATTTGAGGAGATGTATCCATTTTAGAAGAGATGTCTCCATAGAGAAGTCCCACTTTTTAGGAGACATGTCCCCAGAATTGAAGTTAATTTCAGAGAGACATCCAAATCTCAAAGGAGACATCTATACTTAGTCATTAGATAGTCATTGTATGAATTCTGATGTGTTTTCATAAACTCTAAGACTATAAGAAGAATTTAATCTCTTGTGTAATGCGTAAGCATTGAAAAAGCATTATCAACATCAAAGCCATCATTATCTATTCTATTATATTGTACTTATGTACTTCATTTGTCATATCATTTCCTTGATTATTTGTAGAACTATGCTTCAAAGTACAAGGACACATCATTTAAGTTATACTATTTCCTTATGTTTTTATTTCTCTATTGTAGCCTTGTGAGGTTGATGTGCTTTCTACAAGAAGGCATCGTAATTAAGCTTGTCAAGATCCTGTGAGATTGCATATTTGTGTAGCATCAAAACACTCTAGAGTAGAGCTAAAGTTGTAAAGGTTGTGGGATCCTTGAAATCACATTATGAGCTTGTTGAGACATTGTGGGGTTGATTGGTTTTGTAGTGATGAAACCCTCCAATGTAGAGCTTAGAGCTTGTACAGGATGTGGTATCCTTCAAATTACATTTTGAGAAAAAAATTTCAAAGGTATGCAAGGATTCTACCCTTCAAGTATGGATGTATCCAAGTTCATGGAAACATGTAAAATTTGGATGTGGTTTTTGTGACTACTTAATTTTGATTTGGAAAACTTATTCATCACTCTCTTCTAAGTTCTTGATCCTCAAGTGGTATTAGAGCCTAGTTCTCTTTCATTCAACTTCCAAGTGTGAACTATGCATGGGACATCTTACATAAAGTCACCACTGTTCAATTGGTTAGAATTTGCCTATTGAAAGGTAAGGATGCAATGATTCTTCAAGTCTATGAAGTTTGAAATATGGGAGTCCATCCACAAAGGCTACACATTGCACGTTAACAATGCAACAAAGACCATCAAGCCCCAAAGCAAGTGGACACAAGAAGAAAGAGATATGTTTATGTATGATTCTAAAGTAAAATTTTTTTTATATTGTGTATTGAATAAATCTTAATTTAAAAGTGTAGTTAGATGTAAAAAGGCTAAAGAAATTTGGAAAACTTTAGAAGCTACCTATGAGGAAACATTGATAGTTAAGGAATCCAAACTTTTAGTTTGGAAAAGTGAGTATGATAAGCTTAGAATGAGAGAAGGAGAAAAGATAAAGATTATTTCTCTAGGGAAAATGATCTTATTATGGTTATCAGGGATACAAGAAAGGACTTCCCTAGAAGTGATGTAATAATAAAAATGCTTAGGACTGTTCATCTAAAATTTAGACCTAAGGTTACAGCCATGGAGAAGATTATAGATTTTTAATTTTAAAATTTGAAGAGCTAGAAAGTGCCCTTATTGCTTATGAAATGAACCTCATAATTGAAGGGGAAATAAAAGAAAATCCCATTACCCTAAAATATGCCTTCAAGGAAAAGGAACTTGTTGAGTAAGACAAGTGTAGTGAGGAAGAAATAACACTTCTATCAAGAAGGATACAAAAGATTATGGAAAAAAGGATTAAGAACTCCAATCAACAAAGATCCAATGAATTCAAAGGTAAGGAAAGAGGAAAAAAATTTTCAAGTTCTAACTTTGATTCCTTTTTAATAGAATGTTGGGTTTGCAGTGAAAGAGGCCTCATGACCTTTGAATGTCCTAGTAATGATAGGCTACAATGGAAGGACAAAAGTGATATGGAAATGAAAAAGACCAACTTATACACTAGCTAGGATGATGAAGAACAAAGTGAAGAAGAGGTGGAGGATGATGTAAAAAATTCATACGTCATCTATATGGCCTTCACAACTGATGATGCTAGCACCTTTGATGATTAATTTAAAAATGAAGAAGAAAGGTATGAACTTTTGCATAATGAACTTTTATCTTTTTAAAATCTTTGCACAGAGGTGAGTAAATAACTAAAAATTAAGTATCAATGTATTTTTTCATTAAATATAAAGATTTATAATCTCAAAAAAGAAATCTTAGACCTTACGGCCAAGAATAAAGAGCTAACCACATCTTGTGAGCAGATCAAGGAAGAACTTATAGATGTCAAACTTGTAAATGAGAGGCTAGTTAAAGGAAAAGAGTCCCTATGTATGATTCTTGGAAAACAAAGAAGTCCACATGATAAAAGTGAAATAGGATGTTGTTCACAAGAAGAAGCCTCTACATAGACTCCATCTCAAAAAAAGGCTTCTCCAAAGAATGAAGAAACAATAAGCACTACATTTCAACCAAGAGCAACTCCAAGGTTTGATCACTTTAACCACTATAGGAACTTTAGATGTTATTATTGTAATAAATTTTGGCATTATTAATGGAAGTGAAATTTAAAATATTACCACAAGAACACCTAGTCGTATCATAAGACTCCTTGGTCTTACCCAAATGCACCTAGAAAGGAAATCTTGTAGGGACAACAGGAATGAAGGACAACTTAAAAGGACAAGGGAGTTAAAAAAGTAAGGAGAATAAAAAGGAAGAAACATGAGAATGAGAGAACTCTTCCCAAAAATTTTGTGAAATAGGGCCAAGCCTTGGAAATTAAAGAATTTTGCATGAGAATAGAAACCTTGAGAGAGGAATCTCATACTCAAGCTTACTATACACCTTCATTCTTATCAACAAGAAAGGTAAGAAAAGGTAAGTCTTTGATTCATTATTTCTATCTTTTAAGATCATAATCCTTGGTAGTCATTCCTAAATCCCATCTTTTCAAGCCCCATATAGAAGAGACATCTTTTTGTAGACATCTCCTAGGAGATGTCTACTCCCAAACAGAGATGTCTACTTGAGTTTTTTGTCAACACGAAATAAACATCTTCTTTTCAAAAGAGACATCTACTTGTAGTTTTGGGTGTGGAGAAGACATCTATCTTCAAAGAAGGTATAGGCATCTACTTTTTCATTAAAAATCCTCATTTGGCAAAATTATTAAAAAATAAATCCTTCATTTTGCTCATTTTCAATGAAGATGACCATGAAGAGGTGACCAAGGCTCCACCAACAATAGTGATTTGAGTAGCAATGGCCAACAAGAAGGTTAGAACATTAAGGGCATCAAAAAAAGAAGAGGTTAAGGAGAGCATCCACTAGGAACCCAAGCACATACAACCTCCAGTTCAGGTCTCTCAATGTCCAACACCAATTTGAGGTAACTCGAACCATCACCATTATTTTTTAGCATTCTTTATCCTTTCCTCTACATAGGTAGCACATCTTAATGAGTTTCTTTCAAGTGTTGAATTGGGTTACCTTCATTTTCATTGATTTCTATGTGTCTAAAGTTATTATCCAAGAATTTTATTGTAACATCGTTATTATGAATGCTACAATTGGGCCATTTACTACCATGGTTGGGGGCTTGATGATTGATGTATGTTTTTGATGAGCCACAATATCATGTACACGATATCGCGTCTGCCCCCACGATATCACATACGTAATATTGTGGCCTGCTAAAACATCTATAAATAAGAGGCGACTTTCCCTATTCTAGGCATCTAGACTTAGACCCTTAGCCAAACTATAGCAATTTTACCATTCCAAAGTTAGAATAATTTCCATGTGCCCGTAGTAGGAGTCTCAAAGTGAACAGATCTTTATTCAAGCAAATTGTACTTGAGCACACATTTGTGTATGGCAATAAAGACAAAATTTCTGATAAAATTTGCAGCATGTGGACTAAGATAAATAGGATTTACTTATTATTAATTGTTTAAATAATTTCCTAGATAATTAATCTTTCTCAATCCTTGACTCTCCTAGTTAAGTGCACTCAGTACGACTGCTTCGAGAATGTGTGTAATGCTTGGTAACCTAGTAACGAGTAGCGTTTGGTAATCCTAGCAACGTTGCACTGGCTCAGGGTGTGTATGGAAAGTGGGAATAGATACTGGTGCTAGGACAATTAGAACTTAGTTAATGAATAGTTAATGAAAGTTAGTCAATTAGTTCTCTTCGCCTTTCTCATTAGCATAGGACATTAAAAAGATATAAGATATAAAAATCATATACCTCAAGCTTACTTAACCATACAACCGTGACAATACAAGTAAGTTTGGGAAGATACCGATTGATTAACCTTAAGTATTCCATTAGGGCGCATAAGCACTTAGTCCTTGGAGTTCGACCGGATCACACGTGGGACACTCGTATTCTTATGGTTGAGTGTAGGGGTACCTCGCCACTCATCACTTTCCAAGTGATCAATGTAGCTCTTGGGATCTTTAGTGCTAATGTTTTCCAAGTTTCCATTCATTCCATGAATGATATTTTTACGAATGGTGTAATTCCCATTACTCAAGATGAATTTTATGATGCATTATTTGGGGATTCTATGTCTCTAGGTAGAGGAATAATTTATAGGAATAAAATGTCTCTTGATGCTTCCACTCTATCACTCATTATTGTAAAAGGGGGGAGCTATAACTATCTTCTATCATCCCAAGCTTTTGTTCTCTACTACACACTTATAGGATAGCCACTAGAATTGGAACATGCTCTCTCTGTTGTGACATGTTGAACATGTTTATCAAAAAGAGGATCTTTGAACATCCTCGCCTTATTAGTATACTAATTCATCAAAGAGGTATGTCCATTCCTAAGATGCCTTTTCTCAAAGGCAAGAGGAGCCTTGATGAGTATGTAGAGAAGAGGGTCTCCTCCCATGTTGATGAAGCAGGTCCCATCACTAGGCCACCTCCAACTAGAAGAAGATATTGACATCATCATCTAGGACCTCTTTTTAGTTGAGAAGGTCCAAATCTGTTAGTGGATAGGTCAGATATTTCCTCAAGAATCTACTTCATCCATTTTCTCATACCTTAGAGATGATTAACATGAATTTATCTTACTTACCTAAGAGAATGGATGAAACTAGAGTACCTCTTCCTCTTGATGAGTAGTAGTTTGAGGAGATCACCACTCCTCCTATTTACGATAGTGAGGAAGACCTTCTTGCTCCATTAAGACATTCAGCAGTAGTTTGACCTTCCCAAGCCTATTATTTGGAAAATGAGTCCAATTCAAAGGAGCCTGTTGCACCACTGGCACATGTCTAGGGGGACCATCCTAATCCCATGTAGCCTAGACCTAGTTCTCATCATCATGATGATGCTTCTAGATCATTTGAGTAATATCCTGTGTAGAGAATATTTAGGACTTCATCCCAATGGAGGCCTATCAATGCTATCACATATGAAAGGAAGGGAACTTCCTCATCCTCTTAGAAAGCTCCATCATAGCTAGATCCACTAGCTTCATCTCAATTTTGAGTGAAGCTTCATCCATAAAGAGATCCTATTTAGCCATCCTCTTCAAATGATGATGACAAGAAACACATGTTCAATGCTAGTACCAATAGCGATGATGATGAGGAAGAGACATACAATCCTTCTAGAGGTACAACTGCTTCAGATGAAGATTCAGATGATGCAA
Organism: Gnetum montanum; assembly: GCA_015680685.1. Classification (NCBI taxonomy): domain Eukaryota; kingdom Viridiplantae; phylum Streptophyta; class Gnetopsida; order Gnetales; family Gnetaceae; genus Gnetum; species Gnetum montanum. The sequence goes on from MNCI01010338.1 coordinate 161,048, forward strand.
CCAAGGTTAGTGATTAGAGTCCTCAGGTGCTCGCTCTATTTTGATGATGCCCAAAAAGGAGGAGATAGCTTCATGTATACATATGTGGTTTTTGTAAATGCTAAGGATATTTTAGTGGTTGTAAAGTATGGACAGTTTCTGAATGGATAGTTTTTGGATAGGTTGTATGAACAATTTGTGGTATGGATAGAAGATGCTTATCATGATTATATATTTGTGCATTTTTATGGAGACATGTTTTTTCTTTGTATAGCATAGATTATTTTTTTGATTTCATGCAATCTCTACCCTTTTCCTTGAGCTTTAGAGCCATTATCCTCATTATAACCTTGGCTACCATTGGAGTCTTAATATTCTTATTAATTATTGTTATTTGATTTATTTATCAACTCATCCATTTTATTAAGTTTTGGACATAATCAAAAAAGGGGAGGTTGATGATCTTTTGGTATGTCAAAACCTTAAAAAAAATGAAGAACATAGAATGTTGTGGAATGTGATGATTTCTCAGGGCATCGATTAGAACTCAAGAAATGAGATCTACAAAGAGATGTTAAAGTGAAGACTTCATGAACAAGATGAGAGATTAGACAAGAATAGATAAAAACAAAGGCTACAAGTCAAGTGAAGATGCTTCAAGGATTAGAAAGAAGATAAATTGATGAGATGAAGTTTTAGTAGACAAAGTGCAAGATAGGAGGAGATGTCTCCATTACAAGAGAGATGTCTCTATAGAGACATCCCACTTTTAGAGAAGATGCCTCCCTAGAATTGAATTCAATTTTAGAGGGACATCCCAATCTTGAAGGAGATGTTAATACTAGCCATTAGATAACTGTTGCATGAATTCCTAGGTATTTTCAAAAACTTCAAGGCTATAACAAGACTTCAATCTCTTGGGTATTAAGCATTGAAAAAGCATTATCAACATCAAAGCGATTATTATCTATTCTATTCTATTATACTTATGTACCTTATTTGTCATATCATTTGCTTGATTGTTTGTAGAACTATGCTTTAAAGTATAAGGACCTATAGTTTAAGTTATACTATTTCCTTATTTTTTTTCTATTTCTTTCTTATAGCCCTATAGGGTTGATGTGCTTCTTGTAAGAAGGCATCATAATTCAGCTTATCAGAATCTTATGGGATTGGGTATTTGTATAGTGTCAAATTGCTCCAAAGAGGAGCTCAAGTTGTAAAGGTTGTAGGATCCTTGAAACTACATTATAAGCTTGTCAGGACCTTGTGAGGTTGATTGGTTTCATAGCAATGAAACACTCTAGTATAAAGCTCAAAGCTTATATAGGATGCAGTATCCTTCAAAACACATTTTGCACAATAAATTTTGGAGATGTACAAGGATTCTATCCTCTAAGTGTGGACATATCCAAGTTCAGAAAACACATAAAATTTGGGTGTGGTTTTTGTGGCTATTTAACTATGATTTAAAAAACATATTCATCCCCCCCTCCTACAAGTTCTTGATCCTCAAAGGAAGCATACATTTCTAAGAATAGACAAGATATTCAATCAAATTATCACACATAATAAATCAAAGAAAACACACTATCACATGGTTTATGATCAAGATACTTAGCCAAGACTTTATCTCTTTCTACTCTCTGCTTTCAACTCACCTCTCTCTCCCTAGACTTTCTTGACCAAAATGAAGATCAAAGAGGTCTATTTATATCCTTTCACTTTTGTCTTCTTCTTTCCTCTTTAAATTTAAAATTTAAATCTTTAAAAACTCATAGGAAATTGTCTCATGTTTATAATAGACATCTTGGAGGAAAACAAGGAATCTTATCTCAATGTTTTTGTTAAGAAAGGATACATCTTGTCTTAAGAAAGATGTCTTGCAGAAGATATCTTGCATGAGACATCTTGCAAGAGATGTCTTACATTCTATAAAGATATCTTAGTCTCATCTAAGATGTCTTGATCTCTTCAAAGACATCTTGGCTAAGATGTTAAGAAAATATTGGAGACATTTGGGAATGATTTGAGACTTTTTTAAACCTTCCACGCCTTCAACATGCCTTCATTGAGTTCCAAAACAAGTCAAAAGCACCTATAAACATACCAAGTACCTTCCAACCTTCATAAACCAATAGCACAAAAAATATATATATAATAAGACACACATAAATTGATGTGAAAACATATTGAGGATTAGACATGAACTAGGTGATGTCCTTATCAAATTTTCTCTATAAATGCTTTAATTTTTCAAAACAAAATTCTTATAGGGCCTTGAGCCTAACATTAAAAAAATAGAAGCATATTTATCAAAAATATTTATCTATTAGTTGTCATTGAACGATTATGTATCTTAGCAGTTGTACCCTAATAGGATAATAGTTTGTTAGCTACTATAATAGACTTGCCACACTTGTTATTGACCCTTGTTATTTAGATTAGAAAATGAAGCTACTACTAGGAATAGTAATAGGGTGGATGGTAACCCTATTTAGATGAGAAATAATAAAAAATCCTTATTCTTATGGACTAACATAAATAAGCCTATTCTAGTCATGACCAATTATTATATTTTTGGAAGTACTTCAAGACCTACTAATTCAAAGATATGTAGGGGTTCCACCCTCTAGAGAGTCAAAGACTAATCTCATACATTTTATATTCCTCTAGTAAATTAGATGATAAAGGGCCAAAGAGAAGAGCGATAGTAATTTTGAAGAAAAGTGTTGGAATATACCTTTCATTTTAGGCCTTTCATTTCAACTTACTTAAGCAATTTTTTGCTACTTTCATCTACTATATTTCCATGTATCTAAGAGAGAGCTAAAGAAACTATTAGCAACTAGAAGTATCCTATGATATTGAAACTACTAGTGGATTGGGTGTTTTGATTATTACTTTCAAAATTCAAAGGACCATTATAGTAGAATATATAAATTTCATCAAGTATTAAGATGGATGGTAGCAAAGATTCAATTGATTTCATCTTAGTTATATATGCAATTCAAGTTCTAGATTAAGCCATGATACATTTGAATCAATTTAAAAGCCACTACTTATGCCTATGAGTTAGAGTTTCCTTTCACCATTTTCATTATGTTCCCACTACCACTCTTACTATTGTGTAATAAATTTAAATATGAACTTAATAAATCTTCTATCATAGAGCCACCAAGTCCTAATGTTGATCATCCACTATCTTCTTCAAAGAATTCGCTATTTCCTACAAAGTCTACAATGAAAGACACCATCCCTAAGTTAAAGGATAAATCATCATCTAGTGTATTTGATAATTTTTTAAATGCAAATATAGATTCTTTAACTAGTTGATGATAGTTAATTGAATTTTTATGCTTATATTTTATTAAACTAATAACCTCTAGTTTGGACAATGTTGATATTAATTTAGTTTACCATGACAATGTTTTTCTTTTTTTTATTAATATTTATCTTATTTTATAGTATATCTTGAAAGAAACAGTTAACCCCAATATCTCTAATCATTCTTCTTTGCATTTCAAGAGAAATTTAAATGACCAAAACTATTTATAAGATAACTTAGAAAGAGAAATATGCTCACTATCACGTTATACCTTGTAATTATAGCTTTACTAATTGTATATTTAATTTGTTTAATCATACAACACTCATTTTAAAATGCATAATATAAAGGAATTCTACCTTAGAGCTTTTACTCCACAGTTGTTGACATTAAATAAAATCTTTGATTTATGTTTTATAGTGGACAAATGTAATGAAGTAATAGTTTGTTTATCTTGCACTTATCTTTCAATGTCATGGAAAGGTATTTAGATAATAAAGAGCACCATTACTTTTGTTGTTAAGTTTAAGGAGCACGATAATTAAGAATTTGGTGTATTATATCAAGCCTAACATTTCAAATAAGTCCTATATCATATAATATTATGAAATTTGGTTTACATCATCATGGTCTAACATACCACTACAATGTGAATGTAATTTAATATATGTTTGTTAATATTGGCTACACCATTTATGTTTAATGATTATCTTTAATTATTTGTCCTATCTACTTAACGTAATCAACATTATGGTTCTCCCAAATCTATATACATATTTGAATTTTGTACATTTTTATAAATAAGTGTGAAGATAAATAGATACACCACACTTTTCTTACAATTGTTTTATTAGTTCTTTATAGTGAAAATATTACACTACAATGTGAATGTAATTTAATATATGTTTTTAAATATTGGTTATACCATTTATGTTTAATGATTATCTTTAATAATTTGTCCTATCTACTTAACTTAATCAACATGATGGATCTCTCAAATCTATAAGTGTATATATATCTTTGAATTTTGTACATTGTGATGTATAAGTGTAAAGATAAGTATACACAACACATTTTTTTTACAATTTTTTTCTTATTCATTTATATTGAAAATATTCTTAACATTGTAAAGGTACAAAGTTCATAATGTGTTATAATTTAACTATGTTCTTCTATTTTCAAAATCAACATAATTATTTCTATTTCTTCCTTGGACCTTATGATTATTATATCATAAAATTTAAAATTACCTATCTTTTCAACTATTCTTAATCATGATACTTCTCAAGATTTCTCCTAGTATTTTTCTTAGAATGTCTATATGGATTTCTATTTGGGGTCTTCTCCTTAGTTTACATTCTTCCTCATCACAGCTTAACAATAAGGAGGAAGAAGAAGAAGATTATGAGCTAGGAGAGCCATGTCAATCTAGCCTCCTTTTAGGATCCCTTTATATCCATGTTCTTGGCCTTTTTAAGGTCTTATGTCTTAAATAACTTTGTTATTACTGATCCTACTCAACATATACAAGATTTCCTAGTCATAAAGAATGTATCATCAAATTCCTCAATTCCTCAATGTTTAAGGTATAATAAGTAGACTATTGGTGAAGAGATCTCTTTGATTGGTTAGCTATATAGCCTTTTTTTCTTATTGGACTGTTGTAGGAATATGGTTTTTGGTCTCTTTCTACTCATATCTAGCCTCCATTTAATGGATAAAATTACACTACATCTTAGTACACTAGTAAGTCCTAGCCATGTACTTTTCAATAGGATAGCCACTTGTAGCATAGCCAGGTCATTTATCATAAGAGCTTCTTAGAGCATTGATAATATGTCCCTATAAATATTTCCACTAGAATTATTTATCTTGATGAAAGATGAAAATGAAATCAAGAGTATAATAACCATAGTGGGCATCTATAATCATCACTTGTAATGGTACATGCTATTCAATGTTATCTTCATTTCTATTGTTAGGTCTTGAAGGATTACTAGCTAAATTCCTAGTGGGATTTCCAATTAATGATGAGCTATTGGATTTATTAGAAGTAAATGTATGAAGTATTTCAAAAGATAAATATATTTAAATCCTAAACATTGATCTTATATAATGCTAACTATATGATGTCAAATGATGATTGGTGAGCAATGAGGATCATTGAACTTAGAAAGAGGGGGATGGGGTGGTGAATAAGTTTTCCAAAATTAAAATTTTTAGCCTCAAATAATACAACCAATTTAATGTGGTCCCTGAACTTAGGTAGTCCACACTTGGAGGGTAGATCACTTACACAGCTCTAGACTTTGTTCCTCTCAAAATGTGGTTTGAAGGGTACCATACCTTATATAGCTCTAAGCTTTGCTGTGGAGTGATTTGATGCCACAAATCCACTCAACCCTACAAGGTCCTAACAAGCTTAGAATGTGGTTTCTAGGATCCTAAAACCACACAAATATCCTTGTTCTCCATTTTCCTTCATCTCTTCTTGTGGTGTCCATTTTCTTGTCCTATACACACAACAACCACATAAACATTCTTGTTCTTAATTTTCCTTGAGGTTTTGACATGCCAAAAGGTCAACAATGTACCCATTTTTGGTGATGTTCAAAACCTAAGAAAATGGATTAGTAGTTTCTAGAAAGCACCAAGACATATATTCTTAGTTTTGCTTATAACATTAGTCACCTCATACAATAATAATTATGTATGTTAGATCAACCTAACTCTCCCCCTTTTGGACATTATCAAAAAGGAGTGAAGATACAGTTGCAAGTGATCATAAGAAATGCATATGAACTTGAGAATGTAATAGAAGTAAACATGATAGCCAAGGAAGAACCAAAAATTAAAAAGTACACATCAGTGAACATTAATAGAAAAGGATAGATTAATCCAAATAAGTGTTGCCCCTTATTAATTCATATAAGAATGTTAGAAATAATATGGTACAACCCTTAGATTTGAAATCCAAAGATAAAAATATACAATTGAAGATCATACAACTTATCTTAGTGTCAAAAAGTTATGATCAATACTCAAGTTTTATCCAATGTTTTCCTTCTTTTGAAATAAAATGATAAAGCATAAGGTAGGTAAAAAATCCAAATTCAACTTTTAAGAAAAAGTAAGATATCTACTTATTTTAAAAGATCAATCATTTATGACAACCAACTATCTCTTTTAATTAAAAAAATAGAAGAAAATAAATATCTATCACATCAAAAATTCTTAGAATTAAAAAAATTTCTATTAAGAGTTGTCCTTTATTTATGAAGCACAACCAAGCCTTTTAAAGAATTTTAAAACCAACTGCTAAAGTCCAAAGGTTGGGCATTTAGGATCTTGTAACTTGTCTTTAGAACCAATAAACCATTAGTAACAAATATCTCATGGAACTTTAGCAAATTTTCATGCTCACTACACCAATTCACCTTCTTTTGGAGCACCAATAAATGGATAAGGAATAGTCATTACAGAGTAAAAACATGCATATTCAGATTTTAAGACAAAAACACCACAACTAATCAAGCTTAATATATCAAAGAATCAAAACAAAATTTTTGCCCAAAAACATAATTCACAAATTGATAATCAAGTTGAGACTAGCATATATATACATATACTCATTCCTTACCATTTCTTACCAAAGGAGATCATGAGCACTTGCCACTTTGAGTGTTTATCAACTTATAATAGCAAGAAGGGCCTTAGGTATAGAAAGGATACATTCAAATGAATATGTTCTTGCTTGTGTTATTTTGATAAGTTTCCATTGACTAGAAGCTTGCAATTATAATATCACATCTTTGATAGAATCCTTCGATAATCCCCCTACAATAATGCTCCCCTTGAATATATGATCCATCTTTTGAACCTTCTATTGTAGAGAGAGTGGTATACTCTTTTTTGAGCCTTTTAGGATCTCCAAGCTACATATATATTCTCAAATCAAGTATGGAGACTAAGGTCTCCCATTCATTATGTAAAAACAAGTCTAAAACACTCCCAAAACTTGGTAAAATACATTGAAATCCTCAACAATTATCATAAGAAAATAAACATATACATCATACATACATGATAATTTCTCTTCAAATGCTCCTTTTCTTAGATGATTTATGAAGTTCATCAAAGATACTAGTTCAAATAATCAAACATCTTCCAAAAGAGATTGAACTTTGCAAACAAAAAATCATTCTCATAAGATATATAATGAAGGTTTAACATGAAGCCTTTAGTTCATGAATTTCACGTGAGCATTTTTAGTCAATAAAAATAAGTATTCTAGCTATGAATTCAAAAGATGATTTTTCAACAATTTGCTTAAATATTCCAAAGGAAGTGAGCTTTGAAACAGTGAATAGTTCATCACGAGGTTTTTAGGCTAAGAAATACATGTAATAATTTTATGCCCTTTTAAACAAAAAGATATGAAATCAATAAATTTATTACAAGTGCCACACCACAAACTTTCATAAATCCAATTACACCATACAAAATAAAATACCATAATCAATTATTTCAACAGAGCCCAAACAATCATTTCTAATAAGTTCTAAACTAGAGTTAGCATCCCACAAATAAAGTAAGCACATATTAAAAATAATTTGGAATTACAAAATTTAGCAAGCAAGGAGATAGAAAATTACGTTCACTTACCTTTCTTGCAATAAAGAGAAAGAAGATTAATGAAGTTTCAAATAAGGTCCTCTATCATAAACTACCTCTTTACCTTTTGGTTATCTTTCATTAGATCTTTTTTATGATGACTATTTTTTCATGTTCTTTATGAATGAATCCTTAATCACCTATTGCATCATCCATTTCTTTGAGGAAATTTTCAATTCTCCACTTCTTTTCATTTTCAGCTACTATCTGCAAAATATCCTTACCAAAACCTTTTTGACAAGACTAAGCATCAATCTTATTTTGATCATCATGAGAACAATCAAGCTTTTGATTACTACCACAATTTTCACAGATAACTAAAGTATTCCCCTTATGAATGAGGTTATCAAACCTAATTATGCTTGACCTTGAGCTAGTATCCTCTTATGAGACTATTTCTAAATCTTTACTCTTAGGTTGCTCACAAGTCTCTCTTTCTTGAAGGCTTCTACAATCCTTAATTAAGGGGATTAGTTGATGAATCTCATCTTTTATGTCTGGGATATCTCCTTTTAATTCAATGTGAATTGTATCAAGTTTTGTATTTACTAATTTCTTTTCCTTTCTAAGTAATGCAAAATAAGAATTTCTTCTCATAATTCACTATACCTTTCATCATACTTACAACTTGGTTTAGCAGCATGTTGTGAGTTTTCATCTGTAAGAGTCATGCATATGAGATGAGAATCTTTGGTAGATGATGGAATGCGATATCGCATGGGCAGCGATATCGCATCTTCTCCTGTGATATCGCGTCGCATCACCAAGTCTATAAATAAGAGGCGGCTCTCCCTTGTTTCGGCATCTAGATCTAGACCCTTAGCAAAAATCTGGCAGTTTTAGCCCTCCAGAGATAGAATAATTTCCATGTGCTCGCAGTAGGAGTCCCAAAGTGAACGGATCTTTATTTGAGCAAATATTGTACCTGAGCACAAGTTTGTGTACAGAAATAAAGATGAACTTTTTGGATAAACCTTGCAGTGCATGGACTAAGCTAATTAGGACTTTAATTATTGTTGATGTTTAAATGCTTTATTAGTTAATTAAATCTCTCTCAACCCTTCTCTCATAGTTAATTGCATTCAGCACGACCGCTACAAGCACGTGCGTTACACTTGGTAATCCTAGCAACGAATAGCGTTTGGTAATCCCAGAAAGTTGCATTGGCTCAGGGTGTAAACGGCAAGTGGGGACAGATACTGATGCTAGGCATTAGAACTTAGTTAGTTACTTAGTCTCTTCACCCTTTCCTTCATTAGCATAGGTGATAAAACATAAAAGATATAAAAATCACATACCTCAGACTTACTTAACCATACAACTGTGACAAATACAAGTAAGTCTGGAAAGACAACGAATTATTAACCTTAAGGGTTCCATAAGGCGTGTAGGCACTTAGTCTGCGGAGTTTGACTGGATCGCACGTGTAATGCTCATATTCATATGGTTGACTGTAGGGGTACCTAGCCACTCATCATTGGTGCTATTGCCAGGGACTAAGTTGTTTGTGCGCTAAGTAGAACATAGGAAATCATCCACATCATTGGGAAGCTTAAAATAATCAGAAGAAAATTTAAACAATAGTCAATAGCACATCGACAAGATAAACAATGTCTTCTTCTTCTTCTCATAAAAGCACTTCACCACCTAGGGATCACACAAGAGACAGCCGGTGGCAGAGCATACGTAATCGAGAACCACTAGTTCCTCAATAGTACCGGGTAGTGTATACTCATCACGATGAGTATATACCCGATTTTACCTTTATCCTCCATTAGGATGAACAACTACATTGGTGAGATTTGCAAGGTAACATAGTGTTACCCCCAGATTGGGCAATCCCTAACATGCTCTTTCATGCTCTTGCACAGATAGGCATGATGGAATTATATGCTGAATACATTGCAGAAGATTATGACATAAGGGATTACCATCCCACAGCAGTGCAATGTCTAAGGGACTCATGGCATGAGAGCTACCATACATCGTTGAAGGGCAAAGGGATCCTACACGTCCTAAGAGAAATTGGAGATGGTGAACCAGTTATAACAAGTTCTCCATCAAATGATGTTCCCCCTCCTAACGATAGTGAGGAGGTGGTGCATCAGAACCTTCACTCCATGATACACAACCCTGGTTCTGATGCCCACGAACATCAAGTGTTGAATGAGGGGACATAAACACATGATAAGGGCGAGCGTTCGTCATCACGATCGGGGTCGGGATCACTGAAGAGAAGGTAGGAGACATCGCCATGGTGATGGCTCTCCTTCCTCTTCCCCTTCATTACACCATTGATCCTCTCCTTCCACATTAGGATGCAGTCACAAAGAGTACAATGGTGAGGATAAGGGTAAGCAAAATAATAGACCTCGACGAGAGAGTTGAGAGTGAGGACGAGGGCACTCTAGGGAGTCTAGGCATGGTATAAGGGAAAGTAGGGAACCACGTAGGCATCATAGACATTATGAGAGAGATGATTATGATGAACCCCTACTAGCCACCCAAAGTATGTTAGACATTATGGAGGTTGTGAGAATACCTAAAAGGCACTAGAAAGATAGCTGGATCAAGAGACTAGACATGAACAATATCCCACAGTTTGAGGGGGGATACAATTCTGATCCATAGAATCACTTACAGGCATTCCACGATACCTATGCCTTGCAGAATATTGAAAACGAGTGAAATAAGTTAAAGTTTTTTCCTAGGACACTCATAAAGGAAGCGGAAAGCTAGTACCAGTCCTTAGAGCCGGAAACCATTAGGAGGTGGAGTACAATGCTAGAATTGTTTAATGATAAATACCAAACATACTCCAGAGTGTTCAANCAAGGGAGTGAGATTCTGTGAGGAAGAGGATGAGTCACCACTTGAAGAGTTGGTGAATAGAAAAATCTTGCCACTTCAGAAATTAACAACAGAAGTGTCGGCTAAGGTAGATCAAATATGGAGCTCCTTAGATAGTAAAATTGAAACTGTCCTGAAAATCGTAGAGGAGTATAAGGAGGAGCGAAGTAATGACCATGATAAGAAAAAGTGGAGAGATTTAGGCCATGCACGTGAAAAGGGTAAGGGAAAAATGACTATTGCCAATGAGGTTGTGGATTTGGATACAGACAATGATGGTGGATGTTAGATTTGCTAATATAACCATCCTAAGGGATGTTGCCCAATAATCTCACATCTACAAGAGTCTAGGGTGTATGCACTCAACCCAAGACTTAACAAACGACAAGCACCCTGAAGGTTACCTTATCCCCAAGGTAACCTGAGGCAGTTCCACCAACCGTTAACATATTATCCAAGTGGAACTTTGCAACAACCTATCGGGAAATACCAGCAGTGGCAACACCCATAGTCATGGGGGATGCCACCGCCTAGGCAACAATACCCTTATCGGCAACCAGACCCATATGGCTATTACGTGCAGCAGCTGGTTTCTCTAAGTGACTCTATGGGTTACACAACCCCACAACGTCACTACCAAGTTCAGGAGTATTTTAGGACTCCTTCTCCTATGGGAGACACTCCACATGCATACCATCCTCTGAATCCATCCACATATTTTACACCCATAGTTCCACTACCACCCGCTCCAACAATGCAAGGGGAACTTCCCACTCAACCGCAACAACGCAATGCTACGAGAGCTGTGAACCTTCAACCTGCTGCTGGTTCTAACAATCGTACAAAGAGAAGACCCTTCTTTAGAACCAAAAGCCCAAATAAGCTCTCACAACCACAAGCAATTGAGTCTGTGCACACTCCAACAAATAAGGCTTCGGAGCTCCCTTCACACAAACAACAGAGCTCAACGCATACGGTTATGTTAACACATACCATTACTAACTAGATCAAGGTGGACCACCTTCCCAGGAAACTCTCTGATCTTGGGAGTCCCTTAATCTATCTCCAAGTCGTTGGGAATGAACCTCATAAGGCTCTTCTTGACTTAGGTTTTAAAGTTAACTTAATCTCATGAGAAATGTATAAAGCCTGGAACCTACCTCCACTCAAGAAGAGCAATATTCAACTAGAGCTGGCTCACTAGTCCATCACTATTCCCTTGGGATTAGCGGAGGATATTGTTACCACTGTGTGTGGTTGGTCATACCCAGCTGATTTCATAGTGATAGAAGTCAACAGTAACAAAGGGGACTTCCCAATTATAATGGGAAGGGCATGGCTAAGTACAATAGACGCATGCCTAGAAATCTGCGATCTTTCCTTGGAAATATGTAAGAAAAATATTTATGGAAAGATTGAGAAGAAGAAAGTTCGATGCATCACATACAGTGACTCAGAGGGTGATGACATGGAGGAATGCTCAACATCTCCTGCATGCAACTGGTGTGCCCAAGAAACTCAGATACAAAGGTGCCTATATGTAGCAACCACACAACAAGAGAACACCCAGTGGTTGATAGCTAATCAAGAGAGCAATCCACCAACATGCATGGAATGAACTGGGGGAACAACTTGTGCCCACAACGAAAGCATAGATACATTGGAATATGAGCGTCGCCAACTTCCAACCCTTAACCTGAAAAAATCAATTGGGAGAAGTTGGACAATTTTAAGAAATTCAAACATACGCTCATTATTATGGATCTCTCCCTTTCAATTCAGTCATGGGGGAGATGGCCACCTATGCTGATCATTTGTGGCCCTCAATTTTTTAATTTTTTTTTTGTTTTACACATTTTTTTTTTGCACATTGTTGTTTTACACATTTTTGTTTTTATAATTTCTTTAACTTTTCTTATTTTTTTTACAACATCGTTTATACTTTTTCATTTCTTTGTATGTGTGTGTGTGTGTGTGTACGTGTGTTATCCATCTTATTAAGTTTGTCATTTAATAAGTGCTCTAATGATGGTATGAACCATTTTTCTATTGGTTGCTAATGTTTGGTTTTTACCTTTAAGTTATGACACTGATACTAAGGTATGGTTCTTTTGATATAGCAGGCAATGAGTCCACTTCATCCATACATCCACAAATTTCTATGGTCTCTCTCAGCTTGGAACTATACAGTCCCTTTCTAATTTAGAACTATCAACAAATTGGTGACTGGGCATTTCTCAAACTAAGGAAGGACTCAAGGATTGAAAAGGGTGTGACTTCAAGGGTGTTGGCCATTCTCTTCGGTGCTTGGATGTTTTCTTTTTAACTTTTCTTACCATTCCAACATTGCTCCATCATCAAGAAGCTAAGTTAATAAAATAACAAAGTCTTTGCATGGTGTGGTTCTCATATATAAACACAAAAAAAAGAGAGTGAGAATTCAAAGCACACCCCTTAGAAGGAATAATCATTTGGGCTACAAGCACTGGTTATGGAACTAAAATAAACATGTTCCCTTAACTAAGGCCCTTCTCACTTCCTATTCTCTCCTCCTTCGTTTTGTCAGAATGGTGGTGGCTCTTTGGAAGATGCATTCTTGTTACTTTAAGAGGATGTGTCGACCGAATGTATTAATGCGAAGTCACTGGGTGTGGTTTGTTGAGGTTGGACTTGGAATGGGATCTGCTAAGTCACATTAACCATGAAATACACAAGGGGCTGTACACCACCTTATTCTTGAGATTCCATTCCATTCTCTTCTTTCCATCATTCTTTCTCCATCATTCACTTCATTGTCGGTTGTATCATTAGTGTATATTTTGGTTGACACATTATTTTCTTTTTGGTAAATTCTTGTGGTTAACACTTTAACTCGTGATCCAAATGACATTCCTAGAGCCTATGGACTCTTTGAATGTGGGTTTGTTAGGGCATTAAGGGCATGAGCTTGCTTTGGGGAGGACCCACTGGCATTTCTATTTGGTACACCAGTTAACTTCTTTCCCTTAACATTTTTGCAATCCACTCTATTTTGTTCATTTCCATCTTGACATCCATTTCATCGACGTTATAGTTGTCTCTTTTTCTCCATCTTTCTTATTCTTTTCCTTTCTCCATTCTATCTTTACTGTTGGTTCGCTCTTAGTCATGGGGGTCCTGACCCAATTTTTTCAATTTTCTCCTAACCCCTACACCTTTAGTAGTCACCACTATTATATCTTTGGATCCGTATCAACCATACCAGAACTCAGCCAATGGAACTTTCACCGAAGCAAGGTATCCACTGCATTGTGATTCCTTTACCCTTGTTAATATAGAGATTGTGTTGTGTGTGCAGATGGCAATCATACAACAATGGATTGGATCTAGAGGGAACACTTGGAATGGATCAGTGCTGAAGCAGCTATGCAAGGAGCAAGATCGATGGCACTCTATGGATAGACATTAAAATATGCAATCTTGGTGTTGGCAGCATCAGACTTCTCTCTTCTCTCTTCTCTCTCAGCTACCAAATACGACTTGATGTCAAATGTATAAGGTGTTCACTCTTGTTTTTGTCGTGAATGCCAATTTTATCATGTTTTGTAATGATGATTTGTTCACATGTCATCCCATTCACCATTAGTTCCATTCAAATCAATAATCCCATACGTTCCCAATATTTTTTGTAAGGAACTCAAGGACGAGTTTTTATTCAGTCATGCGGTATGATGGGACACGATATCATGTCATGTCATCAAATCTATAAATAAGAGGTGGCTCTCCCTTGTTTCGGCATCTAGATCTAGACCCTTAGCAAAACTCTAGCAGTTTTACCTCTCTAGAGATAGAATAATTTCCATGTGCCCACAGTAGGAGTCCCAAAGTGAACGAATCTTTATTCGAGAAAATATTGTACCTGAGCACAAGTTTGTGTACAGAAATAAAGATGAAATTTTTGGATAAACCTTGCAGTGCATGGACTAAGCTAATTAGGACTTTAATTATTGTTAATGTTTAAATGCTTTATTAGTTAATTAAATCTCTCTCAACCCTTCTCTCATAGTTAAGTGCATTCAGTACGACTGCTTTGAGCATGTGCGTTACACTTGGTAATCCCAGCAACGAATAGCGTTTGGTAATCCCAGAAGGTTGCATTGGCTCAGGGTGTGAATGGCAAGTGGGGACGGATACTGATGCTAGGCATTAGAACTTAGTTAGTTACTTAGTCTCTTCACCCTTTCCTTCATTAGCATAGGTGATAAAACATAAAAGATATAAAAATCACATACCTCAAACTTACTTAACCATACAACCGTGACAAATACAAGTCTGGAAAGACAACGAACGATTAACCTTAAGTTTTCCATAAGGCATGTAGGCACTTATTCTGTGGAGTTCAACCAGATTGTGCATGTAATGCTTGTATTCGTATGGTTGAGTGTAGGGGTACCTCGCCACTCATTAGTAGAGTTGTCTACTTCTTCTTCACTTTGCTCATCATCATCCCAATTTGTATAGAAGTTGGTCTTTTTTAACTCCTCATGATTTCTATCCTTTCATTGCCATTTGCTATTATTATTTAGACATTCAAAGGCCAGATGGCCTCTTCCATCACATACCCAACAATCTATAGAGGAAAAATCAATATTGGAATTGGAAAAGTTTTTACTTCTTTCCTTACCTCTTTGTTGATTGAAGTGCATGTTCCTTTTTGCCATGACTCTTTGCAACCCTCTAGAGAAAAGAGCTATCTCCTCCTCACTGATCACATCTTACTCATTAGGTTCTTATCTCATCTTGAGCTTATCATACTCACTTTTCAAAACTAACAATTTAGGTTGTTTAACTATAGAAATTCCTTCATAAGTCTAATGTTTACCAAATTTCTTTGGCCATTTTACATCTGACTACTCAATTAAACTCTGATTTATTCAAAGCAAAATATAAAAATATTTTTACTTTAAAATCATATTTGAACTTATCCTTTTCTTATTAACTCCATTGGTTGCGGGGCTTGATGGCTCCTGTTGTGCTATATGTACCCTTCAAGAATGGATTTCTAGACTTCAAAATCCATACATTAAAAGAATCCCTACATCCTTGATTTCTAGTAGATGAAGTTGAATTCATCAAACATCAATGGCTTTATGTATAAGGTTTTCGCCATTGTTCACTCTTGAAGATGATGTAAAACTAGTTAATGAAGCAACAAGAGTACCAAGCTTAGATATCACTTGAGGATCATTGAACTTAGAAGGGGGAGGTTGAATAAATTTCCCAAATTAAAATTTTTAGCCTCAAAGAACATAACCAATTTTAATGTGGTTCCCAAACTTGGGTCATCCACACTTGGAGGGTAGATTTCTTACACACCTTTGAACTTTGTTCCTCTCAAAATGTGGTTTGAAAGGTATCACACCTTGTACAACTCTAAGCTCCACTTCGGAGTGATTCAACAACACAAATCCACTCAATCCTACAAGGTCTTAATAATCTTAGAATGTGGTTTCTAGGATCCCACAACCACACAAACATCTTTGTTCTCCATTTTTCTTCATCTCTTCTTATGGTCTCCATGTTCTTGTCCTCTACACATAACAACCACACAAACATTCTAGTTCTTCATTTTTCTTATGGTTTTGACATACTAAAAGGTCAACAAGCAAGCCTAACATCTAACTGTATGATCTACAAGCATGAAATAGATAATATCATAATGTGTGAATAGACTAGCAATAGTGTTTAGTATCATTAGGTGATCACAAGTTACTATCTTCCCAATTCAACTCTTAGTGGTCCTCTAATGTCTATGCTAAAGCTTAGCTAAGGCATATGATACTTGATGTTCCTTTGATTAAATGCTAATTATCTAGAAATATAAATGAATATATTTATTTAATTAATTAACTAATAACAAGCCATAAACCCTGAACTAGCCTACAAGATGAGTGTTTATTTCCTGATCTACCATCATATTCTTAGACATATGAATCAATTTCTAGGATTACCAAATGATCTTGCTACTAATTATACTAAGTAACTGGCTATTGGAATTACCAAGCTAAGGTACTTCAATGTTTTAGATTAGTTAACACTTATTCCATCATTACTTATTCTACAAAAAAACTTAAATATTAAGTTATGGAAGTAATAAATAACAATTGAGATAAAAATTCAATGAATAAATATCTATGCTAAGTCAAAGTACTACAATGAATAAGAAGCCATTTTGATCTTTATTTTCAACATGAAATATGTCTAGATGCAATTCGCTTAAATGAAGACACTACAAAAATTGACTCATATTAACATTGTAAGCCCTTGCTAAGTACTTTAAGGAATGAGAAATTAAACTACAATATTTTAATTATCTACCAACCAAATGATATAATAAATATGGTTGGTAAGAACATTTTTATAAGAAAAAATTGATAAGATGATGTTACATCTATGAGATTACATCATAACATGTCATAGCTACAACATTGTAGTTTATATATGTGATGTTTAATTGATAAGGAGATGCCACATCTATGAGATCACATCCTAACATATCATTCCTTCCTCTTTGATTCTTTATTTTTTTTGTTTAATTAGTTAGAAGAATCTGCTTGTTCTTTTCTATTATTTATATCTTGAGAATTGTTATAGTATCTTCCTCTACCTCTAGCATTTCTTCCTTTATCCCTGTCAATATTGGCTAAGAAAATCTCATTATTATGATTATTTTTATTTTTTAAACTCTATAATGCTCTTATTTATGAGACTACTTCATTAACTAAAAAATGTTTAAAACATTTGGATTGGATAAAATTTATCATATTTTGATCATGATAATACAAATAAGACATTAGAAGAATACTTGGAGTTTCTTATATTTTAGATAAGCTATAGGAATGATATCTAATATAGTTTTGGCATGTGTGAAGAAGATTAGATAATGAGCATATTAAAATAAGTTACTACATCACTATTCTAGAAAGCCATCAAAAGAAAGAATAAAAAAGAGATAGAAAAATGATTAAATATGATTTGAAGAAACTATAAATAAGCAAAGATATAGCTCTTCATAGAGGAAAATGATAAAAGAAAACTCATGTAGCTAATACCATTTTGTTGGGAAAATCAGATTTTAGCTTGGTGGTAAGATTTTTTTCTTAGTAATTCCATGTCACATGTTTGATTACACTAGGAAGCACTCAGTTACAAATTTTTAAAAATTTATGTAGAAGGAATTCTAAAACTAATATGATAGATCTAAATGATCTTAATAAACATAAATAAATAGTTTTAGTTTTACTTTCATAATCATTATAGAGAGTACTTATTACCTTTTAAACCTTTTGTTTCAATGTAAATTCACAACCATATTCATCTACATGTCTTAAACAATCATACATTCTAGTAAAAAATAATTCAATATATATACCTCTTCCTATTTTAAGCATGTTAAATTCAATTCTATATTATAATTTTTGAATTTGTTAATTTTTAGAGTTATTTTAATAATCAAGACAAATTTGATTATATAGTTCTTAACTTTTTTAAAGGAGTATAATCTTCCAAAAATGGTTTGAGAAACATTAAAGATGATCATTATTTTTGATGTTATGTTTTAATTTATTTTTTTATATTCATTTAGTCGAGATGAGTGAAGTCTTAAAAGTTCTAATGTTCATTAAAATCAATCAAAGCTAAATTACAAACATTATTAAAATCAAGTAATCCTTTCATTGTGCTAGTCCAAAGTAGAAAATTTTGGCTTCCATTAAATATAGTTGCATAATTTGGAATTTCTTTATTATTATTTATCATGATTAACCTTTGCTTTAATACCAATTTTTTAGAGCTATCTTTATGGTAGATTAAACACAAAGTTATATTTGGATTTTAAGTATGATCAATTAGGAAATTTAATTAATCATAATCTAACCATGGATCATAGTAGAGGTTATGAACATTCAAGTTGATGATACCATGATATTAGTCATGAACTGTGAGAAAATTATAGTATTTCTTTTGGTTTGAAAAACCTGATTGGGGATCATGGTTAAGGCATCATGAGCTGACAAAAAGTCATGAGGCAATTAAATTTCCCACAATTGATCATGATGAGATCATAGTTGACTTTTAAAAAGACTATAATCAAACCATAAGTTATTGGAAAACTAATTTTCTTTTATTTATGAAGTTTCATTGGTTAAATTCTAATGAAATTTGGTTTAATGGATTTTCTAGAGTCTACACTCTATCCTAGATAACTCATATGTGATGAAAATAATATAATTTGAATAAATTAACTCAAATTGTCAAAAGTAATGCTTCAACTTCTTAGAGATTGATGAATTATTGAAATCTAATTTGAGAGTTGATTACCTTCAATGTGATTTCATGTTAAAATATAGAGAATGATGCTAATAATTATAGGAAGTAGAATTAAATATTTGATTTTAAATGTTTCTTCAAGTTGATTTGATGCTTAAAGAATGTATTGGTGATTCAATGTTGCTAAACAAATTCTTGCTACGAATTAAGACAAAATTATAGAATTTTTTATACTCAAATTCCATATTTTTCAATGAAAAAACATTTACATATTTATAGATTTGACTTAGGACCAAGCTATGTTGATCAGAAGAGACTTCCCCCATGGAAAATCGGTAAGAATAATGAGTATACTTTAGATTATGAGGCTATTTTCACATTGTCTACCAATAAATGATTTTACTTTAATAAAATGAAATTATTATATCCTTTGGGATTATAACTAATATAATTTTAAGAAAATAATATTTTTACATAGACTTTGTACCGTACTTAGATAGAAATCCAAATGGCTAACTACTTGACCCTATGGTCCATGACTTTTAACTAATGATATAGACATGTCTTGATGCTGGAATGATGTTGTGGATACAAACAAACTAATTTAAGATTTTTATAAGATAACGCTACCTTTGATTATTCCACCATTAGTAATAATTAAATCTCTAATTTTATCTTTTGTGAAATGATTGTTCATTAATTCCACTCCTCTAGACATGACTATTAGGATTATATCATTAACACCGATTCAAATTCTAGTAACCATCAAATATGATTATCCAATATGACTCTTGACATCTTACCTTCCCTTCCAAAGTTTTATTCTTGTAATGCTATCTCTACTACTTCTATGTTTCTCTTACAAATTGATTTCTTTACTTCTTCTTCTAACTCTACAAATTTAATCCCCATCATGTATTCTTGCAATTTTATCGAAGTAACTCTACAACTATTAGAAGTAGTTACTTTAGGAAAAAACACACCATTTCATAGCATCATTATGGTGGTTTCTTTCTCTCATTAGATATTTCTTTATTACCATGTTGAATTTTTGTATTAATTTAATCTAAGTTTTATAAACATTTTCTTATAGAATCTTTGTGTAAGATGAGAAACATAACTAAAATTTTTTTTCATGTACTATAAGCTTATCAATTGAACTTTGTAACAAAGGAAGATTATGTTTGGTTAACTAATTCTCTTGTACATTAATACATTATAAAATTATTAACTTCTTAAAAAGACCATTTTTTTAGTAATGCTAGTTAATCATTACATTTTAACTCATCTTAAATGGTCCCAAGTAGCTCAAATAGTTAATGTAGATTAGAGGCTAATTTTTTAGTCTTCATTGAATAAGCAAAGCTCTCTAAGTATTAACTAGGTTGCTACTTCAATTTGCAACTTCAATTCAATTATGGAAAGGTGTTAGTTTATAGCTTCAACCATTGACATTGCACTATACAATGTATATTCACTTTGTTAATGAAGGATACTTAAGAACTTTTTCATAAATTTAGCCACCAGCATGATACTTTGATAAATAGTCTTGAAGAAAATACATCAATGTAGTAGCATTAATGCATCAATATGTACAACTTGCTATGTTAATACATTAGCATTAACACAATAGTAATAAATGTCTATATAAATGCATGTATTAGCCACATTTATGGAAACTTTTGGTCAATAGCTTAGCCAAACTCTTTTATTTTATTCTACAAAAGTTAGTAGTTAGAATTTATTAGTAAGTACCTACAATATGGTATGAAATAATTGAACAGAGGCTTTATTCAAGTGCTATGTACCTAGACACATTGCATGAATAACAATATAGATCAAGATTATTCCATTCCATTGCAACACTCTAACATACCATGGAATTTACACTAATGCAATTTATTTCAAATGAAACATGGTATAATGCTTACTTTTTGCATATTTAATTTGTAATTTATGATTACTTACATAAGTATAACTATTTTTGAGCATAATGTGTATCATCTAGTAATCTCATCTGTGCTCTTACTTAGTTCATCTAGTAGTAATTACTTCGTAATCCAACAGTGATTATGTGAGTCCAGGATGTGTACAAAAAACCAAGAATGAATGCTTATCATCTAAGATAGTTTAGCTCTTTAATTTTTACATTAGATTAATATAGAATTAATTTTTATATTTTTATAATATTTTGGTTTTGGCCTTAGCAACATTAATTTCATATGTTTCAATTACACTTAACCATATGCATTAAGGTTCACATGAGTATAATTGGAAAGACAACAACCTACAATCAAATACTTGCCAACTAATTTCCATATTAGTCTATTCCATGGATTACAATTAGCTCACTTTCATAAACTCTTGATTTGTATGATTGGACATTAGAACTCCTCACTACTCCTCATTGGCCATATTATTATATATTTTTTATCTCTATATTTGATTCCATGTATATTTTAATATTATGCATTGGTAATTAAGTATTTTTAGCTACTATGCATTAACCTAATGGATGCTAATTTTTATGTGAACATATTATTCTTTTTTTCATAATTAAATTGATAAGACATATTTTATTTCCTTTTCTTATTATTTTATTATGATTTGATAGTTTTTTGAAGCGTACAAACATTAAATAATTTGTGGAAGTTTAGGTAGTTTTCTTATGTTATAATTTTTAGGATATTTTCCATAAAAATCCCGCTCCATTCAAGATGCACTACTAGATTGAAATCTTATGGTAGTATATAAAGCTTTGTTACTTAGTGTATGTGGATTAGAGATAGTTTGTTGCTAAGTTCGTGTGTTACTAGAGGATTTCTACTTCTAGTCTTCTAGGTGAGTAATGTTAAGACTTTTTCTTATCTATTTCAGGATTTTTTTTTTTTGCATATTCAATGTGGGAAGGATTTTGTTTAATTTAGTTAGATCTATTTGTATCATTTTGAGATTTAGATTTTTCTTTGCACATGTAGATTTCCTAATTAGTATGTTTATTTTGCTATTCCATTTCAACTATAAATTTTACATTTTTCACTACCTTTGAGAAAGAAGGTTTTTTAAGAATCATCATACAAACTATTTTTGGGATTTGATATTATGTGATAGAATCCTATTATCATTCCATCACATTTAGGTTTCCATAAATTCTAATGGATTTCAATCATTTTGCTGAATTTCAAATTCTTGTTGTTTTATCAATTTCAATGAATATACCTAGGATTTCGACTCTAGCCATCATTTTCCCTCATTTTGTGAATTTTTTCTTATTATTTAAGTTACATTGTTAGTGTTTCTAATATCCTTAATAATTGTTAGTAATTTGGAGGTCTTTTTTTTTCTTTTTTCTTTTTTTTTGCATTTGGTTTTTTAAAGTTAGCATTGAAACCATGAGTTAACCATGGGTCATGGTGAGATTGTTAGTATTGGCCAATGATCATTGTCAAGTTATGATCCACACCATGAGTCATGGTGGGATTATGATGATATCATGGTTGACCCTTTAGTCATCCTTCTCATCTTTGGTTTTTATTCTAGGCAATCCTATAATCCCATGAGTTGTGGTCCATTCATGGTAATTTATGGTTCATATCATAGGTTAGGGTGAGGTCATGATGAAGTCATCATCAACTCTTCCAAGCTATTTTTACCATTCTAAGCCATTTTCTATGCTTTCTTATGAACAATGGGTTATGATCACCTCATGGTTTTTCCACTACAATTCATGATAAGATCATGGTCAAGTTGTGTTCAAGTGTTTTTTATCATAGGTTTTACTAATAATATCTATGTAAACCATAAGTCATGGTCAAATCATGATTTGTTCCTTGTCAACCACCATGAATCATGATGAGGTTGTGGGCTTCTAATTTTTCTGTTCATGATCTCATCTTGCCATTGAAATTCATTTTGACATGTTTTATCAACTATAGACTTAATTTAATATATTTTGATAGATCTTGGCTATGTTGATTTGTTATTTTTGATCATGGAGTTAATTACTAAAGTTTCTAGTTTGACTAAACTTATTGGTTATTGTCTATGTCCCTTCATCATTAATATTTAGTTTATTCTTTTCAATACTCATATGAATGCTATTTGATTGAAGCTATCACCAAGTTATGTGACCAATTAGAGATGGACTTCCTAGAGATGTTTAGTATGTGACCCCTATGAGCATGCATCACTATGGCTCTTAGTATAGCTCTCATCTAATAGGAGATGATGATCCACATTTCATTGATTCTTTTATTAATTCCTCTAGAATAATAGAAAGAAGTCTAAGGTGGTGCCTTTAGCACTGGTAGTTTTGCTTAAGAATAATAAATAAATCCATGTGCATGGGATTTTGGTATTTGGTTTGGAAAACTTAGAAAAGTACAAATGACAATAATTCACACATTTGAAACCAAGTTTAGTTTGTGCTAGCCTCCTTGTCTATAGGTTGATGGATGAATTGGATCATTTCAATTGGTTAGACTTCATTTGATGTTCATATTAATATATGATATGTGATTTATAATGTTTGGGTTATTTATGCATTTTGACATGTTTTTTAGGCTAGCATGCCTTTACATTCTACCATGAAACTTACTTTTGATTAAGGTAGGATATATATCAAGATTTCTTCCTTAGTGTATATTAATCACCTATCTTATTTTCAAGTCAATAGGGCTAAGTAAAATAAAGAGATTTCTTTAGTATTTGTTGCTAATTTTGGATTTCTTACATGTTTATTTCTAGTACTAGTCTATTTGTCTCTTGGCATTATTATAAGATTTTATAGTCATGTACTAAATTATTCTCTTTCACACATTATGTACTTGAATTATGAATGTCATATGTATGGCTGAACATGTTTAGTACTATTGGATGTTTATGATGATGTTTTATATTTTTATATTTATGTTTATTTCCAATTATTGAACATGGTAACATTCAAGGATCATTTCTCATTATTGTTTGTTGATTAAGTACTTGACACAGGTTACAAGTATTATAGCTTTTGGATCATTATAGTGGCTATTATCAAATCCAAATTGCATCAAAGGATCAAGCCAAAACAACATTCACAATTCTCTAAAGGATTTATACATACAAGAAGATGTCATTTGACTTGTGCAATATACCATGTACCTTTCATCATGTAGTCTTAAGCATATTAGGAATGATATTTAATTCTTGATGAATGAATGAATTATTTATCTATGGCTTTAACTTTGAATAGATCTTAGACCAATAAGAACAAGTTTTAGAGAGGTGTGTGAAGAAGAACTTTAGCTAAATTGATAGAAGAGCCATCTCATCATCTAGAAATATATCATTTTGGAGCACAAGATTTCTAAAAAATCCATCAAAATGAATTCCAAAGAAATTAAGGTAATACAAAAAATGACACAAAAATATCAAACTATTAAATATGTAATGTCATTTCTGGCAAAAATAAGGTACTATTGATACTTCGTTCGGAATTTTTTTCAAGATTGTAAAATTGCTAATGAAGCTCACAAAGAACGATGCACTCTTTATTTGGATAGATGATTGTAAGAAGGTGTGATGAGTGGTGAGGTACCCCTACACTCAACCATATGAATATGAGAGTGTACACATGATTTGGTTGAACTCCGCAGATGGACTAGTTGTGGCACCTGGACTAGTTAACCTTAGGTCGTAGTTCGCTATCTTTCCACCTGGACTAGTGTTAGCTTTGTCACGTATGGTTTAGTCTAGAGTGAGGTGCATGATATGTTCCTAATTCTAACACTACTCTTGAAGGCAGTGGAATGTAAGATTAACTAAGCTATGCTAGGAGGAAAAGGTAAGGAAATCTAATCTAGCCTAAGTGCGACGAGCAACCGATTCCTTGATCAACCATACACATCTTGGACCTCATGCACGACTACCACTGGGATTTACCAAGCATAGATCCTAGGTACACCATTAGGATTACCAAGAGCAGATCCCAAATACGCCACTGGGATTACCAAGCATAGATCCTAGCTACACCACTGGGATACCAAGCAGTCACACTTAAATGCTTGTAATCAAGTCATACTCGTTCCACGTTCTAGGAGTTTAAGGGTGAGAGAGAAAATAGTAAATAACATTAAATAAATAAATAAAAAAATAAATAACAAAGTGAATGTTGCAATGATGAAGTAATCTCAATCTTTATTGTCGATCATGTGTGTGTCCAAGTACGACACACTCGAATAAAGACACCGTACAATTACATTCACCACACTGCGGGTAGACATGGGAAAAAATCTAACTCTGGAGGGATCAAATTGCCAGAGCTTCGCTACAGAACTAAACTATTTTTCCAAACAAGGGAGAGCCGCCTCTTATTTATACATATGGTGGTGCACTGCGATATCGCGTACGCGATATCGTAGGGGAAGACGCGATATCGCCTACGTGATATTGCGGGGGATGCGATATCACGTTAGTTGCGATATCATGTACGCAATATCGCGGCCTATGCGAATCACGTCTCATCATACCCCCACGACTTAATAAAAACTCATCCTTTAGTTAAAAAGAGAACAAGTTCCATTGATTACACAGTGGATAGGTATGGGATTATTAACTAGAAAAAGAAATGAAACAATGCCGCAGTGTGGGAAGACACAACACAGAGAAAAAATACTACAACTACAAAAATCTGGAACTCATGTAGTTCCTGGTGACGGTGGCTCCTCCATTGGCACTTTCCCTTTGTCATGTGCTCTAGGCTTTGAAGCTTGATTGTGTTGAAGTATGGCCTGGAGCTTCTCCTCTTCAGTCCAAGGGTCTCGTGTCATCCATGCTAATGTTCCGATGTTTGACAGAGTCAGCACTTCCCACGAACAGGGTAGTTGCAGGAACGTCTGGTTGGCTTTGACATACCATGCTGTGAACACTTCATAGGCTCAGGATTTTTCTTTGTATTCGTGAAGCTCTGTTAGTCGTCGAGCCAAATAGGTTGCAACATCTTTCTATCCCTGGTAGCTTTCTTTTACCACCGTAAGTTTAGAATTTGTGACATCTAGTTTCTCAGCCAGCTTCTTGCACTCTGCAAATTCTACTTCATATTTGATGTGGGTGGAAGCTACCTGCTGCTTGAGCTCTGACCTCGGGTGTCCTGTTGTTAACATGGCCAAGTTGGCATATCTAAGGTTTGCCAACTCCATGTATTTGGTTAAGTCCTGGATCTACATATCTCGGTTTTTAACTTCCGCTTGGTGGGCGAAAGCGTAAGTGTCCAATATGGCCCTCCAATCAGTGTGCTAAGAAATGATGTTGTTGATTTGAGCCTTGGCCATATGGATCTCCTTCTCCAGGATTTGTTTGTACATCCCCACCTGATCACGGAAATGCTCCTTCAGCTTCTCATGTCGTTTAGCCTCATTCTGCCACGCGCTTATCTTGATGGTTGATTTTTGGCGAATAGCGTGTACCTTCTCCATTGAGAGGGTTCGGTTCTCTCTGGCTAAACGACTTACATCTTGGTTGACCCGAATGAATTGTTCTTGTAGTTGATGAAAGTGTTCATCGAGAACATTCTTTTGTTTCTCCACAGAGGTCAACTAGAGGTTATCTGCAACCAACTGCTTATTCTCCTCTTCTAAGGCCCTGAGTGCCTTAAGATGTGCATGTGTTTGTGCCTTTGCTATGAAGGCATCCCAAGTGGCCGTCTCCTTTTCTTCTGCCATCTTCTTATTTTCTGCAATTAGCTTTGTTAATTGCTCAGTTCTGAAATTTTCTAGCTGGTCTATGGGAACAAATTGTAGAGGATCTCACTGTGCTGCTTGTAAGGCTATGAGCTGCTCTTGTAGTCTCTACACTTCAGCTTCAGCATGCTTTTCCCTTACTTTGGATATGACTAGCTTCCCCTTTGTAGAAATGAGGTCTAATTGAATTGCTGTTACATCCTGGGGGATGTCAAACAGAGACGTCAAAATCTATCCTATTTGAAGCAATTTGTCTAGTGCATCCTCATATTCTGCAAGAGTCATTGAGGTCTTGGAAAGAATTTGAGCATCCCGTGCTCCTGAAAGATCTACCGGTGGCACAACATGTACGTTAAAGGATTCCTTGATGTGGTCAGTGACCACTTCAGTAGCTCCCGTAGCATCCTGGTATTGCATGACCACCACAGTGGCCCCTTCAACGGTCTCTAACTGTACTTGAAAAGATGCCATGTTTCTTGAGATCTGTTGTGACCATATGCTTTCCCCTCCTATTTGAATTGATATATTAGGCTGGTCGACATCATCGGTGACGTGGAAGAGGTTTGCGTCATCATGACTTCCCCAACTAACCATCTCGGTGATGGCCCTAAGATGGCTCATTGACGGTCTGTAGTCTTACGGCGGCGGTGGCTGATCCTAGCCTGTGTTGGGTCCTACTTCTTGTTGTTGGCTAGGACCTGTGGCTGGAGGTTGATTGGGTCTTGTAAGTTGAGTTGCAGGTGATCCAGTCATTTATTCTTCTTCTTCATCTAGTCCTAGCACTTCGCTAGTGCTCTTTCTTGGAGCTGGTGCCTTTAATAACTTAGCATAAGAAGCATTCTGGGCCTTTTGGAGGATGTCATTTGTGTATCCCCAAATACCAGCCCATTGGCACAGTTTCCTGATAAGGCAGGGAAAAGGTAACACCATCTTCCCTGACTTCCGTTCTTCGAATCGCCTTAGGATCTTCATCAAATATAGATGGAGAAGGTTAGCGTTAACCTTTCCCATCAACACTGCACATCCTCTTGCCACATACGTAGATATTCTTTTCAGAACTTTTGTGGGGAAGAGGTGATAGGTTCCAATTTTAAAATAAACCCACTCTTCCGTTGTCAGCTCACCAAAAGCTTTATCTCTACCATAAGCCTTCTCTAACCAATCCTTTCGCACATCAGGGTCCGATTGGGTAGATAACCGAGCAACATGGGGGTTTGAATTCGGAAGGTTTAACACTTCCAAAATCACCTACATAGAAAAGTCTACTGTCACACCACAAATGTTAATCGTGGTGCCTTGCTCCTTATTGTGCTAGAACAAGTACATTTCACCTAAGTACCAGGCACTGCATTTAGAGAGGACAGGCCATAAGGGAGACCCTTTAAGGTGATCCCTAACAGCCTCAGGAACAAACTCTGCAAAAGATTTGAAGTTTAGCTCCACAATCACCGCAGCAACTGTGGACTTCGTATGGATAGCCTGAACACATTCTAGGGGCAACGTGAGTTGTTATCCTGGTTCAGGCGCAGCAGCGGCTCCTCTTTCTGCTTGCCTAGACCGTTTGGTAGGAGGTTCTTCTTGATGGATGCTAAATTATTGCACCTCTTGCTCTGCATGTTGTCCGGTAGGGACCCGTCTTCCACCTCTCCAAGGTTGTTTCGCTTCACTTTGAACAGGACCCTCCTGCTATGCACATTTCGGGGCCATTTGCAATCACACAGGTCAAGCGTTAGTAAGGTTGTTTTGAAAGTCAAGTTATACCTTACTACATGCCTTTAATTAAAGATCTTATGTTATCATGTGATCATGCCCGAAAATTATAATAATGGATCCTATGACTTAGGTGGATTTTATTTTAATCTCTCGGTGTACCTAAGGTCATATGATTTTTGGCACAATTTTTCTAAGTGTTAGTGTATTTACCCTAATTGATGTCCTTTGGGTGATGATAATTTTCAAAAAAGTTAGGCACTTTTCGGCAAGTGTCCCTCCCCCACGACTAAACTGAACACTCTGGGTTCAAGTAGGTTCAAACGGAATTAAATCGGAGCACCAGTGTGTGAGATATGAGTGAAAAAGCGAGGATCACGCAATCGCAAGTCATAGAGAAAAAATTTCAAAAACTCCCCCCGCGTAAATGGAAAAATGATGCTAAGTGTTGCGGCAGGGGTTCCTATTTATAGGAAAATAGGACACGATATTGCGTACGGTACATTGTGTACGTGATATCTTGTCCCAACTAATGTAAGACACTTAGAAAATACTACATTTTTAATATTTCTTGAAATTAATGGTGGAAGGTGAGGACATGGGCAAGTATTAAGATATCCTAGGGTAATTGCATTAATTCGAGAGGCACTCTTAATGATAATGATGTGAATTTAGCAATTAAAATTTTGGTGGTTATGAATAAAAGGGAATGTAATGGCACATTGGAACTTTAAAATTTGGAGGGATAATAATAGGGAAAGGAAATTATGAAAAATTAAGCTAAGGATAAGAAATTGTGTGTTTGAACTAGAGAATTAGTGAAGATTACAAAAAAATTGCACAAGTGGGTCCTCCCCAAAGCAGGTTTCAACCTATTATGCCCTTGTGTAACCACACTTAAAGTGCCCGTGGGTACTAGAAGGGTTAAATGTAATCTGCACTAACTTCACAAAACACAGACATGTAAGTATCACCGAAATGAGATGAAAATTCTATGCTACATGGGACACGAGCTACAATTACATGAACAATGAGATGAAATGAACTAAGGAAAGGGATCGTAGAGATTGGGACATGAGGTAATTGACCCAGGGTACAATGAATCCTGCGTGTAAACCGTGATTAATGTGTCATTAACCCATCATTCCAAGATCATGACCATGTCCATCCTTCTAAATAGTGACATCGCATTGTTTCATCCAATGATGAACAACTATGAGAGTACCATAACAACAAGGTGTACGATCACTTGGCGTTTAGTACAAGGGAGGAGTGATTTTTGTTTTATGGCACTTCCTTTTTCTTTTCTCTTTCTTCTCTTTTTTTTTGAACTATACTGAATCCAGAGAAATCGCCAACCTTCAGGCATGGGTGCATGTCTTTCCAGTGGGACCCCCTAGAAAAACGTTTAACTTTTGAGTGCCCTTTTGATTACTCTTACTCCCATTTTTCATTAGATCTACAAGGATCTTAGTACAACCACATTGCATGATAACTCCCACAGATGTC
>MNCI01010338.1:197081-209642 GCA_015680685.1 Gnetum montanum
AGGTACAAAGCTGCTCGAATAAAGAACCGTTCACTTGGGGGACTCCTACTGCGGGCACATGGAAAATATTCTATCTCTGGGGTGATCAATCCGCCAGAGCTTTGCTACTTTACGCCTAGGATGCAAATGAGGGAGAGCCGCCTCTTATTTATAGAAATTGCGGCTGACTGCGATATCGCGGCCCATGATATAATGTGGGTGCCTTATCGTGGGTGCCTTAACGTGACCGCCAGCAATATGAGCAATTTCATGTTTCATTAGTATTCCAAAAGACTCCCCTTACACAAGTGGCCCAATAGATGATGGCTATGGGTAAGGAATAGGCTCCCCATACACGTGCTAGAGCTTTTACTAGCTCTTCTAAATCTAATGCATATTAGAAAAGTAGGTTGATATTTTTGAGGATAGAGGAGAGGAACAAGGATCTTGAACTTGGATATGGAACATTTGTGAGACTACGAATGTCTCATATTCATTTTTTGCTATAGATAAAATTTTAAAATTTTTCTAAAATATCCTATATAAGGGACAGAGAAAGACATATCTTTCTTACCTGATAGAACAATGTCTTAACCTCATATGAGTCTTCATTCATTAAAGGACTTAGTAAAGGCATTTTCAAGTTGTTCCTCTATCCCAATGTACTCTAGTTTGACATGTCTAAATTGAGCATTCTTTCTTATGAAGTGATATTTTTTTATAATGTGCTTTATCCTTGAATGTTGAATTGGATTCTTTGCCATACTTATGGTGCTATTGTTATCATGATATACAGGAGTGTTGTGAGTCTCTATTCCCAAATCTTTAAGTATCTCCTTCATTCAAAGAATTTGTGCGCATCAACTTCTTGCTAAAATATAATCTACTTCTACAATAAAGAGAGATGTAGAATCTTGTTTCTTAGTTTTCTAAGAGATAAGATATTTTCCAATGAAGAAAAAACTACCACTAGTACTTCTACAATTATGAAAGCATATTATCTTATTTGCATCATAATACATGGCAAGGTCATGTGTGTAATCCTTTAGATATGAAAGTATCCAATCAATAGTTTCCTTCGAATAATAGAAAAGGTTTGTATTACCAAAAATTAAAATTATCAACATAAATTTTCATAATTAGTATCAAATAGTTTGATAAATAGAGATACAATAGCACTACCTTTTTTGAGCCCTTAGGATGTTCAAGATGGACTTCCTCTTGAATGGTGGATCCTCTCTATAACTAATCTAGCCTTATTTTTTATAACGTTGCCGCATTCATCAATTTGTTCTACTTTTTTGTTGTTGGATTTGTAGAAAAAGTTCCCATATCTCATATGATTCGTTTTTATTTATTTATTTATTTTTTGGTGTTGCAAAAGTTCGTGCTTTTCAACTTTGATGAAATGCTTTGTCTTTCTTTATGAAATGGAGGTAGAAGAATCCACACTCTTATTCTTTACTCCAAATCTTTAGTCCATCATCCAACTACCCAATACTATCACTCATAGACTGTGATCTTATTACACTAGGCATCTTACTTTAGTTATAGATACTTTCTTGATATCATCAAATTTTTTGTTCTTATTATCTAAAGGCCTAAAAATATGTCTCCAATAGTTTTCAAATTTATCTAAAAAGAATCTTTCTTTAAATTTTAAGCTAATAATAATAAAATGGTCAAACTATTTATTTTTGTTGTATAAATGGTAGTTTGTGAAAGAAATATATACAACAAAAGATTAAATATATATAATTTTTTTTATTTCTAGGCTAATACATTGAGATGATCCTATTAAAATTGAATGTAGCAAACTAGGGGATGAAATATAGAAATATGGTATTTCATACCAAACCTTATCCTATTTTCTTCCAATTCTTGATATGCTTATGTGTGTGATGAGATTGTTCATGATAGAGTACCTTTCTTACTTGCATCTAATTTTTACCTTTCCTAACACCAATATATTTGTTTAAATCTCCTATTCCATTTGAGGTGACTATTCCATTATTGTGTTTTTCGAAATGGGAAAATTGATATTTTCCTTTAGTCATGTATTTTAATCCTCCATTATTACTATTTAGAGTGGTTCTTTTCTTGGATAGGGGAGCAACATGTGTGACCATTCCTTCCTCTTATTTTTTTACCTTAAGTCTCAAAATTTTCCTAACTTTCAAAACACCCTTTATAGGCTTCTTTTGATTAGACCAATAATTCTAGTTAAAGTTCTTTAAATGTAATTTATAATAAGATTGTACATGCCCAAACTTTTCATAGTAATAACACATAGTACCTCTCATTTGGGCTACATGTTGAAACTTAGGTAATTAATTATCTCCATTTTGAAGATATGCTTGTGGATTTCTTAATATGAGAATTATTTCCCAACCATCCTTTATCATTTGGACCTTTTCCTTGTCCCAACCCTAATTCGTAGGGTCTTCTTCCTTTTTGTAAACCTTTCAGTGTTAAGCTTCAAATCTACAAGATTCTTGTTAATCTACTCATGAGAAAGGATTAGCTTTTATGTCTCAACCCTTATGTCTAACTTTTCATTTTTAATATTTGAGCATTTCATATTGAGTTGAGCTATTTCTAATCCTTTAATATGTAAGACCTTTTTCATCTTGGTGCATAACATTTGACAAGTGATAACTTCATCACAAAGTAACTCATACCTTCTTCAAATGTATCTTCAAAAACTTCTATGTCTTTTGCTTGATCATTGATGAAAACTTCATGTGCAAGGCCCATGCAAAGAACATGTGATACATTTGAAATATAATTAGCTTCCTCTATATTATATTCATCATCCCAACTTTTATACAATTTTTTTTCTTTCTTTTCTTTCTTGATGAACTACTTTTTATGCAACTTGTTAACACTAGGACATTCAAAGGTCAAATGGCCTTTTCCACTATATACCCAACATTCTATAGAAGTCCTATCATAATTGCAATTTTTGAATTACTTACCTTTTTTCTTACCTTTAATGCTTATTTTATTGAAGCTCTTTTTTTTCCTTTATGGAGCTCTTTGCATGATTTTTTAGGGCGATAGGCATTTCCTTGATTACACCTTTACTTATGAGATTCATATCATATGCTACAAAAGTACTTTGTAAGCCTTTTAATTTTAATATGATGAAATCCCTAGTTTATTCCATGGCTATAACTTTGGGTCTAAACTCAAGATACAAGGTCCTAATCATTTTCATAATAATTTTATTTTATAGTAAATTTTTTCCTATTAACCTAATGAAAATAGCTATATCACTACTCCTAGAGAAATCATCCTTAATCATTTCTTCTTCTTTCATCTTAAGTTTGTCATACTCACTTTGAATAATTAGAAATTTAGATTTTTTTTTTTACTACAGAAGTTCCTTCATAAGTAGCTTCTAGAATATCAAAAAATATGTTTACCAGTTTTATGTCTATCTATTCTATTGAACTCAAGTTTATTAAGAGCACAATAAAGACAATTTCTGGTTTTAGAATCAAACATAAATTTGCTCTTATCTTTAGTAATATACTTACCTCTTAGTTTAGAAGTGATGATGATTTCCCCAGAGACAACTGTCTCATTCAAAGTTGAATGGGTGTATCTACCTAGGATGGACTGCCAAACTTCAAACACCATTAATTCAAAGAATTCCTACATCTAAGTTTCCCACTAAGCAAGGTTGGTTCCATTAAACATTGGTGGCTTGCTATAAGATGATCCCTTTTTATTTCATTCCAAGTTTTTATACTCACACCAGTAGTACCAAGGCTTTAATACTACTTGAAAATCAAAAACTTAGAGGGGTTGAATAAATTCAATCCAAAAAACTTTCAATTTTAAATATTGTAGAATTATGTGCTTTCCCAACTTAGATACATCCACTCTTATAGGGTAGAATCCTTTCATACCTTTGAACTTTGTTATTCAAATGTTGTTTTAAGAATGCTACAACCTTTATAGGGCTTCAATTACAATAGATCCTCATGTCTCAACAAGCTCTCAAGCTTTCCAATGAATGCTTTTACCCCAAGAACACACCCAGAACCTCAAGTCTCAATAAGCTCTTAATTTTTACAATGGATGCTTTTCCTCAAGAAACACATCCAATCCCTCAAGGTCTCTATAAGCTTTGAAGCTTTATAGCAGATGCTTTCCCTCAAGAAATACATCCAACTCCTCAATGTTTATATAAAGAGTGTGTATCCTTAATACACATAGCCCCTCAAGGCAAGATATAAATAAGAGTTAAGTAAGAAGTAAACCTATCTCTTCAAATTCCTTGCTTTCAAACTCAACAAAAAATACAATAAAAGATAAAGGAATTAAGGATCTTGACATCTCAAAGATATATAAAATTCTCGTTTAACACATCAAAGGATAGAGGAGATGGAGATACAAACTTTATAATGATGTATACCAATGCTTGCTCATATTTCTTATACTTTTCTCTTGATTTTGTCATATCTTTATAGGTTTTATTTCCTTTATTTTTTTGGAACCCATAAAGTAGATAGAAATGAGTACTTAAGACATCTTTCTTGTGGCCTATGACATTTCACTAATTTTGGCTCCTTGCAAGAGAGATGTCTTGTCTCGTCTTAAGATGTCTTGGGCATGGCTAAGACATCTCCTTAAATTATGAGATGTCTTGGTCAAGACATTTTTACTTGCACTAGGACATCTCATGTAAGTATGAGACATCATCTATTTTTGAAAGACATCTTGTTTAAGATCTAGAATCTTGATAGAGATGTCTCCTACCACCTTGAGAAGTCTTGACAATTTGCAAGACATCTTCTCTTCGATTGAAAGGTTTTCTATACTTATGATCTTCTTTAGTCCCTTACTTTTTCTCTCAAAGTCTAGCATGATGAAATACTGAGTCCTTTCCATTTCTTAGTCTTCATGATGTGTTATTTTCATCTTCCTTAGGCCTATAAGAGTCTCAGAAAACACATTAACAAGTTCTCCATTTTCAAGATTTTGATACATCAAAAATGTCAATAAATTATAGATCTATGTGGAAGCTTCCTATTGGTTATTCTTCATATGAACTAGAATACAAGAAATTACCTAAACTACTAATCCTAGCAAAACTCCATACATTCAATAGCATTTGTGACCTAGACTTGGACCTCATCTTAGTAATAAAGGAAAGATTTACCTCGCCTAAACATGTGAAACACCACCAAGAAATACATGATGCAACCATTTTGTCTTTGTAACCTTCATCCGTATACCTGTGGCTAGATTTTCATTGTAAAATTGTGAGTTTTTAATCCATGAGATGTAATCCCACATACTTGAAATTTTAAGGCTGAAAAATTCCCATAAGTTTTCATAGCCTCACTTCCCAAGTGGAAAACATTTTTCCATGTCTATATTTGGACTTGGGAAGGTATAATATGCCTTGGAAACTGCCAATTTTGGCATTTTCATGGGTTTTCATGGTGGTATAGCTTCAACTACATTGGAACCATTTACACCTTGCATTGGCAGTATTGAGTTTTCATTTTCCAAGCAATTCCCAACATAGTTGTCACAAAACCCAATGTGGATTAAGAGAGGACAAGTGTGGCCTCTAAGTATCTTGTCTTATGCTTGGGCTTCATTATGAGAAATTAAGGATTAAGAGAGAACAAGTGTAGCCTCTAAGATCCTTGGGAGAGTTGTGAGTTGAGCTTGCCTCCTCATCTTTGATGTATTTTCTATATATTTTTAAAATTATCTTAATATAAGAAAGGTTTTCTATATTTTATTGTGTTATTCTTATTTTCTAAGCTACATCTACTTGGAAGTTGTGGATTAGATCCTATTGGGTGCTACACTAGATTGGTATCAAAGTGAGGTTTGGAGGTTTCCACACTTCTATGTTGAAGATTGACATTTTCTTTGTATGAAAGGAGCATTGTTATGGATATTTGTATTTTTTTTTGTATATCATTCTTGTTTCTTTAGGTATGAATCTAAAGAAGAAGACACATCAAGAGCTTAGACAAGAGCTTCAAGTGTTTAAGGACTCCTTTAAAGCTTTTGTGGTTGAACTCTAAGAAGTTTTTCCCAAGGTAAAGGTCCACAAGCATCAAGAGTTTGCAAAAACGTTAGAAAGGGATATGGAAAAATTCAAGGCTAACATGGAAAATATTTTGAGGAGAATTAATAAAATATATTCTAGCCATCAATACAAGAAGGAAGATGATGTGTCTAGTAAAGTAAAGATCAATGAGAAAAGGAGTTTTCAAGTATCTCTTATTGAGCAAGGGAGTTATTAATACTAAAGAATTTCAAGGGAGAAAACTAAGAGATTCATAAAAGGAGCCAAGAAATCTTCAAAGTCCAAGATGATGTATGCTACAAATCAAGGAGAGTTCATACCTCACAAGTCATGGGAGGTGAAAGATCAAATCCAAAGGAGTGGCAAAGATCAAGGGAGTTCTTCAAGGATGATCAAGGGTAGCACTAGGAGGTATGATATTCATTCTCTTTGAAATTGTTCTACATCTTGTGGCAAGTGAAAGGAGATTCTAAGTCAAGTTGAGACTATCTCATGAAAGAGAGGTAAATCTTCTAGCCAAATTATGTGGAAGAATAATTTCTTTAATGATGTTTTTAATGAAACTAGTGTTAAAACTATGGAGGAGAGTTTACATTTTGAGTTGGTACCTCCAAAGTAGGATGAAGAGCTTGTTGATGATTCCTTTGAAGAGGAGAAACCATTGGAACTAGGAACTTCTATTTAGAATCTTGAACCTTCAAGCTTTAATGAGATTAGGCAGCCACATGTTGAAGATCAAGTTGAAAAAAAGATGGATGGGAGAAGCCATGAAAAGGTAAGGGTGAGTTTTACCTTGTTGATGGTAGTAATGTCTCTCATGTTGAAGCTAGTGTGATGGATGCTAGTTTTTCACTTCATCTTAGTAGTGATTTATTTAATGGTAATGATAAGCATCATGATCATTGTGGTTATTGTGATGGGATTGGGAGTCATGTTATGAATTTTGATGCCATTGTTACTGAGAGGAAGACGAATAATGGTAATTTGTTTAATGATGATGTCTATTAGGATAATCATTGTAACAAGGTCATTATTGATGTAAGTGAAGACATTGATAATGATATGATTTTCTAGAATTTGGAGATGATTACTAGTGATTATAACAATGATAAATTTGTGAAGTGTGTTGATGGATTTGATTATCTTGGCTGTAAAATCAAAGTGAAGCATGAAGGTAATCTACATGATGGTGATGAAAGAAAACTAAGTGGTAGTCTTCCAAACACCAAGAAGAAGGATAAGAAGAGGAAAAATATCAAAGAAAAGAAGTTGAATTAAGAAAACCTAATCCTTTTTCTATTTCTTATTCTTTAATTTTTGTAGGTTTGAGTCATCATGAGGATGTAAGGAAACCATTCCAATGAGATGATCAAATGAAGGAAACATGGTGGGGCATGAGGACAAGCCTCCATGGGAAAGGAAAGCTCAAAAGCAAAACCTTAAATGATGTTCATTCTAATGTTTGTAATGCATGGAGTCATGATTATTGTAATGGTCTTGAGTCATGGGGGCATGGTGCCTTCCATCTTGTGAAAGGTCATGAAGCATTATATTTTTAAGGATGAGAGAGCTGGTGTAGGGACACCTCCTCTGATCCCCATGTTCTAGCATACATACTATGTGTATTTTTGAGTTGATTTTGTTGGGTATGATTCTTGGATGTTTTGGCATGTTTCAAGGTGTTTTGGGCATATTTTGATGAGTTTAGGAATTTTCAAGATCTATGGGAACTTGTTGGGAGACATTTGGAGGCTCCTAGCATTAAAAGAAGAATTTTTATTTTTGGCATCTTTAGAAGAGACATCTCCCTAGAAAGATAGACATCTCCCTAGAGACATCTCCTATGAAGTGTAAACGTTCCAAGTCCAAAGGAGACATCTACCAAAAATAGTATATCTCTCCCAAGAGTAATACTTTCATAGGAGACATCTACATGAACCCAAAGACATCTATGTCAACAATGAAAAATGCTCTAACATGGTGTTCAAGATGGGAAAACTTCCAAAATGCTTGTTCCAATTTGGGAAATAGCTAGAGAAAGATTGAAATAGCTTAGGAGAAGGTGAGAAGACTTGAGAAGCATCTAAAGAACCTCAAGTTGAGTTGAGAAAAGGTTTCTAGGGTTTTTATCTTTCAGTTGCTAATAAATATTGATGTAATTCACCATTGTTAGTGTCACCATGCCAAGTGCTGCAATGCCAAGTGTCGAAGTGCCAAGGACCAAATTACAAATGTTGAAGGCCAAACATCCCAATAGATGATAAGAGATAGAGCTCTTGAGGGAAGAGAGCTTGTGCAAGGAAGTTGAGTGAGAGGCAAGAGAGAGAACTTAAGAGAGATTACAAGAATCTCTTATAAGTGTCTTGTTTTGAGCTTGGGCTCCACTGTGAGAAATTGAAGATTAAGAGAGGATAAGTGTGATCTCTAAGATTCTTGGAATAGTTGTGAGTTGAACTTGGCTCCCCATCTTTGATGTATTTTCTATGTATTTTGAGAATTATCTTAATATAAAGGAGGATTTTTCCATTTTATTGTGTTATTCTTATTTTTTAAGCTAGATCTGCTCTGAAGTTATAGATTGGGTCCTATTGGGATCTATCAAGGTGCAATCCCTACACCAATAACCTTAGATCCCTTAGACCAATGTTGCATAACCTTATCCCCTTTCCAACCAACATTGCACACACCTTACCCCCTTATTCACCAATGTTGTAGATCCAAGCTAAAAGCCACCAAGGATTTTTGACAATTGAAGTTGGGAAGAACCTAGATTGTGAGGCTAACTAAAGATCAAAACCCACCAACTTCAACAGGCTTCAAGCTTCATCCAAGTAAATCCCTATGTATCTAGGCAAACAATTTCTACACATTCTTGGACTCTTTATTTTTCAATATTTTATTATTGTAATAAAGCCTACAATTCATTTGTCGTGCAAGTTTATTACAATTTTATTTTGTGCTTTTGTTTTTAGATTGGATTTGCATTATGTTATTAAAATTTATTTACCTTTGTTAATACTCCCTAAGCCCCTAGATGATTAGAAAGATCATCCATGGTGCCTTAGATCCTCTTTCTTGGAGGCACTTGGGATCCAAGGTTAGGCTGTTTCACTTGGAATTTTTAGTTTTCCAACAACCAAAGTTTTTAGGCACAACAAAATGCTCAGTAAATAATAAAATGATTGTCATCATGCATAATGAAGTCCATAAATTCTATAATAAATAAATGTGTGACCTTAAATTAGATACATAGACATTCAACCAGGAGATAAGGTCCTCTACTGTAACCCAAATCATGTACCACAATGTATAAAATTTTAAATACTTTGGAAGGAATAATACATAGTCCATAAAGTTTATAAGTTTTATGTCTTGCAAGTTTACCATTCAAAAAATTTACAAAAGCATATTTTAATCAACGTATAGCAAATTACGTTATTTCATAAACCTTGTGAAACTAATGCCTTAAACACTTCTAATCATGCTCTTGTGAGATCCATTTTCTACATATCTACTTTGAAACTTAGTCGTGGAGGAGATCTTTGAAATGAGTTAAGTGAAAATTTTAAAAAAAAAAAAATTATAATTTATTCCACCTCTTTATATTTTTTTCTATTCCTTCTATAGTTTTGCAATTTCTTTAAGTTATCATTTTGTAATATTTTATTAATAAATTGTTGGTTATGTGCAAGAGCTAACTTTATTATTTGGATTATGTCCTATACTACTAGATTATCAAAAGAATAATGGGAAAAAACAATGAAGTCACATCATCCATCTCTCTATTTCAATAAATAAGAGGTTCTTATCATGTAATTCATATGGTTCTTATTACACAAAAATAAAAATTAACTCATAATCATCAGGCCTTGAAGTAAGGAAGGACCAAGAAGGATTGAAAAGCATATAACATCAGGGGACTTGTTGATTCTTTGGATTTTCTGTATGGGTTCCACTACTCCATTTGAATATGCTATCACTGATGTTTTAATTATTTGAAAAATATCTTTCTATAAAAAATGTTATCTTACTATGATGCTAGAAAGACATGGGATCCATACCTAAAGGTAATCCTCTAGTGATGAGTGGCGAGGTACCCCTACACTCAACCATATGAATACGAGCGTGCACGCGCGATCCAGTCAAACTCCGCAGACTAAATGCCTTAACACCACAAGAAACACTTGGGGTTAATCGTTCGTTGTCTTCCCAGGCTTGCTTCTAAGTGTCATGGTGTATGGTTAAGCAAGTCTGAGGTATGTGATTTTTTTGGTATTTTTCGGCTTATCTCCTATGCTATCAGAGGAAAGGGTTGAGAAACTAAGCTAACTCTAACTATTGTCCTAAGTCTAAGTTAACTAGCGGTAGCATCCGTTCCCACTTACTAGACACACCCTGAACTATGCAACTGTGGCTTACCAAACGCTAATCGTTACTGGGATCACCACACGTAACGCAGGTGCTCGAAGTGGTTGTACTGAGGCACCTATTTAGCTTAAGTGTGATAAGCAGCCGATTCCTTAGCTAGCCGTACACACCCGTGGGTGCTCATAACTAAGTCGTACTTATCACACATTCTAGCCTAGCAATGAGCAGCTGATTCCTCAACTAGCTGTACACATCGGACTACTACTGGGATTACCAAGCACAGAATCATGGAATACGCTACTGGGTTACCAAGCAGCAAATGCTCGTAATTGAGTCGTACTCATGCATTGCGTCAAGCAGCTGATTCCTTGATTAGCCGTACACGTCCGTAGACGCTCGTAATCAAGTCGTACTTGAACGCACTAGGAAAGCAATAAATAAACAACAATAGATGAAACCACGTGCTGCAAGGTTTATCTAATCAAGTTCGTCTTTATTGCCGTACACAACTTGGGTTCAGGTTACAAGCTGCTCGAATAAAGAGCCGTTCACTCTAGGACTCCTACTGCGGGCACATGGGAAAAATTCTAAATCTGGAGTGATCAATCTGCCAGAGCTTCGCTACTTCTAGCCAGGATTGGAAAATGAAGGGAGTGCCACCTCTTATTTATAGATATGACAGCGGGACGCGATATCGCGGCCGCCGCGATATCGCGACACAGGCAGGTCGCACCTCATCATACCCCCGTGATTGAATGAAAACTCATCCTCGAGTTCCTTACAATGATATCAGGTAGGTATGGGATTATTAGGGGAAATTGAACTAATGGGATGACATGTGAACGGTCTTTATTACAAGACTTAACAAAACTGGTGTTCATGACAACAAGGGTGAACACCTTATTACAATGACATCAGGCAACAGTTGGCAGCTGAGAGAAAAGAGGAGAGAGAATAGAAGAGAAGAAGGAAGAAGAGTCTTGTTGCTGCCAACGCCTGGATTGCGCCTTCTGTTGTCCATCCGTAAGCGCGTTATCAATTCTGCTTCTTGCATAGCGGCTTCAATGGTGCTCCACTCCAAGTGTTTGCTCCAGATCCATTCCGTTGTTGTATGATGGCCATCTGCACCCACAACACAATCATATATTAGCAAGGGTAATTGAATTATTAAGGAAATCATACCTTGCTTCGGTTTAGGTTCCTTGGCTAAGTTGTGGTATGGCTAATACGGTTCTGGGAAAATGTAGGTGATGACTACCGAAGGTATAGGGGTTAGGAAGAAAAACGAAAAAATTCGGCGCTTAGGATAAAAATCGAAAAATCAGGCCCCGTACCCCCATGACTAATCGTGAACTTCCGGTAGCATAAGTATGGAGCACGAAAAGGAGTAGGAAAGATAGGTAAAAAGGAACAACTATGGCATTGGTGAAGGGGATGTCATGATGGAAATGAACAAAAAATGTTAATTAATTGCAAAAATGTTAAGGAAAAGAAGTTAACTAATGGTCCAAATAGGAATGTCAATGGGTCCTCCCCAAAGCAGGCTCATGCCCTTAATGCCCTGACAATCCCACATTCAAAGAGTCCGTGGGCTCTGGGAATGTCCTTTGGAACAAGAGTTAAAGTCTTAACCGTAAGAATTTACCAAAAAGAAAACAAAGCATCAACCAAAGTATATACAATGATACAACCGGCAATGAGGTGAACCATGGAGAGAAGGATGGGAAGAAGAGAAGTGGAATGGAATCCCAAGAAAAAGGTGGTGTACAGCCCTTTGTGTGTTGCATGATTAATGTGACTTGGCGAATCTCATTCCAGCTCTGACCTCAAACCAACCACTTCCAGTGACTTCACATCAATGCATTTGGTTAAACCATCCACTTGGATAACAAGGATGCATCTTCAAAGAGCCACCATCATTCCGATGAAACGAAGGAGAGAATGGGAAGCGAGAAGGGCCTTAGTTAGAGGGAACACTTTGGTTCCATAACCAGTGCTTGTAGCCCAACTTTTATTTCGTCTAAGGGGTGTGCTTTGAATCCTCACTTTTGATTTTTGCTTTTTTCTCTTTTTTTTTCTTTTTCTATTTTCTCTTCTTTTTTCTTTCTTTTTTTGTTTTGTGTTTTTATGCGTGGGGACCACACCATGCA
>MNCI01010338.1:213988-323095 GCA_015680685.1 Gnetum montanum
TACACAACTTGGGTTCAGGTTACAAGCTGCTCGAATAAAGAGTCGTTCACTCTAGGACTCCTACTACGGGCACATGGGAAAAATTCTAACTCTGGAGTGATCAATCTGCCAGAGCTTCGCTACT
Source organism: Gnetum montanum (assembly GCA_015680685.1). Taxonomy (NCBI): domain Eukaryota; kingdom Viridiplantae; phylum Streptophyta; class Gnetopsida; order Gnetales; family Gnetaceae; genus Gnetum; species Gnetum montanum. The sequence goes on from MNCI01010338.1 coordinate 214,113, forward strand.
TCTAGCCAGGATTGGGAAATGAAGGGAGTGCCACGTCTTATTTATAGATATGACGGTGGGACGCGATATCGTGACGGCCGCGATATCGCGTATGCGATATCGCAGCACATGCAGGTCGCGTCTCATCATCTAGTAAGGATAAAAAATTATTAATTCATTAACATATAAAAAATCATTCTTTGGATACCAATAGAAATAAATCTAACCTATGGTTGAAGGTAGAATAATACCAAAATTCTCATGGCTTCTTGGACTAGTTCCATCATGTGATTAGAAAGACATGTGATCCATACCTAAAGGTGTATCATCAATGGGATTAGCATAAGCTATGAGGACAGAAAAATATGTGACCATGCCTAAAGGTACCCCTCTAACCAATGGCCAAGATCCATAACTTACACACTCATAATTAATTAATTATTCTATTTATTTCATGTTTGTTTTACAATTTTTCCCTCTAAGTGGTGGTGTTTTCATGTGGTTGTGATTAATCTCATAGTGATAGGCCTAGGATGACATAATGTGATATCACTAGTAATGGTATAAACTTGGTTTGGAATTCAGACAAATAGGTATGATGATTATTTTAACCATATTTGACATACATAACCAATTATGAATATGGTAAGGAACCTCACATCCCATTTTTTGTAATTATTTCTGATTTCATTCAACCCCACTACTATGTTCAATTATGAGGCTAATGATTTTTATTAGTATCATGTAGAATTACAATAAAAATGGTTGTGTGGTAATTATAATATGAATTTTATCAACATTTGATTTTTTAGATGTCTATAGGCATCTTGTGAAATGATTATAGAAGGGGATTTTAAACAAAAGCCTCCTATGTAGAGGAATCACTTGTATAATTCTTGGAGATCTAGCCCATGAACCAACTTTCCAAGCCTAGGATATTAGGTATTATTTTCTTTATTATTATGCATCATCATTTGACAATTTCTCCTTAATTTTGTTAAATATTGTAACTAAAACTCCTAATTTCCTAGCATATCAAAGGTTTCTAAACATGTAATTTCATCACCATCACAATTCCCAAACATCCAAGATGTCTTTGTATCTTATAACCTTTTTGATAACTCTTATTTTTCCTTAAAAATCAAGACTTAAAGGAAAATTTTCATAATTTTACTTTGTCCATGAGGAGTTTTTATTTATTTAAGAGTTAGAGTCTTCTAGTTATCATATCTAGCAATCTAAACCTTCGATTCCAACTATTTAATAACCTATACGTCATGAAGGTCTTCAATCTATGACTTGATAACTTCCAAAAACCCAAAATTTCAAATGCTTAAGGTAGTTAACATCGATAAAATATTATAATAATTAAAAAATACAATAGCCTAACTACCTTAAAACCTTTGAGACATTATATTACAATGAATTAAGGGCATTAATGCTAGAATTTTTTAATAGTTGGATTAATTATAAGGATGATAAGGGGCTAAACTCTTATAAATACATTTGAAAAATAACAAGTGATCATTAATGTGATTGCATATGGCATCAAAGAAAGTCCTAAAGACAAGAGGATCATCATATTACAAAAAAAAAAAAAGGATCATGACGAGGATGAAAGTATATATGAGAGTAAATGTAAGAGCTTGAGACTAGACATGAAACAAGACCTATTAGAGAAAAACTAGAAGTGGAATATGTTAGGCAAATTTCCATTGTAGAAATAGAGTAATCTAAGTAATATGAGGTATTGTAGCTAAGAAAAACTTGGAAGTGACCCTCACAAAAGCATGTCTAGAGAAAACTTGAACCAAAGAGATTCAAAGCTCTATGCTCTAGGATTTTGTATCCCAAGATATCCATGAGTAGTTATAAGCTTCTTCCCTTTATCTCATGGTCAATTGATATATTCTAAGTTAATTGTAAATCATAGACTTGAAAAGTATTTCACATTCTATGTTTGTGATTTCCATGTACATGATTGAGATATCTACCTCCTATGTTTGCATCCTAGCTTTCCATTTCATACTTCTAGATTAGGTGCATATTTTTGAATTTATAGGATATTTCTAACTTGATTTGGAAATATTAGAAACCTTCCAACATGTTTCCTAGTGTTTCAAATTTCATTCAAATCTAGGAGCAACCTATGCTAGAAAGGAGAGCACACTAACTACCCTACATTAGTTCATGGACATTTATGCATCCTCTTAGTAGGCTTATTTTGGCACTTTCACTCCTAATTTGCCTTTGAAGTATTTCTAGTTCGACTAGGCTATGATGACAAAGCTTCGTTGATGCCTAGATACTAAAGAACCTCTACTATTGTGTTATGAAAATTATAAATACCTAGGATGAGCTATCACACTTAATAGTTCCATTCATAGCATTTTCTATATGACATTTAGCATTTTGTTTTATGTGAAGATCTCTTTCTTCCTTGGGTAACTTGATTTCCTTTCTTGTCTTATGTGTTTTAAGTCATCATTTTTACAAGTGCAATTAGACTTTGTTAGCGTGCTACCTTGCTTACATAGCCTAGAACCATTTGGTCAATGCAAAGTCTAATCTTTGCATGGTGAATAAAGCTTATGGTTTTCCCTTGTTCTACTGTTGATGGCTTAAACCTTAAATATAATAAAATTATTTATTTAATTTTTATTTCATTAATTTTTGACTATTTTTTCCTTATCTAAGGAGATCATAGCTTTATGGCATGGTGTTGAACTATTAAGGTTGTGACTAGGAGTGATTTTTATTACATTTCATGTGTGGTGTTGCACCTATTTCCAAGAGGAATTGTAGCATGAACATTATACCTATCTCTAGGAAGGATTGGGTTCCATGGTGGATTTATATCTATTTTATTCATTATAATTATAAAATCCATAAAAACCATAAAACATAAAATGATAAATAGTCTCTTTATCTATCATCATGGCAACATGAATTTTCATTGTACCATATGTATTATAATCTCTTTTATATTTATTGAATCTAATGATATACACAAGTATTCTTGGCAATCCGCTTAACATCATCTTCAAAGCTTATGACAAAATCATACTATGATTTGTATGATAAATCCCATTGGTTTGAAACTAGCATGACCCCTATCATTGGCATCATTGTCAAGGAAGGCATTGGTAAATTGCCTAGCAATACTTGTACATTTCTTATTTTAACCTTTATTCAAATTAAGTGTGTATTCCTTTAGTATTATGTGTAGGTTTTGAACATGAGCAAGATGTGAATAGTGTTATGAGTCCACCAAAGACCTTTGGATATGCACCAAAATGAATAAGGACTTTTGTCACCTTTGACTATTTGAAGGATGTAATACTTCCACTAGTCATGTTGGATTATGATCAAGATAAATAGGAAATATGAAGAGATATTCATGGATGATTCTCTAAGAAACTAATAGTGGCTACACTATGTGATCTTAAAGAGGCCCTGATCAACATGAAGCTAAAGAATGAATGTGCATCATACATAGCTCATGAGTTGATGTATGATAAATATAAACCTTTACACATGTAAAATCCTTGAGATCAAGTGGAAAAAGAGGAGGCCACTTATAACTTTTCATCTAATTATTTAGATGAAGTGTAGGAAGATAAAGTAGATAGGAAAGACAAAGGGTTAGTCTACCATGAAGGCCCATGGTTAGGTATTGTCAATTGAAGGACAAACTAAACTCCAAATAATTTTCTTCCTAAGATCTAACACTTGCATTTATTTGGACATTTTGGTGGTGGTGATGATGCCTTTTTTTTCTGAATGGGATGATTATCACTACCTCCAAAATTAATTCAAAGATAAGCAGACATAGTCAAAATCTTCTACATAAAATTTTAGACCTATGCTTGAATTTCAAACATTTAGAAGAAGATGACTTAATGACAACAAGAATTTTGTAAACCTTTAAACATCACCATGGAGAGGTATATGAAAACTAACCATCACTATCCAACCCATGATTTTAGCTAAAGAAAGTAGTTAATGCATATTTTAGAATGGCTAAGACATGAAACAAGACAACATGTGGATATATATGCATTGATCTAGGTTCACAAAAACTTTATGATTCAAATCAAAGTGCTCTTGCATACCATAGTGAGTATGGAGGACAAGTGGTAATAGAGATAGTTTATTAAAGAGTACAATTGTGACCCAGCATGTAGAAGGAATGCTAAAAACATTGAAGGTACTAGTAAACATTCCACTATGATCAAGGTCCTAGGGCAAGAACAAGTTAGAATAAACAAGACCTTGACATACTTGCTCCATATAGTGAACCAAGTTTGAAATGTGATGGATGAAAAATAATCACTACTCTTAAGAACGATAATGATAAGGTGGTTAAAGCTACAACCAAAGAATTTATACCACATGAACATTGAAATAAGTATGAGCTCAAGGATAAAGGCAAGCTCTCTTATTGTAAAAGCATTTACAAAGATCCAAATGAGGCTTTCTCAACTTCTAATGATGAGGGTCCCTATGAATATTGATTTGACCTTTATGATTCTTAGTGTTATTTAATCATGGCTTACATGATTGGTGAGATGGGATTATCTAGAATGCCTTTGAATCCTAGATGTGTCAATAGACAAATAAGAAGTATTCCATAGCTTGGTCATTCATACTATCCTAGTGTTTCATACTTGCAAGTCATGCAGTAGTGTAAGGTGGGATATCTAGTCAACCATAGCCAAGATAATCTAATCATATAATAATGTCTAGTGTATTGATCCTACCTTCATGTATGCATCTAGGGTAATATTATTTATCTTCTATTGATTTGGTTGTGAGGGAAAGTTTAAGGTCCAATAGTAGAAAATTCTATCACAAGTGCATATGTAAGACCTATGAGACTAGGTCCATATCACCATGTACCTTTTCTAGATATGATAATCATTCATACCAAATGAAGCCCACATTCAATACATCTTAGTGTAATTTCTTGTTCATAATCAAAGTACAATATCTACTTCAAGGACAAGTTCCATAGTTATATTTGGTAGAGGTAATAAAATGGTACTTGATGGTGATGTTATCATCATTCCCATATCTTCAATGGCTACATAGGCTATTAAAAATGATATTTTCTCTAAAAATGATTAGATATTGGTATTCCCATAGTGGAAATTCAAATTGGTAAGAAAGGTCATTATCTAGCTCTTTGTAACTTTAGTTTGGGAGTTAACATTTTCTTATTGCAATAATACCTTGATTATGGGCTTTCTCTTCTCAAGCATACCAACATTTGATTAGATCTAGTAGACCAATCCTTTCCATACCTTGTGTGATAGGTAAGTAACATGATGTCATCTATTGAATCCTGGTTGTATACCATAAAATTCCTAATGATTAAATTAGAAAATAAGATGGGAGATAATTTCCCTATTATCATGGAAATGGCTTGGTTGAGTACCATTGATGTTAGGTTGGTCTTCTAAAACCTCCACCTTGAAATTGGTAGAAAATAAAAGACCAAAAGGTTGACTTATAATAAAATACCTTACAATTCTTCCCAGTCCTATAGTACCATGTACATGTGTCATTCAAGTGAGCTAGATGGAACATTTGATGGGCAATATCTGGCATATCATAATGAATATCTTTTACCTGTGAGTATGCATAATGCTTAATTTAACACTTAGAGGTCTACCAAGTGATAAACATGGATTAATCATGGGGAGAGAAATCCTTCATTCCATATCAAAGTTTATTTTCTTCTATTTTCATTTGTGTATTGAATAAAGTTGGTGTGTTTAATCAGAATTTCTATACTTTTAAAACTTAATGGATATCCACCTAAGATATTTTCATTTATTTTAAAGATTTTTTATTTTTGTATATGTGGGAAAACTAATTAATATGCTTTATGAATGCTCACCCATAAGTTAATAATGGATGGATGAGTTATACAGGTGATGAGGATGTGAGAGCATCAAAAGAGTCCAAAGTAGAGCCTTAATAAATGGAATTCCCATGGAAAAAAATTTATCCACTGATCTTTCTTCTATCCATCACTAGTGAATCAACTTTAAACTTAACAAGGAGCTAGGAATCACACTACAAGGTATTGAAGTTAATGCTATTGGAACCATGGATAGGTGGTGGGTCCATATCTTAAGGTGTAAGCTCCAGAATTATAGAAGAGTTATTGATTACTAGAAAGTAAAGGATGTGTCATTGAGGATCCTTATGATCACTAGATGGGTCTAATTGATGTTATTGAACCAAGATGCATGTCTTTTCTTACCTAGACATTTTGGCCAAAATAGATTCATGATCTCATGAACTTGTATGTGCCATGTGGTGGAGGATGAATTCTCATGTTCATGTAAGTTGAAGACTCGAGATGGTGATCTATCATTCCAATCATTCACATTATTCCCATGCTCCATCAAAAACCCTTTTTCAATGAAAAATAAAAACATGAAGAGAAATAAATTTAAAAAATAAAAAAATAAATGAAAAATATTAGTAAAATAATAATGATGAAAAGAAGAGATGAGGGGAAGAGTAATGTACCTCTAAGTTCATCAATCCATATAAATTGGTATTTTTCCATTCAAATCCATCCTATAATTCCTCATATCAAAATTAAATCAATGGTTGAACCAATGTCCATGCAAGTTTTTCTCATGTTTAACCTATTGTCTAGATCACTTGACTTGTTAAAATTCTATAATCTAAGACAATATTTTTCTCATCCCTACCCATAACTTTGAAGGCCTTGAACTCTCTCTCTTAGTAAACTTTGGTAATGTTAATTTCTACTTCCATCAAAATCCCTAATTCATTTGTTCCCAAGGTTAACATTTTAATTCTTAACCCAAGCCTCGACCACATTCCAACTTATAATTTTTTCTTGCTTTTCATGGTTTTGTAATGCTTGTTTGGATATGGGATTAGTGAGTGTAATCAAGGGGATTGACAAGAGGTTTTGAGTAAAGAAAAATTTAGGGATCCTATTGTACATATGTGCATGAATGGAGGAAAATCAAATTAGAATATTACCATTTAGATGTTCTATGGCATGTTACATTGCTTTCATATCACCAATGAGTAGACCATGAAACAATCAAGACTAGATGGCACTAGAAGTGATAGGTATAACCTAAGATTTAGAAGAAAGACTTGGAGATTGGTCCCTATTGTATTTATGAGTAGTGATGAAAGGATGTAATAGTAGATCTCTCATGGATTCTAGGACATGCGCATGTAATTCATGAGATAATTAAATGGTTGGCTAGAGGTCCAATGATGTTCTACTCTCATCCTTCTATCTCATGTTTATTATTCATTTTCCATATCTTCCATTTCATTCCTTGCTTGTTGTTGTGCATGAAAAGAAATTAATCAAGCAAAGTAAAGGATGACATCTAGACATCCAAGGAGAAAGACATGCATTTAATGATAATATCTCACTAGTTTTTGGAAATCCACAAGTGTCTCATCAATGGATTTTACAAGGGAAAGAAAGATAAGTTCATGCTATTAGGAGGATCCACTTGTAAATCCTTAGTGCATTAACATTGAAAGTGAGTAAGTTTAAGCTTATCTCCCAGTGATGGTGATGATTACATTTCATAAGGTACTTAATTAATCTTTCATTTATGTAAGTATCAACTCTTCATTCTATAATATTTAACTATGATAAACTCTCTCTGATTCATCTCATTTATATCTATATTTCATTTTTATTGGTGCTATAAGCATTTTTTATATTTTTTAAACTCCTATTTGTTGACTTTTGATTCATGGGAATGCATAAATCATTCAATCAACTTAATTTCCATGATTATGTATGTCACCAAAGATAAGTTTGTAATGTTCTTATTGTCTTGCTTCTTAGATGCTTTATTAGGTTAATTCATGATAATTTGAGCTTATTATTGACCTTGCACTTGATTTCAAAGGAAAAGGAAGATAATTTAAGAGTTTGAATGATGAATTTTTATTTTCCTCCATCCTTGGGAGGATATGCTAATGCATCCCCTACATCAATGTCCTTACATTAATGCATCCTTTCTACATCAATGACCTATTATAAATGGGGGAAGGATTCTCTTAAGAGCATATCATACTTTGATTTCATGTGTTTTCTTTCCTTTTCTTCCTTTGGTAACAAATAGCTAGACTCTATTAGATTTTTACCTCTAATGTTTGATTAGTGATATATTTTGAGATGCATTCTTATTGGTCTTTCTTGTCCTTGGTGTTCTTGCCATGGTCCAAGCTTGGTGTATTGTAACTCAATTGTTGGGGAGAGGCATCAATCCAGGTATGTATTTAATGCATTTGAAGTTATTTAAGTATTTATACCTTATTTGTACTTGCCCATGCATTCCATTATTCTACAGTTATGATAATGTTCCTTAAGTATTTTCAAGGATTATGATTATCATTATTTTCATGTGAAATTTTTGTAATGGTAGTATAATGCCTAGGGGACTTGATTTTTAGCAATTTGCATTGCTCACCATGTTAGGATGATTATAATCTAAGCTCTATATACTAAAAATGATTAAGGTTGAATAATCTCATGCCACTATCTATACATCCTTCCACAAACCACCAGTTCATGATGAGAAAGGTAGAAAGCTCAAATCTCCTACTTCAAAACATACAAAACCATCTTTAAAAAGACCTTCATCTAGAAATATATTGAGTGTTAAGTAATGACATTCTTTATATTTGGATCAAGCACATGCATAGTAATAGGTGATTGAACAACTACTAAAGAAGTTAGTAGAAGATGATGATGAAAAAGAAAATGACATCTAATATGGTGTGGATACATATGACATCTAGTAGTGACCGATCCAAAAAAAGAAAAATTACCATTAGTTCCTTGAGCTCCATCCTACTAAGCTAAAGAAGTCATTGTAGTGAGTAGGCTTCTATTGGTATTTCACCTAATCCTTTGACTAGTACTGGTATGATGTAGAAGATTTCTACCTGAACCTTATAGAAGATGGTGTCATGACCTTTTTTTGCAAGACCCTTGTGTCTATTTTCATATGGATAATATCCAGGGTTATAAGATTTCCAAATGAGCCACCTAACAATTGGTGTTGATAGATCCAGAAGACTAAGAGTTATACTTGATGCATTTGACATGGACAAAGTAGAGATGAATATGTCTAAACTTCCCCTAGTTCTTATGTTATGTACAAAATCACCATGAACACATTCTTACATATCAAATAACCATTAAGTATCTCTACTCATGGGGCTAATATTGTAATGAAAATAAATGGAAAATTCTCCATTAATAACTCTTACTTTCTATATAAGTCCTTGATCTAAAAGATTGAAGATGTGGCCCAAGACAAGATGGAGGTTTAGGCATTTCTATGGTTAATTAAAAAAACTCTATGAAATAGCAAGTATAGCTAATCATGTGAAAAGGAATCTCACAACAACAAGAATGATAGACTAGAAGAACGTAATGGTGATGGCCCCAGGACTACATCTATAGACCTTTGGGGCCATACCCAATTCAGAGAATGAGATGCCTTCTACACAAGTATCCCACATCATCCTTCAACCAGCTCTATCAATACCAAACAAGGCCACCATCCATTTCTCATGATTCTTAACATACATAAGTGTGATAGCCTAGCAAATATGTCTCTCAACGTATTGGTTTTAGCATCAAGCAAAGCCAGGAATCTCTTCTTGATGGTGGCTTTTAACCCATTATATCCATTAAAGATAAGGGATAAGCTACCATGATTCACATTGAGGGTTCACAAGACCTTGGTAGTAATATCTTGAACACGATGGAAGCCATCATGGTTGGAGAAGCTATAAGGAAAGATCTCTTCTAGTTTCCTCCTCCCTTGCTGAATGATCCATCCATGGTCCATCATGATTCTTTTAGTGATCAAAAATGTTGGTGGTTGGAATGAAACACCGAGAGGTTCATGGGTGCACAGTCTTAACCTTGATTCTACGTGAGGGCCTACTAGAGGTAGAGACAAGGTGTCCAAAATGGTCTTGATGATTGAACAGGGACTTACCAAATGGAATGCCAAATGATGCTAAGTGTTCACATGGTATTCACGATGTTAGTGGTGTCTATGAGGGTGAGCATAGTCAAGGGTTTTAGTGCAAAGTGTGGATGCCAATGTGTGAGGAGCACTGCCCAAGCACCACTATGTATGGAAGCAACAGTAAATTCAAGTAAAATGCCAAAAATGCAAGTAAAAATGCTTAAAATGCACAAAAGGAGAGAAAAGGAGAACAAGACACCACCCCAAATGGGGTTGAATGTAGTTAACTCTATAAGGGATGAGAAGGTACGTGGTGTACAATAGGTGTAGTGAACAACATAGTCATAGTTTGCAGGGTGTCTGGGCTACAAAAACTGACATTCATTGTGGTGTTTGTGCCTGCTGGGTTGGATACCTTGGTGTGAAGTGGGCTATGGTGTCCTACAATGAGCTATGATGGTGTGCAACCTTGCCAAATGCTAATCCTATGTTTGCCAATGCCAAACATGCTTCAAGTTTACCAAGTGCTTGAGAATGCTAACTTTCAAATTTGTCAACCCCTAAGAGTAGAGGACTAGGGTATTTATAGGCCTAGGTTTAGCATGAAATGTGGATTGACTGCCACATGATAGTGGAGCAATTGGGACTATGCTGCATCCAACTATGCTCTCCACTAAAGCAAGTGATGTTATGGTGTGTTATGATCTGCTGGACTCTACAAGATTGCAAGACTGTAACTATGCTACCAACTACATGTGTATGCACTGAGGGGACCATAATGTACTTGAAAAAAAAAAGCAAGTTTGGAGACTATGCTCTAGGTCTACACTTTCCATTGTCTCAAGTGGGGTTGAGTGTAGTTACAATTTTGGGGCTAAAAGGGGATACGAAAAACATGCAACTTACTGATCATGCTTGCAAGAGGTGAGTCAAAACTTAGCTAAATACTAGTGCTATGTTGTGGAGGCATTTGGAGACTGTTCTAGCTAACTACGCTTAACTACACTCTAGACTGGGAAAGAGTGTAGTCCTATACTTCGAAAAAATCTTGCAAAAAATGGCTAAGTGTTGACTATGCTCTTCATGGAAGGTTAACTATACTTCCAACTTAGGATGAGCATAGTCCTAGGACTTGTCAAAATGTGCAAAAACTAGCTTCTAATTGACTACACTCAACTACGCTCCAAGGCAATGGAGAACATAGTCTTAGCACTTTGAAAATTTTGCAAAAACTGAGCTTTCATGCTAACTATGCTTGACTATGCTTTGGGGTAATGGAGAGCATAGTCTCAACACTTAGAAAATTTTGCAAAAAAATGAGCCTCCATGCTGACTACACTTGACTACGCTCTAGGGTAGTAGAAAGCATAGTCTGAGCACTTAGAAAAGTCTACAACTACTAGCTTAACACTTAGAAAAATTTAAAAAATGGCCTTTTGTGTTAACTACACTTTGTATTGAGCTAACTATGCTCTGGGGTAGTGGAGAGCATAGTCCCAACACTTAGAAAAATTTGCAACTTCTTACTTTGTTATGACACTTAGGAAAAATTACAAAAAATAAATTTTTGAGCTAACTACGCTCTCCAGTATGTTGACTACGCTCTAAGGTAGTGGAGAGCATAGTCCAATCACTTCAAAAAATTTTCCAAAAACTGGCCTCATGCTAACACTTAGGTAAATTTGTAGTCAAGATGCTATAGCCCAATTTTAGTGGTGTTTCATTGGCCCCTCTTTGTTAATGTCTAGAGGAGTGGCCTGAGAGACATCAACAAAGAATGAAAAAATATCATAATAAGCTTGGCACCAACATTACTCATCAATACCTAATTAGATGTTGTTACATTATGCTCAAGAGTGCTATGGATAGTGGTATGCTATGGGTAAAGGATGTAGGTAATGCACTAGGGATAGTAGGGGAGGTAAAATGCAAACAGGATGTCATGATGTAGGATGTAGAGTTAGCATGACTAATGGCACCAAGGTGGCCTACCCTTGAAACATTGACCTCTCATCAAAATGCTTGTGAGAGAGTCAATGTGGATTCAAGGCCTGATTGATTGCAAAATTGCAACACTGCTAATTTTCTTGGGGATATGTCCCTGCCTTGATTTTTTTTGTTTTTTTGTTTGCTTTTTGACTATGAGGAGAACCTGCTTTGGGTTTTGCACATTGCTAAATGCTAACTACAAGATGCTTTTCATCTAGTGGACTGCATGTCACCTAATGTGCTTTGCATTGATGCAATCACATCACATCTGTAGGATAGGTGTTTCCTCCCTAGGATAACTTGTGTTACATCCACCTAGGCTTTGACTAGCTAATAGAGGCTTTGCATAGGACGACTTATGTTACGTCCGCCTTGAGTTCTATGGTTGACTTAAATAGGATGCCATGTGCATTAAAGGGGTTTGCAAGCTTGATTATGCAAGGTAATGCAAGAATATCGAGGTGTAGGGGTAAATGCAAGTAGGCTATAATAGGGTAGTAGGGATTTACACTCTTGAGTAGCTTAGCTAGCCCAATCATGCACATCAAAGTAATGTCGTGACTTGCCACTACGATGAGATGCATCTCTGCATGATGACCTAGGGATTCATCCTACAAACACAACTTAGAGAAGATAAAAAAAACACATAACAAAAATGGAAATAAAATGCTTGGTGTGAAAATGTTGCAAATGCTCCAAAGGTTGAACTAGTTGCAAGTGTTCAAAAAGCTAGTAAAAGTGCCAAGGAAGATAATGCTACAAGTGCTCCAAAGGCTTCAATGATGGTAGGAGCTTAAAAAAACCAGAAAAATGCCCAAGGCAATAATGTTGCAAGTGCTCCAAAGGCTACCACAATGGTAGGAGCTCAAAAAATCAGCAAAATACCTAGTGGTGATAATGTTACAAATGCTCCAAAAGCTATGTTGATAGTAGGAGCTCCATTTTGGGACTACCGTATCTCGACCACATCCATGAGGTGTAGAAAAGAGAGGGGGAAAGGGGGAGTTGGAAGTATTTCCACTCACTTTCTTGTAGAACCATGTGTGGCTAATTGCAAACCCAGCTTAAGGTCTTGGTAGACCATGGCCTATTAGTTTATAGTCCTAGAAAACTACTATGTACCAGCTTCGCTTCATAGCGGATGTGTGTTGTGCTAGTTTAACATTATGACCTAAGGATGAGCTATGCTAGTTTAGAGTCATGGTAGACATGTGCTATGATAGTCTAACATTATCATAAATAGATGATTTGGGTGCTAGTTTAACATCATAGCTAACAAGTGTTGTGTTAGTTTATCATCATAGTAGATGTGTTGTGCCAATTTAACATCATAGCGGATGAGCTGTGCCAATTTACAGTCATAGTGGACTAGCTATGCCAATTTATAGTCATAGTGGATTGTCTATGCTAGTTTATAGTCATATTAGATTTTCTATGTTAGTTTATAGTCATAGTGGACTATTTGTGCTAGTTTATAGTCATAGCAAACTATCTATGCTAGTTTATAATCATAGCAGACTATCTATGTCAGTTTATAGTCATAGTGGACTAACTATGTCAATTTATAGTCATAGTAGACTAATTGTGCTAGTTTATAGTCATAGCAAAATAGCTATGCCAATTTATAGTCATAGTAGACTTATTATGCCAGTTTATAGTCATAGCAGACTTATGCTTACTTTGCTTTGTTGATGTGTGGTGCTATATACTAGGCATAGTAAGGCTTTAGGTATGAATGGTTCACTAGATTGGCAAACTCATTCTTATCTTGATCAACAAGCTTGAATGCTCCATTATCATAGGCCTTAGTAACCAAGAAAGGCCCTTCCTAATTGGTTGAGAATTTATTCGCAAGTTCGCGAATAGCCTTGAGGACTAGGTTCCCTTTCTTGATCGGGCATTGATGCTAGTTGTGATGGTGCTTTTGTCATTACTTTTCTTAGTACCACTCCATGTGATCAAACATCTACATGTGCTCCTCCTCTATTAAGTCAAGGTCTATAATTCTCAACTCATTGTTCTGAGCTTCATCAATGAAGTTCAAGAGGATCACCTGGAGCAATGCAACCTGCAATTCAAGTTGCAAAATCACTTTAGACCCATAAACAAGACTATAAGGCATCTTACTTATTATCATTCAGTGTATCATGTGGTAGGCCCAGAGTATGTAGATTAATTTCTTGTGCCATCATCATTTACTATTGCTTAACATCCTCTTCAAAAGGTTGACAATGACTTTGTTATTGGCCTCCACTTGGCCACTTTCTAGAGGGTAGTATGATGATCAAAAGGAATGTTTGATACCAAAGCACTCACAAAAGGCTTTAGTTTCAGCACTACTAAATTGTGGCTCATTTTCCATTACTATGGTCATGGGTAAGCCAAAACAATTCACGATGTTATTAAGCATGAATTTGTAAAATTGTCTTGATGTTATCTTCCTAAATGGAATAGCCTCAACCCACTTGATGAAATACTCGATTGCAATTATTATGAAGTTATGCCCTATGGAGGACTTAGGTGTTATGGGTCTGATGATGCCCAAGTGCCAATGTTGGAATGGGCATTGAAACACCACTAATTTCGGCCTAACACTTTGAAACAAGAACAACTCACACTTGAGCTTTCAGAGGCAAAACTTTGAGCTTGTCCTGGGCACACACACTAGCTTGTCCTAGGCATAGATGCTGGCTTGTCCTGGAACTCATGTTGGATTGCAAATTTTCTCACTCACACAACAGGTCACGTTGTGGCATGAGTCCAACATGACCAACATTTAGAGCCTCAAAAATGAGTCAAAATGACTTGATTTCAAGGGTGAAAGTCATCCTCAAGGTCCACTATTGACAACTATGGGTCCCAGCCTTCAGAAATTCCAGATTTCAGCTCAAAATTGTAAGTTTTAGAGGTCACGCTGCAAGTCACGCTGTGGCATGAGTCCAGCGTGACCAACTTTCAGAGCCTCAAAACTAAGTCAAAATGACTTAATTTCAAGGGTGCAAGTCATCCTCAAGGTTCACTATTGACAACTATGGGTCCCAACCTTTAGAAATTCTAGATTTCAGCTCAAAATTGCAAGTTTTAGAGGTCACGCTGTGGCATGAGTCCAGCGTGACCAACTTTCAGAGCCTCAAAACTAAGTCAAAATGACTTGATTTCAAGGGTGCAAGTCATCCTCAAGGTCCACTATTGATAACTATGGGTCCCAGCCTTCAGAAAATCTAGATTTCAGCTCAAAATTGCAAGTTTTTGAGGTCACGCTGCAGGTCATGCTGGGGCTTGAGTCCAGCATGACCTGCCAAAAGTGGCTCCAAACAGGGCACGTTCAGGCTCAAATTTTGACTTGTAAGGTCAGACATAGGTAGGAAATAGTTGCATTCAAGGAACAAGGCTTTAGAAATCAAAATTTGGTGTCAAATATCTCATTTTACTTCACTCAGGCTAAGGTCATGCTGAGGACATGCCCAGCATGAATGCCTAGTGTGAATGCCCAACATGAGTGCAAGTAGACATGCCTCAAATAGCCATAGAACCACCCAAATCAACATCCTGCAGTGGTCAAACCAAAGATCCAGAAGTTTCAAGCGAGCCAGGGTCAATTTCTCTTGTAGTACATTGTAAATTTTCATTTGTGGGCTTGTCAGGTCCTCGCGGTCCAAATTCTATGTGCTTCCATGGGCTTGAGTAAGCCACACATTTTAAGATACGATGAACCTGGTCAAGAACGTAGCTTGCCCACACATGTCTAGCTTACACATAGTTGTCCATTAGACACGTGTCACTTGATCTTCTTTCCTCTCATCTCCCAGCCATTGATTCCATTCATGAATACCGTGCTTGAGCCTGAGCCAATCCTATAAATACCTTGTCAATTCACATAAACAGGGTTGGAAATTTTGAAGGTTGACGGCTTAGGAAACTCAGACTAGAAATCCTTGGGTGCTCGGCACACTTGACTCCTAGCATCCAAGGACTTCTAAAACACATCACATCACATCACCCAAGGGCTTGACGCTTGACCTTCCATCCACACGTGCAGCTACGCTTTGATCAGTGCATATATTTTCTAAGCAATACAATACGGTTCATTTTTCTAGCCATTATTTCTATTTACTCTATTTTACATTCAATTTACATCTTGTTTATGAATACCTGCTATTTACATTTCATGCACACTATTTACTTTTTAAGACATCAGTTACGATAACCCCAGTGCAAGCCATAGTTTATGGTCAGGGAAGTCCTTGGTTGATTTGCGTGCAGACCATCCAAGGCACTCTACCTTTGTTTCCTTTTCCAGCTTTCCCTCAAGCGAAGGTAGGGTCAGCTATGTCTACCCAATGATCTTTTGGTATTTTTTTTCTTACAGCCTTACACCGATGATTTAGGTTAGTATAGTAAATTGGTGCTAGAAGGAGGGCCTTCATCTTGTTTGTTGTCTGTCAAAACATTGGTCACGCTGCAGTCATGCTGTAGTTGGTCATGCTGCAGTTGGTCATGCTGTAGTCACGCTGTAGTTGGTCACACTATAGCTACTCACATTGCACACGCATGCTACAAGCTACACACGTTGTAGCTACTCACACTACACACACACGTTGCAAGCTGCACACACACGCTACAAGCTACACACGTTGCACATGCACGCTGCAAGATACACACACACACTACAAGCTGCACACACTACACATGCTATGCTCTCAGCTTAGACATGCTATCATGGAATCTTTCCACATCCTCACACCTGAACAATATAACTTCATTTGTGTAAAAATCCAAGCCAACTTGCCTATCGATCGCATGGAAAGAGAGGCAAAGCGAAACTATGAGCTCATCTAAAAGGGAGGTTGTGAGTTCACTCCCTCGGCATTTAACATAATCCCCCTTTCCAAACATCATCATCAGCTCATGTTTCAACTTCTCATCGCAAGGAGTCAAGCCTTACAGCCACCTCCGATAGAGCCTCAGAATGGAGATGAGGAAGATGACTTTGTCATCCAATCTAAGCATGGGGATTCATACCATACCATCAGTCCTAACACCTATACAAACCCATTATTCCAACATTTCCTGGAAGGAACCATGCTTTCTCCTTCGTCCGCATACATGCAAGGACCGGTTTCTTGACAAGAAGTATCATATTCCACATCCACCCATTACATACCATGAGTACAAAACCATGGGGCACCTTTGACTACTTCAGCACAAAACGTTCAGGGTGTCACATCATAACCTATGGCTAGGCAGTGGGTTTCACCAGCTATCCAGCAACATCAACCTACTCTCTATAACATACCACACCCTCTAATCCCATCTCTGAATGTTGCTCCATCACAACAACCGACAATCCAACAGTATCCCTTGTCGCAAATAATGAAACAATCAAATTACTACCAATCATAATCCATTCAACCCATCAATCTACCTACCGTCCAAGAGTGGGCAAACACAAAGAAAATTATGCACATGTTAACTAAAGAGGTAAAGCACCTTAAAATTGCAAACATTGAGGAAATCAAGGTGTTGGACTTCTATAAAGATGATCCAATTGATCCCTCAGTTCCACCATTAACCTTGTCAACGGGAGTCTCATTACCCCAGCTAACCAAGTACAATGGAGAGGGAGATCCAAACGCCCACCTAGTGACATTTCGAATAGAATGTCTACTACTTCAGGCCTAGCCTAATGTAATTCTACGTATATTTGCTATGTCCTTAATAGAAAAAGATCTTAGACAGGTACCGAGCTTTACCCTGTAACTTCATATCCTCTCTAGAGGATTTGTTACATTAGTTTGTCACTCATTTTAAATATAATCTAAAGCTTGAAGCCACACTGGATAGCCTGATTCAGATTAAACAGGCGCCATTAGAGCTAGCACAGAAATTTATCCAAAGGTGGAGTGCAACTCTCAATGAACTTCATGAGCCCATCCCTAAAACATATCTGCTTACCATACTTAAGGCAACCGTGAATGACTTTGTTAAATCAAAACTTTATTATTTGAAAGCTTGTATCTTGAGCCAAGCATTTGCACAAATTAAGGACATAGAGGAAGTAGTGCAAGCTAGCAATGACCTAGCTTGTGTGGCCTATATGAACGAACACACTTGCAAACAAAACAAAACAATGGCAACGGTGGCCACAAGCACAAAAGCAACCAACTAAGGCCCAATAGCTAAGCAACCCAAAGCCCCAGCTGACAAAGTTGCCAACTTTGGCATCAACTCACCAACATGAGTAGGAGCCTCCCCAAAGTCCAACTTTCAGTGCAAGGACTGCTCAAAGTATACACCACTACTGATGCAACCCTCTCAACTATTGGAGCAACTCTTGAAAGTTGGACAAATCCAACACAAACACGTGTCAGATATTACCTACCAAAAACATGATAGGTATTGTGAACTACTAAGGAACCCCACATTAGTAGTACCAAATGAGCCCCCAATCCCACAACACTTTAAACTGGACCAATACTGCCATTACCATCAAATGGCTGGTGACAATACAGTAACTATCATGCTTTACAAGATGACCTACAGGGAGTGATAGAGCAAGGCCAACTAGTGATCGACATGGTGAGTCAATCCAACACGGACGATGCCTCCTATGTCATAAACTCAATTAGCATAGATGGCAAGCCCAAACCTATGCAACAACCTTTTTTGATCCATGTGCCTCCTAGCAAGGCAAAGGTTCCCTCCGCCTCCACAAGAAAGAGGCCTCCCTTTGTTATCAAAGTGCCACCTCAGGCGCCCACAACATCCTTTGTGGTCAAGGCTCCACAATGTTCATCCGCTAAGATGTTAAATTGGCATGACCCGTCGCTAAGACGTTAAACTGGCATGATGCAGCAACAAAAACTGCTAAGCAACCTTTCATCATCAACGTGCCATGACAAGTCAGTCACACAACAACCCCCACAACAACTCCTAAGTCAATCTTTATCATAAGGGGGCCATGGCATTATGGCCCCTCACCTACCCAAAGCCCAATAGTGGGCAACATCTCGATCCCTCCTCCCTCGAGAGTCGACCCCACCAGCAACCCAGGTAGGTCCACCAAATGGCAACACAAGAGGACAAACGAGCATCTCGCAACCCCCACGATTGAAGCAAAGGCCACAACCATCAAACAACAACTAAAAACTGGGGCCCCTACCCCAAAATAGACCAAAGAAACCAAGCCCAAGTCCCCTTCGCAAGAGATCTATCTCTCAAGCCACACAGAGGAAATCAAGGCCAACACAACGACTAATGACAAGGACTTTGTAGCTGCACTAACTCAGGTAAAACAAATGCTCAAGAAAAAGAACACAACATTTAGCTTATACAACCTGGTCATAACTTCATATGCTCACTGCCAAGCATTGGCCCAGGTCTTGGCCTCTATTCCTATTACGGAGGACATCCTTGCAGATGAGGCATCCATTTGTGCAATGATGTTACCCCCTCAACCACAAGAATCAGGTTCAACAACCTTAGCCTTTCGCGATGATGTAGTCAAAGTCAACCCTGAATGAGGGGAGGTCACTATAGCTCCACTATCTATTAGCATTCGTGTTGGACAATGTACCATCCGTAGAGTACATTTTGACGATGGTGCAACGACAAATGTAGTCTTGTGCTCCGTCATTAACAAGCTAGGCTTGGCAGATGAAATCAGGCCAATCAAAATTGCATGTCTAAAATTCTTCAATGGGTCATGTGTCATAGTCATGGGTACAATCAACTTAGCCTTTGTGGTAGGAGAGAAACTCCCCACTAGTGCAAATCTCATCGTCATAGAGGAGATGCCAGGTTTCAACATGATTCTAGGCAGGCCTTGGCTAGCCCAACTAAGGGCCATCTCCTCTCCCATCCACCAAGAAATCCACATTCCATATGAAGGTGGTCAAGTTATCATCAATGGTGATAATGCTTCCTCTTTGACTATCCACGATATAGACATGGTGCAAGTGTTAGAAGAAGAGTCTCTTGGTGGTACACCTATGATAACCAATGCAATGCCTAAGGCTAACACACCCAAATGAGTGGTTTAAGCCAGCAACTTCCCAAAGGATCCTAAACCTTGCATGCTCTCTAATCCATGCCTTGTTAGGAAGCAACTACATGACTAAGAATTTTCCTTGGCCAAAAATGCAAGTGCCTGCCTACCCCTTTGAGATGCATTTTTGACTTTTGTTTACATTGCACTAGCTTATGCATTTACATTTTGTTCGTTCACTTAGATCACACATTTTTCTTTGTTTACACATTCATCAACTTAGTTTACACAGTGCATTTGAAAAACATAAAACTACAAAAACACATGGCCCAAAAAGACCTTAAACTAGCATACGGCCTAGAACAACCTAAAACTATCACCTTTTGCATTTCTTTTCTTTCATTCATACATTTCAACTCTATGTACAATAGGTGTCACTTGATGTTTTCTTCCTAGTTGATTTTTGCAGGATCTTGTAGACACACAGCATGACCATGCATGCAGCATCACATCTTACATAAGCAAGGTAAGCATAGATAGTCCACTAAGACTATAAACTGGCATAGACAGTCTTAGCATCATGACTTAAAACTAATTCCACAGAACAATCCTGGCATCATGACTTAAAATTGATACCACAGAAGAATCCTAGCATCATGACTTAAAACTGATACCACAGAACAATCATGGCATCATGACTTAAAACTGATACCACAAAATAGTCCTGGCATCATGACTTAAAATTGATACCGTAGAACAGTCCTGGCATCATGACTTAAAATTGATACCATAGAATAGTCCTAGCATCATTACTTAAAACTGATACCACAGAATGTCCTAGAGTCATGACAATAAATCGACACCACAGAGCCCCATTCGGTGCGATGCTAAACTACCACATCTGTCCGCCATGACATGAAACTAGCATCCAGAGTCCACTAAGACTATAAACTGGTTTGCCTCTTTACAGTCTGCCATGACTATAAACTAGCAATGCATTGTCTGCTATGACGCTAAACTGGCACCATCCAAAGGGTCATGACATGAAACTAACCCACAATATTCTGTTAAGACTATAAACTAGCGACATCATCAACAACCAGGAAAAACTTGAAAAGATGTGTTGTTGCAATTGGCTGTTCATGTTACACAATTCGTCTCATGGGCCTTAATGAGGCTAATGTTGTTCATGATTCTATCTGCTTTGAAAATGGCATGCGATGGCTCCATCTCCTTGTTTAAAGTGCTTAGTTAACCAATTCATTTGTGTTCTTCTTATCTTCTTGGAGTTTTGTTTGTAGCATGACACACTAGAGGTGTTTGTGCATAGATGCACTTCATCATGACGACAAGGTATCACATTCTTCTTGACGCACATAACTGGGTTACTCAATCTATTCATAAGTACATTCCTGACTCCCGATACATTCCCTATTTCCCATCATGCGCTCTTATCCTATTCAATTACATCCCCTAGATACATTGTCTCCTACTCACCTCAAAACCCTTTGGTACACTGTTGCACATTGTAACTCCCTAAGCAGTTGCAACGCAAAACACAGTACATGATCCATGACCCAAAAAAAGCAAGTGCTCGAACACAAGCACAGTACTAAAAGCAAGCTCTTTCAAAAAGACCAAAGAGAAAAGGAAAAGAAAAAGAGAAAAAGAAAAAACAAAAAAAAAAGCAGAAACATAAGAAAAGAGAAACAAACAAAAAGGAAAAGAATAAAAAGGTCAAAGAGCAAAATGCACAGAAAAGGTCTTCATGACCACGTTGACATCATTGAACAAAAAGACTCTTGGCTATTCTCATACAAGCCCCAGGTGAGAGGGCAATTGTCTTGAAAACTAGTTACACTTGTGTCTCAAAGAGACTGTGTTGCACATCATAGCATGGATTTGGCTGTTTACAATGGGCCCCGTAAACACTCTATAAGAGTACTATTTCTTTAAAGAATGCACTTCCTATGTCTTGGCTTCGAGTCTGCTGAACACTGGCTATGGACAAGGACCAGAGATCTAGCTCATTTGCATGAGAGCAGTCCTCTCCCACAACTCTAGCAACAATCATAACCCTTGACCAACTCCTCATTTCCCCTAGTTAAAACCAATCAATTCCCTTACATCTTGAACCACATTCCCTCAATCCTATGTACTTTTGAAAACGGTGCGATGAAATCCAGCTAAGCACTGACAGTTAATGCTTGGTACTTGGTTGTTCATGGTGTTTTACACTTCTTTGTCAATTCCTCTCAGGTGGATTCCTCCAAACATCAATAAAGAGGGGCCAATGAAACACCACTAATGTCGGCCTAACACTTTGAAACAATAACAACTCACACTTGAGCTTTCGGAGGTAAAAATTTGAGCTTTTCCTAGGCACACATGCTAGCTGATCCTAGGCACACATGCTAGCTGGTCTTGGAACTCACGTTGGATTGCAAATTCTCTCACTCACACTACAGGTCACGCTGTGGCATGAGTCCATCATGACCAACTTTCAGAGCCTCAAAATTGAGTCAAAATGACTTCATTTCAAGGGTGCAAGTCATCCTCAGGGTCAACTATTAACAACTCTGGGCCTAGCCTTCAGAACTTCTAGATTTTAGCTCAAAATTGCAAGTTTTTGAGGTCACGCTGTAGGTCACGTTGTGGCATGAGTCCAGCGTGACCAACTTTCAAAGCCTCAAAACTGAGTCAAAATGACTTGATTTCAAGGGTGAAAGTCATCCTCAGGGTCCACTATTGTTAACTATGTATCCTAGCCTTGAAAAATTCCATATTTTAGCTCAAAATTACAAGTTTTTGAGGTCACACTACAGGTCATGCTACAGGTCATGCTACAGGTCATGCTGTGGCATGAGTCCAGCATGACCAACTTTTAGAGCCTCAAAACTAAGTTAAAATGACTTAATTTCAAGGGTGCAAGTCATCCTCAGGGTCCACTATTGATAACTATGGGTCCCAGCCTTCAGAAATTCTAGGTTTCAACTCAAAATTACAAGTTTTTGAGGTCACGCTGCAAGTCACACTGTGGCATGAGTCCAGTGTGACCAACTTTCAGAGCCTCAAAACTAAGTCAAAATGACTTGATTTCAAGGGTGCAAGTCATCCTCAGGGTCCACTATTGATAACTATGGGTCCCAAGCTCAAAAATTCCAAATTTTAGCTCAAAATTACAAGTTTTTGAGGTCACGCTACAGGTCACACTGTGGCATGAGTCTAGCTTGACCTGCGAAAAGTGGCTTTGAACAGGGCACATTTAGGCTCAGATTTTGACTTGTAGGGTTAGACACAGGTGGGCAATAGTTGCATTCAAGGAATAAGAATTCAAAAATCAAAATTTTATGTCAAATATCTCATTTTACTTCGCTTAGGCTAAGGTCATGCTGAGGACACGCCCAGCATGAATGCCCATCGTGAGTGCAAGCAGACACACCTCAAACAGCCATAGAACCACCCGAATTGACATCCTACAGTGGTCAAACCAAAGATCTAGAAGTTTCAAGTGAGCCAGGATCAATTTGTCTTGTAATACATTGTAAATCTTCATTTGTGGGCTTGTTAGGCCCTTATGGTCCAAATTGTATGTGCTTCCATGGGCTTGAGTAAGCCACACATTGTAAGATATGATGAACCTATTCAAGAATGTAGCTTTTCCACACATGTCCAACTCACACATAGCTATCCATTGGACATGTGTTACTTGATCCACTTTCCTCTCATCTCCCAGCCATTGATTCCATTCATGAATTCCATGCCCGAGCCTGGCCCAATCCTATAAATACCCTGTCAATTCACATAAACGGGGTTGGCAATTTTGAAGGTTGATAACTTAGGAAACTCAGACCAACAATCCTTGGGCTCGTAGCACACTTGACTCCTAGCATCCAAGCACTTCTGAAACACATCACATCACATCACCCCGAGGCTTGGCGCTTAACCTACCATCCACATGTGCAGCTACGCTTTGACTAGTGCATATCTTTTCTAAGCAATACAATACAGTTCATTTTCCTAGCCATTATTTTTGTTTACTCTATTTTACATTTATTTTACATCTTGTTTATGAATACTTGCTATTTACATTTCATGTCCACTGTTTATGTTTTAAGACATCAGTTACGATAACCCCAGCGCAAGCCATAGTTTACGCTCAGGGAAGTCCTTGGTTGATTTGTGTGCAAACCATCCAAGGCACTCTTCCTTCGTTCCCTTTTCCAGCTTGCCCTTACGCAAAGGTAGGGTCAACTATGTTTTCCCAACAATCTTTCGGTGTTTGTTTTCCCTTCTAGCCTTACACCGACGATTTAGGTTAGTACAACCATGTGATCTACATTGTGTGCAGTTCAGTTGGTGGCACGTGCATTAAGTTTCCATGCTATTGATAAATGTTGCATGTTTTGACCTTAGAGATGCAATCACATTCCATGTAAGGCCAATAATAACCTAACCATCTAATTTTCGTTGCAATTACCCTAGGTGCTACGTGACCTCTGCATAGTCCCTCGTGGACTTTTTTGACTACTTTTTGCACTTTGCTATCACTTATACAGGTTAATAGTATGTCATTGTAACATCTGTGACATAATGTATTATCTCCAATAATGACATACTATCACGAACATTTACGCACTATGTCCTTTTGAACAATAGTTAAATGTTACAAAGCTTCACCCGGTAGAAGGTATGCCTTGATGTCATTATACCATTCTCCTGCATGGGTTATGCTAACTATGGCTTTGGATGTAATGTTAGTGATTTGCATGATAGGCATAGTGCAATCTTCCACTAAGGTGGAAAATGCATGGAACATGTTAGGTGTGATGCATACGGCTAATGTTGCTAGTGCATCAACTATGACATTCTCGTTTCAAGGGATATGTTGGACATTGGTGGTTGCAAAGTGTTGAAGCAAGTGCTTTGCTAGGTCATAGTAAGGCTATAAATGTTGGGCCTTATGAGCATAAACCTCTGTCACTTGGTTGATTACTAATTATGAGTCACCTCAAATCACTATGTGTTGGATCCCTAGGTCATGTGCTATGAGGATACCTCGGAGGAGACCTTCATACTCCACCATATTGTTAGTGCAAGGGAATGCAAAATGATATGTGAAAGGATGGATCTCCCTAGAGGAAAACATAATAATGGTGGCAGTGCTACCTCCTTTGGAGGTTAAAGCTCAATAAAAATATAGGAGTGCCTCAAAGTTGTTAGGCACTTAACTAATGCTACTAACATGCTCATTCAGGAATTATAGGTCTATGGTTGCTTGATCATTTACAGGTGAAGTCATAAGTTGTGTGGCTATAGTTTGACCTTTTGTTGAGACTTGAACAATGTAGAGTAGGTGAAACTCTATTGTTATTATTTTCCATCATGCAATAAAACTACTTTCATAGATGTTCATTGTGATTGCTCAAAGTATGTTATTTTTGCAAATGATGTTAACTTAACTATAGAAAAGTAATGCCTCGACTTCTTCAATGAGAAGACTAAGATAAGGCAATGCTTTTCCACATCATTATATTTTGCTTCATGGGCTGCTAATCTATGGCTTAAGTAGTAAACTAGGACCTCTATGTCATCATCACACTTTTGACAAAGTAAAGAAGTGATGGACATGTTAGAAGTGGCAAGGTAGATGTAAGAAGGTTTATCTCCTTATGGAGGATGAACCATAGGAAGTTGTGCCAATTCTTGCTTGAGGTTATCAAATGCTTGTAGGCATTGATCTATTCACTCAAATTGGGCTCCTTTCTTGAGTAGATGTTGCATTGGTTATAACTTATTGGTTAACTAGGTGATAAGCCTATGTATAAACTATAGTCTACCTTAGAACCCTTGTAGCTCCTTAAGGTTGTCTAGTAATGCTAAGTTTGTTATGACCTTAATCTTATCAGGGTCTACATCTATGCCTACTTTGGATACTACAAAACTGAGCATCTGGCCCATTCTAACACTAAAAGCACACTTCGTGGGGTTCAACCTAAGATCATGTTTTAAGCAACGTTTGAGCACTAAGTCTAGATCATTTGCATGGTCGTGGGCCATTTTGGACTTAACTACAATGTCATCGATGTAATCATTGAGCAAAATTAGCATGTAATCACTAAAGATATATGTCATTGTGCATTGATATGTTGCTCCTACATTCCTGAGTCTAAAAGGCATCATGGTATAGCAAAACATACCCGAAGGGGTAATGAAGGTTGTGCTGAGTTGGTGCTCAGGGTTGATCCTAATCTAGTTGTAGCCTGAGAACCCATCCATAAAGGATAACAAGGCATTTCCAATTATGGTATTGACCAGTTGATTGATACTAGGCAACGGGAAGTCATCTTTAACAGTTGTCTTGTTTAGGTCTTAGAAGTCTATGGAAATGTGTATACTTTCATTTTTCTTTGGCACAACTACAATGTTGGAGACCTAGTGTAGATATTCAATAGCTTGGATGAAACTAGCCTTATAGAGCTTGGTGATTTCATCATGAACTGCCAATGCCACCTCAAGCCTAACCTTATGTGCTTTCTATTTGATTGGAATGTTGGAGACCTAGTGTAGATAGTCAATAGCTTAGATGAAACTAGCCTTATAGATCTTAGGGATTTAATCACGAACTTCCAATGCCACCTCAAGCCTAACCTTACGTGCTTTCTATTTGATTGACTTAATGCAAGGATCAAGGATAATGTTGTGTTGGACTAGACAAGGATCTAGGCCTATCATGTCCTCATATGACCATGCGAATGCCTTAATGTTATTGTTAAGTACATTGGTGATATCCTAGGCATGTTGGAGCTCTAGTAAGGAACTTAGTTTTAATGCTAGTTCCTTGCCACTAGGTGTAGTCATAGCGATCTCAATGAGGGGATCCTCTATGATGTCCCCTACCTCTAAATTAAGAGTCTTAACTAGATGGTTAGGCTAGTCTAGTGGTGCCTCTATGGATGCTATGTATTTGTCATAGGTTGCAGGCTCAAGGTCTAGGCATTATGGATTAATACATCACTTAATATCACTATGGTATTTGGTTAGAACTAGAGGTGAAAGAAGCTGCTTATTCATAGCCATGTTGTTCCTACAAAAGTCCTGCAAAATCAACCAAAAAAACTTCAAGCAACACCTGTCTTAACAAAGCTAACATGCATGAATGAAAAGAAAGTAATGTAATGAAATTTTTTCTAAGTATGCACATGGGCGATTAAAGGAAGTAAGCATTCTTGTGCTGATTTTAGGCCTTAGCAAACCATGTGTATGCCAATTTTAGGTCTTAGCAAACCATGGTGTGCTAGTTTTAGATCTTAATAGACCATGTATGCATTAAATGTGTCATTCTAGACAAGGCTTTCTATGCTTGGAAAGTAAAATTGGCTCAGGCATTCACTGGGTAGTAAAAAGTAAAAACTTTTAGCTAAGTTTGAGTGACTACACTCTCACCCGACTATGTTCTCACCCAACTATGCTCTCCATTGTTCATTAAGGATGGAGCATAGTCCTAGGTTGGTGGATCATTAAATGATCCCAAGAGGGTATATAGGTGCATTTCATTGCAAGTAAGTTATCATTTTCAAGCTTGCAAAATGTGAAGTTTAGAGCATATTCTTGTTATTGAAGTTGTGCACTACTAGTGGAGAGCGTAGTTGGGACAAAATGATGAGCTGAAGTGAATGCCTACACCCAAGACTAGTGAATGTGAACAAGGGGGAGCTAGCTCTAGGACACCTGTCATAGGCATACATGGAAGAGAGGAGGTCATCAACATTTACCAAGTTCCCCAACTACACTCTCTCCTTTGTCATTTTCTTTGTTTTGTTTTCTACACTTCAAGGGTTTAAGAGCATAAACATTTTTGGCATCCTACCATGGTGCCCTACCATGGCAAGGTCCACCATCCCCATGCACCATTTCAGCCACGACAACTAGGGATGAGGTGCACAATGGAAAATGGTTTTATACAATGGGGTTTTGCATGTGGGCAATGGGTGTTCTCTACCCCCTTTTGGAAAAATTTTTGACATGCGTGGGGCTCTTTGGAGGATCATAGGCTACATATCATGGCATAATGGCAGTGGAAAAAGCTATCATTATGTAGTGCAACATGGCCCTAGGGGCCATGCACAGGGTTTTAGGGCCGTTGCAGGGTTTTAGGCATTTTTTGGTAGTGGGAGGGGTTTTCATGGTGAGTGTGTGTAGGCGCATGAGAGTTCTAGCCACGGTAAGGATGTGAGGGTAGGCCAAGGAGTAGAGATATGAGGGCAAGCCAGAGATTAGCCTATCATAGGAATGAGGGGTGTAGTAGGGATTCATTCTATGTTATTTTTGGATAAAAATTTTTATTTTCTATGGCACAGGAAGGGGCAAGGCAAGGATCAGGGTTTTGGTGGTAGATATGGATGACCAACTATAGGGTAGAGGGTGTAATGGGGTTCTATCTCTGAAAAAAATTTATTTTTTGAACTATGGGTAGAGACTAGGCATGGTGCACACTACAAGAGACACACTAGTTAGTGTGCCATGTAACACACTGCTAGGGCTACGGGAGCAATTGCATCCCATAGCGTGGCCACGTGGCCATAGAGGCCGTGAGGTTGCTTAGCACCAAGGGTGCGTTTCCTATTCTTCCTTTTTCACTTGAATTTTTTGCAAGGGTAGTAATGGGGTAGGCCATAGCAAGGTGTAGGTGTAATTGATCCAAGGTGCGCAAGGTGTGATAGGCATGGCAGCCGTGGTGGGCATGGCTCTCAAAGTCATAGTAGCACATGGTGTGTAGAGAGCATTGGGGTAGTGACCAAGACTTCGCTCCTTATCGACCATAGCTAGGACTATGCTCACCATGTCTTGGAGGCATAGTTGACATCAAGTGTTTGACAAAATGGAATCTACCTCAAAAGGTAGTATTTTTGGGACTACACTCTGTAGAAAGCATAATTGGAAGTTAGAAAATTTTTCATCTGGAACTATGCTCTTAATTTTTTAGACCATAGTTAGGGTGCTCTTAGAGTTAGAAATAATTCACCCTCTTCCTAGACTACGCTCTCCATTGAGGTAGCCTGAAGTTAGAAAAAAAAATTCAACTTTTCAAACTACACTATCTAAAGTTAGAAAAATTTTTGCAAAAATTCTGTAAATTTTGCATAATGCTAAATTTGTGAAATGTAACAATGCTAAACCTGTGAAAACATGATATACCTCCATGAGTACCAAGTGCATCAAATGAATTAGTTGAGATCCTATACTTGCGGGGCCCTAGAAGGCATTATCAAAATTTTAAAAAATTTGCTAATCCATGTTATATTATGCTAATTTTTCTAAACTTAATTTAATGATTTTATGTCAAAATTTTCATCTATATGTATATACTAATGCTTTCTTTGTGTCTTAGTGGTTGTAGAATGCCACTGAAGCCTATCTTGATCATTGTGGAGCTCGTGGGTATCCTATGATACATAAGTGAATCCATTCCCAACACACCTACACCAGATATGCAGGTGGGTCAACAAGGGATGTGGTTCTAGCTAAGGGCTCATGAGTTCCTAGAATTCCTACTATGGCACTTTAGTGTGATCATGTGGTCATGCTTGGTAGTGGAGGTTGTTAGCACCATCATAGAGACAATGCTACCCAAGGCTAATTAGGACATCTTAAGGTTCATGTCAAATGAGCCTACTACTAGTGATGATGGAGTAGGTGGTTCAGGTAGAGGCCTTAGGGGTGCTTGACACCTATCCAAGATATGGTAGATGATAGGGTTTAGTTGCTACAAAAAGAGCAACACCCTCTTTGTTGCTTTGCAAGTGCACACCCTATTCTAGAATCCACTTAAAACTATCTACTGTGCTAGAGGATAAGTGCTCTTGTAGTCTTCACAATGTGTTTTTTCTATTAGCTCATGCTAAATTGCTAATAGCTCGTGCCTAAAGCTAGGTTTAGAGTTGATGAGAAGGGCCTAAATGATGAGGTGGATGTTCTAGCCTTGACCCAGACTGCCTTAGAGGTATTCTCATCTAGTACAAATATTTGGGCAATTATGCTTCAGTAGGTGGGGTTTGATCTAGAGATCTATCCTATCCAATACTTGAGGACATATGAGCAGTGCAGGATCCATGACTGGCTGGATGAGGAGTGGGCTATCGTTTGATTAACAATGAGAAGATGCTTGCATAGCCACCTCTATCTCACACTCCATTTGTGCCACGTATACATTTGCTATTTTAGCTCTTGTGTTTGCTCATTGGTGCTTGTTAGTTTTCCTTTTCATGATGCTAACATTGTCTCACCTTGACTACAATGGTGATTGCTTCATGTGAGGTGATGGTGGTCACCACAAGCTGCATAGAGGCTACCCTCATCATGAAGTATGGCAATGTGGAGGATGCACAACATTGGTTATGCCACAAGGCCTTAGATGCACTGACCACTAGGCTCACTTGTGGTGGATTGATGGAGCTATTTTTCACCCTTATCCTGAGTATCCCAGTGGATGAAATGGTCACCATCATTAACTCCTTTAACAACAACGTTAGGCAATTCATCATCTAAGTGCACGGTGTGAGGGTAGTGATGGACCTTAGCAAGGCCTTCTTTGCCAACCTCTTTGGCCTCTTCACTAATAGTTTGTTGGTTATTGATAAAGCTAGAAAAGAGGTGGACCATAGAGGGAAGATTGAGGACTAGTTGGAGGCCACTTGATCTCACAAGGACATGCCAATTAAGGATGTTCTTGTGCTTGAGGTTTGGGAGCTCTAAACTCTTTTCCACACCTATGCCTTTCCAAAATTACTCTCCTAAGGGAAGATCCTTGGGGTGGAGCAAGCATGGATGATGAAATAGGTGCTACTATCAAGTGTGATATTCAATTGGATTTCCTACATTGCCATCAAGTTGCACATGGAGATCTCTCAACTACTATTCAACCTCCAAGCAAGGTCCCATGTTCACTTCATGTTCTTCGTAGGGTATCTGTAAAGGTTCATGGAGCTTCTAGTTGTGCATGATGGTGGGTAATGGGTTTTGTATGACCATGAGTAACTCTCTAAGACATGGATCAATTACATGTTCATGACCAGTCATGCATAGGACCCCCTAGAGGAGATTGATGAGTCATTATCTATAACAACTAAAGGTCCCATGGGGTAGTCACACTACTTGTGCAATGCTATAGGTGAGGCTCCTCTTGTTGGTAGTAGGGACATAAACAAGGTGGAGTGCTACATTGCAAATATGGAGGGATCATCTAAGGCTAAAATCAAGAGGCCAAACCCAGCAGAGGAGGCTACCCCTAAGGTCAAGAGGTTAAGTGGTAAGAAGATCCATCTTAGACTTCAAAGCTTGTGCTTAAAGGTTACAGGTTAATATATGTAACTTGTTAGATGTACTAATTACATTGACATATGTTTATATTTTTTTATTTTTCTATTATGGTATGCTAATATGTGCTAATGTATGCTAATGTGTGTAAATTGCAAAAACAAAAAAAGGGCTACCAAACCAGAAACTGAGGTGTTAATAGAAGAAGCATTCCCTCAAGCTAAGGAGGGGGAGGCTCATGGAGATGAGCTCCCTAAGGTAGTAGAGACCCTCTAGCAGTTGGAGGAGAAGGGGTTGCTCTACCCTAATGGGGGTGATTTTAATTACCTATTTGATGGTATATAGTTGGATGATCCCCTTGCACTCATGCCCAAGAACTTGATGGGTAACTACCTTGTGTTGCCATATGTTATTATCCTTTTTCTCTAGCATCTTTAGCTATTTGATTTTATGCTAATTTCATTATTGTGTTATAGCCTTAGATGTGCCTACTAGTGGTCCCACATCTACCTACCACATGGAGCCATGGGTAGACATGCCCAATAAATTTTCCTTCATGGAAGACATCGTAGAGGACATGGTGGACCATTTGCAATAGGCAGATTCTGAGCTTGGCATGTGCATGATGTTGCTTTTCTTTATGTTGCTTTACCAATTGGATACTTAGCTTTTGGTTGAGATTAATCTCTTGTTGCATGCCAACAAGTTCTAAGCTTTGATGGGATCTGAGCAAAGTGGCCAAGGTGGATGTCCTCCCTGAACTCCCTCCTAAGGTGGATCAAGTTTCATGTCACATGTACGAGACAGCAAGCAAGTACACACTTTCCTATGCAAAGGTGTTGTGGGTCTATAGGCACTTGAATGAGCACTTGTGGAAACATGTGCACAAGCTTCAGGAGAGAGTGACCAGCTAGGATATGAAGATCGACAATCTTCAATCTTGATATGACTTTCTAGTGGCTTGGTCACAGGGGGACAACACCTAGTGAACCTCTAAGATAGAGTATGCTTGTTATTGGATAGCTCATAGAGGCAAAAATGAGGCCACACAGGAGGTGATAGAGCAACGCTTGTAGATGCACTTGCTCACCCAAAAGAACCAAGACTAGAAGAATTACAGCACAAAGGTGTACTAGTGGGGGCAAACACAAAAGAAACAAAAGCACCAATATAAGCACAAGTGTGATGTGTACCTTTGATGGTACAAGGAAGAGTTTTTTGAATGCCACTACCTTGAGATGTTTTTTGAGGCGATTAGCAGGAGGAAAGCTTATGAGTTGTTTGCTCAGCATACAGTGGTGAGTAACTCTCCTAAGAGGTAAATCATCAGCCCTTTAAGAAAGGCTTTCTCTACTACCTTTTCCATGGAGCCACCTGCATAGACCCCAATGAATAAAAGGCAAGACCCTTGTAGGGAGTGACTTTGGCCTAGAGAACTAGATGCAATTGTCTGAGGCTGATATCCTTTGATGCTTAGAGGATGGCCTTGGAAAGTTGCCTCCAAAAGTACCTGATGCAAGACCCTCTAATGTTAGTTTTTTTTTTTTAGTTTTTTATGCTTTTTCATATTTTGTGTTAGTTTGTATAGTACATACTTGCTTACTAATTTCTCATTTTTGTTATTTTTATGATAGTAGATACTAGGTGATGCTACAGACCACAGTGGCATACTGGAAGAAGAAGAACCTCCACCTCCACCTCCACCTAGCACCACTAGTTGAACATGCCTTGATGTAGCCCTGCTATTGGGCATTCTTCCATTTTTGATATGCCCTTACCACATGATGTTGCTACTCATGCTTTGCACTATTATTCATGTGAGATGTAATGAATGTGTTTGCTGTATATAGTGTGTAATGTGTAAACTTTCTTTTTATTTTCTATTTTTTTGCTATGCTAAGCTAAGATTATGCGGCAATAATGTAACTAGGCCATTGCAAGTCCCATGCTAGTTTAAGGCCATACCAGGAGGACCATTGCTAGTTTAAGGCCATTTTAGGCCATGTGTGTTATTAGTTTAAGGCCATTTTGGGCCATGGTAAGAGGATTAAGAGTGATAGTTTTAGGCCATTCTGGGCCATAAATGCCATTTTAAGGCCATGGCGGGTCGTATCAATACATTTAGGTCATTCTGAGCTCAAGTATGTTGCTATCTTTTTTTTTCTAATTTTGGCTTTTATAATTTTTTTGCATTTTAATATTTTTTATGTGTAAGCTAATAACTACTAAAAGGGTAAACTAAACAATTGAATGTGTAAACTAAGAAGAATGCATAAAAAAGTAAACAAATGCATAAACAAAGCAAAACAATGCTTAATCTAAATAACCAAGCTAAATGTAAATGTGGAAATAGATGTAATGTAAGTAAAAAAGGTGAAATTCATGGCTAAATATAGAAGCAAAAGGTAGGTAGGCACCTAGCATGTGTTAGCCTAAAGGGATGCCTTAGTTTCATAGTTACTTCCTAGCCCAATGTGGGTTGGGAGGTGTGTAGGGCCTAGGCTGTACTATGTAGTATTCTCCTTCACCTTCATCTACTATGTCAAAGGGTAGTTCTACCCATAGTTCACACTCCAAGAGGTCTTTGGTTTCTTCTGCTTGCTTGGGTGGGTCTACCTTACATGTTTCGCTATCGTCCTTTACTGTGGACGTGTCATCAAGGAATTCCACCTCTGATCCTTGTTCCATGTCTATGTTGTTGATGGCTAATTGGGTTGCATTATCACTATAGATAATAATCTCACCACATTCATATGAAAGGTGTATTTTTAGGTGGATGGGAGAGGAGATGGTCCATAGTTGGACCAGCCAAGGCCTACCCAAGATTAGGTTGAAGCCTAGCATCTCTTCTATAATGATGAACTTAGCAGTGATGGGGATTTCTCCTCTACCATGAAGGCTATTGTTATGGTTCCCCTAACAACAATTCATGACCCATTGAAGGACTCTAGACACATTGTTTTTATAGGCTTGATCTGGTCGGTAAGGCCCAGCTTATCAACAATAATGTTTGGGATGACATTTGTTGTTGTCCCATCGTCAACATGCACGCTCCAAATTTTCCATTGTCCAACACATATTGTGATGAACATGGATGCTATGATGACCTGGCCCTTCTCAGGATCGACCTTAATTGCCTCATCACAAAATGCGAGGGGTGTTAAACTTGATTCCTATGGTGCAAGAGGGAACATCATAGCATGGATGGAATGATCATCTACTGGGATGTCCTCTACGACAAGAATGGAGGTCAAAATTTGGACTAGCACTTTGTGGTGGGTAGATGAGTTCATAATTAGGACATACAGGCTCAACATTATGTTCTTTTGCTTGAAGGCTTACTTCACCTAGGCCAATGCATCTATGAAGTTCTCGCCATCGACTATTTTGTTGGCCTTAACCATGAAGGGTGTTGTGGGTGCCCAAGGTGGCACTCTGATGACAAAAGGGAACCTCAAGATTGTGGAGGGTGAGGAAACCCTAGTGTTGTCAACGATTTCAAGTTGTCATCAATACTAACATGCCTTGCATCATCCACATTCAGAGGATCCTTATAGACCCTCATGGATTGATTCTAAGGCCTAATAGGATTCGTGGCATTATATACTAATTCACCTGTATAAATCATTCATTGAATGTCATCTTGTAGGCCTATACAAAAGTCAATGTTTTGGATAAGTAACTAATGGTAATGGCAGAACTAGTCTAGCCTAAAGTGTTTAGGGATTGAGGGGCCCATTCAAGGCTTCCTAGGAGCTAACAATATCTATCATGTATTTTGTGAGCAACCATAGATGTCTGCTTGTACTAGATGTGTCTAGCCTTGAGTAGTTGGTCTAGCAATTCAAATGATTTGAGTGGCAATGAGGTATACTTTGAGCAATCCTTTTGCTCAAAGTTGGACCTTGGAGTAGCTTGCCCCATGGCCGTTGATGATGTGGGCTAGTTGGTTGTTGCGATGCTAGGACTAGTAGTTTTGTTGTTGGCTAGGACCTTGGGAAACTTGGCCATTGGCTTGGGGTTAGTTGTTTTGGCCTCTCTAGCCATAATTGCCACAATTGTAGTTTGCTTTCCCTTGTCCTTGTCCTTCTTGGCATGGAGGTTCTTATAGGCCATGTAGGTCAGGTCCATGCTGGCTTCCACCATGTCCTATATGCTTGACACAGAGACTATGGGGCTAAATAGTATAGTTTTGACTTGATAAAGTCATTAATTGCATCCGTGAAGATGGCTAGAAGGTGCATTTCAACAATTGGCTCATAGATTTCATTCAACGAGGCACTCTAGCATTGGGTAAATTTTTACAAGGGCTCTAAGTTTCCCTTCTTGATTTGCATGATTTGGTCTAGGATTATTTCTAACTTCAAGTTATACTTGAAGTACATCATGAACTAGCTCAACCAATCCTCCAAAGAGGAAATAGAAGCCCTAGGTAGTGCATGGTACTAGTCTAGTGCCTTATTGGTAAGTGACATGGAAAACACACATATGATGGCATGTGGCCATGCCTATAGTAATAG
Source organism: Gnetum montanum (assembly GCA_015680685.1). Taxonomy (NCBI): domain Eukaryota; kingdom Viridiplantae; phylum Streptophyta; class Gnetopsida; order Gnetales; family Gnetaceae; genus Gnetum; species Gnetum montanum. Next base: position 249,923 of record MNCI01010338.1, read on the forward strand.
GCACTCAGATCGAAAGGTCACTAGGTGTGCACTGGGATCCCCTTCATTGTTGTACTTAGTGAATTAGGGTAGCAAGACCCCAGTAGGTAGAGTCAATGGTGGGATAGTAGGACTTATCAAATCATCCTAGTAGAAGTCCACCATGTGAACTACTTCAAAGGAGGTAGCTTTAAGCCACTTCACCTCTTCTTTTAACATTTGGATTAGTAAGAATATCTAATCCAAGTTGTGGGATGTTGTAGTGGGCTGCATCGGTTGTGTTGCTTGCTATGCTGATTGTGTGGTCCACAACATAATTACAGGTTGTGGGACCATGCAAGATGCTTACTATGTAGGTTGTGCCATGGGCATAGTGGTTGGGGCCAATCACACATGTGTGGGTTGGACCACTAGAGAGGGTGCTAACAAAATAGGTAGGACGTAAGATTCCTGAGTCATTGGTGGCTAAGGGATATGCATGGTGTGGATATGAGGTTGTGTAGGCATCATTGCTACCAACAGGGAAGATTGGTTAGGCTACGAAAACATCATAAAGGGTAAGTTAATGGGGGGTATCGCATCCTAGTGTGTGTACTATGTTTGACGTGTTGCCACTACAAGCATTGACCTAGAGGGTGATGTTGGGGCTAGACCTATCTCCAGGAAGATAAGTGGGTGGAATTTTGAAAGGACTAGACCGAGGGTTATCTACTAGAAGGAGGTATAGAAAGAGTCCTCATGCTCAGAACAAGCCTCAAACTCATCCTACTCTTCTTGCAGGGGTTCCTCATAATATGTCCCTACTTTACACTCACTAGTTTGGATGAGCTAAGCTAGCATCCATCGGTAGGGTTTGGTGAGTGAGATGAAGTCAATGGAGGAGGGGATGTATTACCATCTATTACAATGTACAAGCTCATATCCCCATTTGGCCTCCATGTCCAAGTAGTCTACAAATAGGCCTACTTGGATTTTCATCATTTAGCATAGTGTGCTTAGGGTCTTAGCCACATAACCTAATGGATTGCCTTGGTCATGCCATGGCAGGACTAGTAGGGTGGTTAATCCTATTTTCTTATTGTGTGGGTAGGACAATGAGTGTGCTTGGGGCTAATATTGAAGCTTGTTCAGAATTCATGATGCGAACAAACTATAGGAGGGAAAATGTAAAGGTTGTTGATTACAAAATAAAGAAAAATAGCAAACTTTGTTAACTGTGAAAATGACTAACTCTAAAAATGACAAGAAAATGGCTAAGTGTGGAACAAAAAAATGGCTAACTTTGGTGATTGCAAAAAAAAATAACTAACTCTAGCAACTGTGAAAAAATGACTAACTCTAGAAACTACAAGAAAATGGCTATGTGTGGAAACTACAGAAAAATGACTAAGTCTAGCAACTACAGAGTCTGGGGACTATGCTCTCTATGCTAAGAGCCAACTAAACTCTCTATGCTAAGAGCTAACTACGCTCTCCACTAAGAGCACCTAGAATTTGGCTAAGTATGGGAACATGTGCTCTAGGATTGCTACATAGGGTTCCATGGAAACCAACAAAGGGGTCTAGTCTACACCAACCAATTGATAGACAATGCCTATGCTGGCCTAAGATCCAGATACTATTGCACATGGTAGGTCCATAGGGGTGTTGGGTCTATGCTAGCCTATAGCTAGCAATGGTGATGTAGAGAGCATGCAAGAGAATGACTAATGGAGTTTAAATAAGGAAATGACACAGTCCTCTATCTAGCACCAAAAAACTGTAGTGACTGAAAACATCAGTTGCTGGAATAGAATACTAAGAGGTTCACAAGCACATAGTCCTAACCCCAAGTCTATGTGAGGGCTTTTTGGAGGTGGAGATGGGGTGCTTAAAATAGTCTTGTTGATCAAACACGGACCTACCAAATGTGATGCCAAATAATGGTAAGTGTTCACAGGGTGTTTGCGGTGTCAATGGTATCTATAGGAATGAGCATAGTCAAGGGTTTCAGTGTAAAGCAAGGATGCCAACATGCAAGGAGCACCACCCAACCATGGCTATGTGTGGAAGCAATGGTAAATTTAAGTAAAATGCTAAAAATGCGAGTAAAAATGTTGAAAATGCATAAAAAGAAAGCAAAAGAGAATAGAACATCACCCCAAATGGGATTGAGTGTACTTAACTCTAGAAGGGATGAGAAGGTACGTGGTGTAAAATAGGTGTAGTGGACACTGTAGTCATAGTCTCAGGAGTGTCTTAGACATGAAAATTAACATTCATTATAGTGTCTATGCCTACTGGGTTGGCCACCATGGTGTGTAATGGGCTATGCTCTCCTATGGTAAGCTACGGTGGTGTGCAACCTTGCCAAATGCTAACCTGAAGTTTACAAATGCCAAACATACTTCAAGTTTTTCAAGTGCTTGAGAGTGCCAACTTTCAAATTTTCCAACCCCTAAAACATAGAGGGCTGGGGTATTTATAGGCCTAGGTTTAGCATGAAATGCAAATTGACTACCACATGGTAATGGGGTGGTTGGGACTATGCTACACCCAACTATGCTCCCCATTGAGGTAAGTAGTGTTATGATGTGTTGTGTTCTTTCAGACTCTACAAGACTATGACTACACTACCAACTGCATGAGTATGTGCTGAGGGAACCATAATGTACTTCAAATAAAAAGCAAGTTTGGAGACTATGCTCTAGGTCTACACTCTCCACTATCTCAAGTGGGGTCGACTGTAGTTACAATTTTGGAGCTAAAAGTGGGTACAAAAAAGATGCAACTCACTGATCATACTTGTCAGTGGTGAGTCAAAGTTGAGCTAAATGTTAGTGTTGCATTGTGGAGGCCTTTGGAGGTTTTTCTAGTTAACAATGCTTGACTACACTCTGGACCTGGGGAGAGAGTAGTTCCACACTTAGAAAAAATCTTACAAAAATGGCTAAGTGCTAACTATGCTCTCCACAGGAGACTAACTATACTCCCAACTGGTGATAAGCATAGTCCTAGCACTTGTTAAATTGTGTAGAAACTAGCTTCTGGTTGACTATGCTCAACTAAGCTTCATGGTAGTGGAGAGCATAGTCTTAGAACTTAGAAAATTTTGCAAAAACTAAGCTTCCATGCTAACTACACTAGACAAAGCTCTAAGGTAGTGAAGAGTGTAGTCTTAGCACTTAGAAAATTTTGTAAAAAATGAGCCTTCATGCTGACTATTTTTAACTATGCTCTAAGGTAGTGGAAAGCATAGTCCAAGCACTTAGAAAAATCCATAGTTGCTTGCTTGACATTTAGAAAAATTTGCAAACTAGCCTTTTGTTTGACTATGCTCCACTAAGCTAACTATGCTTTGGGACACTGGAGAGCATAGTTCTATGACTTAGAAAAATTTTAAACTTCTTGCTTCATGATGAAACTTATTCAAAATTTTAGAAAATTAGTTTTTGAGCTGACTAAGCTCTTCACTGGGCTAACTATGCTCTAAGGCAGTGAAGAGCATAGTCCCAGCACTTAGAAAAATTTTCAGAAAGTGGCCTCATGCTGACACTTAGGAAAATTTGTAGTTGAGATGTTGTAGCCCAATTTTGGTGGTGTTTCAATTTCCTTGTTTACTTGCACATCAATATTTCTTCATGAAGTATTTTCTCTTCACATCAATCAAGGTGTAGAATGCAAAACATCTAGTATGCAATAAAAGTCATTTATCCACTAATCAATCTCAAACTAGCCATTAGGTAGAAAAAGAGTACAAAATTAATTCAAACTAAGCTAATATTGAGGAACAATGATAGTATGATAAATACTTAATTGATTAAGGTACATGCCAAGTTAGAAATCGTAAATGCTAAAAGAACTTTCTATTTGAAGGAACTAAAAAGTTAGACAAAGGTATGATGATTGTAAGAAGAACTAGAGCACATTACATCATTATTACTAGCACCATTCACAATCACTCTAGAGGTGTGAATTAAGTGCCTACAAGCTAAATTATTTTAGGTGTACAAGGTTGGCGAAGAAGTTGTGTTCATGAAGAAAGGCTTGGAGTAGCAAATTAGAATGCTAAAGCATCAATCCCAATAGCAGGAAAGGATGAAATAAGAGAAAGACAAAAAACTATTTTTCCCTTCCTAATAGGTACAAAGCTTGAAGGATGAGGGTCAAATCATAGCCCAATTCTAGCATAAATATCTTTCGTGTAGAGAAGTGTGACATCCCATTCCTAGATGTCGTAAAAATACAATTACTTAATATATCGCATTCATAATTTTCTTAGATAATATAATAGAAACATTATAAATATTTAATAAATGAATTAACTAGTAAATAAATAATTAATATTGAAGAATGAAAAGAGGAAAATAGAAAAATTTTATTAATAGAAGAGAGTACTATAACATTCCCTGGGTTATCTTCTTATGCCACTTGAGCCTTAGAGGTAATCTAGCACTATCACCATGGTTAGGCTATCCTGCCAAAGGGGTGATTAGTCCCTTCTTATCTTGCTTCACTCAACTCCATCACTTGCCTATCCCAGCTCCACAACTCCATGCCCCACATGACCTTTAAACCTAGCCTTAAATGACATAGGTCAAACCCTTTCCCAAGCAATACATGAATAATCATAACTCCTCATAACAACGTGTCCCTTCAATTGAAGGTTAATTACATTGTTTACAATTTTTTCCACCCTTAACAAGGGATGGTACATTACAATCTATCTCCCTTAGGCATCTAGCTCATCCTTGAGCACTTCCTTTATGTCCAGCTGCTCAACTACGACTCCATCGTGATGCTCCTTAGCTTTAGTTCCTATATTTTTCACATTATCATCTATAAAAATAGATCAAAAATTATAAAACATAATTTATTAGATCCATAAAAAATACAATTTATTAGTTAATATCATGATGATCAAAAATTTTGGGGTAAGTATTTAAAATAAAATTTCTATTCTTCCAAGTCTGTTAATCATAATTTGACCATTGAATAAGTACTTTGCTAATATTTTTATTTCATAATTTCATGATCTGTTGGTACTTAAAAGCAATGGGTCTAACTTCAAAGCTAGCATTGGATCATAATGACAAAGTATTCCAATCTAGCACATATGGTACATCATTTTCATGAAATTTCTTTAGCAAGCTCACATGGAGAACTGGATCAATTTTTAAGGTTTCTGGAAGATTCAACCGATATGCTACTTCACCAATTCATTTAGAGATTTCAAAAGGTCCACAAAATTTAGGTGTCAATTTAGTATACTTTCTAGGTTTAAGAGAACTTCTGGTAGGTTTTACTCTTAGTAATACTTGATCTCCTACTTGAAACTCTTTTCTGAGTCAACGTTGATCTACATATCCTTTATATTTATCTTGGGTAGCTAGTAAATTGTGTTTAACTCTTGTGACAATATTTTCCATTATTTTCATTTCTTCTTTCTTCCATTTCATTCTTAAGGTTGGATCTACCTAGGTTAGTGGTGTACGACAATTACATCTATATACTACTTTCAATGGTGTTTGATCTATGTAACCTTGATAACTATTATTATAGAAAAATTTTGCTAGGTGCAAATAATTCTCCTAGATTTTTGGTCTACTCCCAACATAGCTTCATAGGATGTCTTCTAATATCCTATTCACACATTCGATTTTCTCATTAGTCTTAGGGCGAGAAGCTATGCTAAATTTCATCTGGGTTCCAAGCTCTCTAAAGAAATTTTTCTAGACTTTGGTTATGAACTTGGGATCTTTGCCTAAGATGACAGATTTTGGACAACCATGCAATCAAAATACTTCACATAATAATTTTTGTACTACTTCTTCTACTGTGTTTGTAAATTTCAAAGCTATAAAATGATCCATATTTAATATATGTCAACCACTATGAAAATTGATTCATTTCCCATTTTGGTTATTGGCAATCCCACAATGAAATCCATGGTGACATCCTCCCATTTCTAGGTTGGGACTTCCATATGTTGTAATAACCCACTAGGTTTTCTCTATTCAACATTTATTCTTTGGCACATTGGATAATTTTTAATATATGAGGACATATCATTCTTCATTCCATGCCAAAAATAAGATTTTTGTATCATCATATAGGTCTTAATATAACCTGGGTGTCCTATGTATGGTACTTTGTGTGCTTCACACAACAACCTTAGTCTCCAATTTCCCTCTAGTATGCACACTCTTTGTCCTTTCATCAATAAACTGTTAGAGGTAATTTGATATTAAGGCTCATAGGAAATATTGGTTAAAATATTTCTAAAATAAGGGTCTTCTTTTATTTTTTCCTTGATTTCTTCTTCCATAGGGGTTGTTACCACAACTATCATTAAGTTCCACATTCAACTAAGGGCATCAGCTACTATATTTTTCTTACCAAGAATATATTTGATTTTAAAATCATATTCAGCCAATAATTCTACCCATTTCCTTTGACAAGTATTTAAAATAGGTTGTCTCTGCAAATATTCTAAACTTTTATGATCTATTTTTAGTACATACCTTTTTCCACAAAGATAATATCTCCAAAATTTCAAAGCATGAACAATTGCTAGCAATTCCAAATCATGGGTTAAGTAATTTACCTTAGCTCCTCGTACTTTACAAGATTCATAACATACCACTTTATCTTATTGTGAAAGAAATATGTTGATTCCTATTCCATAGGCATCCATGGATACTTCAAATGGTAATTCTACATTTGAAATTCTCAAAATAGGTGTTGTTGTAAGTAGCATCTTTAATTTGAGAAAAGCTTCCTTGCATTTTTCATCAAACTTGAACACACATTTCTAATGCAAAAGGTTAGTTAATGGGGCTACCAAGGTAGAACAATCTTTAATGAAACATCGATAAAAACTGGCTAAACCTAAGAAGCTGCAAACTACTATAACATCTTTTAATTTAGACCAGTCCTGGATCACACTAGTTTTTCTTGGATCTACTTGAAATCCTTTCTTAGAAACTATATGACCCAAGTATAAAAATTTTTCTTTAAAGAGTTTACATTTACTCAATTTAGCTTTTAGTTAATACTCTTTAAGAATTTCCATTGTAATTTTCAAATGTTTGACATGTTCTTCTCTTGACTTATAATAAACAAGTATATCATCCATAAATACTATAACAAATTGATCAAGATATTCATGACAAATATTATTCATTAATGCCATGAATGTTGTAGGTGCACTATTTAATCCAAACATCATCACAAAAAATTTGTATAATCCATACCTGGTTCTGAAAGTAGTTTTCTCAATATCTTTCTCCTTAATCCCTATTTGGTGGATTTTAATTCAATCTTTATATAATAAGATGCACCCATAAGTTGATCAAAAAAATCATAGATCCTAGGCAAGGGGTAAGTATTTTTAATCATTACTTTATTTAATGCTCTATAATTGATGCATAATCTTAGTGTACCATCTTTCTTTTTAACAATAAGACAAGTGCACCCCAAAGTGATACACTAGGTTGAATTTTTCTTTCTTCCAATAATTAGTCTAATTGTACTTTCAATTCTCTTAATTCAAAAGTATAAAATCTATAAGGGGCTTTTAAAATAGGTTATATACTAGGAAAAATACCATTAGCATGCTCAACTATTCTTTTTGGAGGTAGTTCTCTAGTTTCACCAAATATTGAATCTTTATATTCCTTAACTTATTTTGGAATATCGGTACCTAAAGATCTCTGAGGTTGGGCTACTTTGACAATCAAAATCATAGCACCTTTTTTGACTAATCTTTTAGCTTGCTTAATAGTTATCATATGAATTTTCTTTGTTGTTCCTAAACCCCTTAGAATCCTAACTCCGTCAATGGTTAGGACTTTTAAAATATGAGTTCCAAAGTGGGTAGTATATCAAATTTTTGTAGGAAATACATTCCTAAAATTGCACCAACATCTCCTAGTTCAAATTCAAAGAATTCATCAATGAAAGGCATGTTTTGCAAGGTAAAGTTAATTTCTCCATACCTGGTATGATTGCTCATGGTTATTCCATCTGCTAGTTCTATTACTCATAGTCATTCCATCTGCTAGTTCTATCTTAATAATTTTCTTGGAAGGTAAAATTAATTTTAATAAATTAATTAAATTTGAAAAAATAAAGTTCTCACTAGAACCACTATTAATAAAAAATTTCATTTTTTTACCTTTAATTGAACCTTCAAAAATTAGTAAAGCAAATTGAAATTTATGCAAACCTAATTTAGTTAATGCAGATATCTTCTTCATGGCTATGGTAGTGGTTGGAATTTTTCTTTTGTTCATGTTTAGGTTGGGTTTTTACTTCTTGATTTGGTTGGTCCTTTGTAATTCTACTCAAAATTTTGGGTAGTCTTATTTAAAATGATCTTTTCCACAAACAAAAGATCCTGATCCTGATCTTGATCAAGCTCTCTTGATGGATGTTTCCTCTACCGTTGCTTGTGGAAGGTAGTTTGTCAAAGAGTTTCTTATCGAAAGGTAGCTCATATTTGATTTGATTCCTCATAATCCTTATCAATTCTATATTCTTCATCAATAATTTAAGGATTATGGGCTCGTGTTTGGGGATACAGTTGAGCATGTAGTTCACCAATGAATTTTGAAGCTAATTCTCTCTCATCCCTATAACTTACATACTAAGAAAGATCATAGAATTTCTTATAATAATCATCTACAGATCACCTTCTTAATCTTAAGGAATCAAATCTTATTTTGTGCTCTTTAAGAAAAGAGTTAAGAGCAAATTTCTATTCAAAATATCAACAAAAATTGAGCCAATTTGTAATCAAACCTTGAGATCTCAATCCATTTCACAATGTTGCCACAAGTCCTCTTAAATACAAGGAGATAACTTCTAAATGTTCTTGGCTTGACAAATTCAACATATCGAAGTAGTTTTTCATTCTATCAAGCCAATCATTTTCCTTAGCACTAGATCCAAGGGCTTCATCATAATGATCTAATTTTACTTTCTTGGCATGAACTTGTGTTAGTGATTCTCTAAGTGGATTAAGCTAGTTCCTGTATCCTTCACCTTCAGTTTCTACTCTATGGCTTAAAGGAGGGATTTCAATATCTTTTCCACTAGTAGGTTAGGGTTTTTTTTGGTGTGAATCCCTAGGGGGAAGTTGATCTTGATCTTGATCTTGATCTTGATCCTTAGGTGGAACATGGATAGGAATTAAAGGTTGAGTGAGATGGTCGATTAATTACCTGATGGAGTCTATAAAGGAATCCATCTTTCCTTGCACATCTAACCATTTATCCTTTGAACTCTAGGACAATTTCCTAATTTTCTTAGACATATTGTGCATTTCTATCCCAAACCCTTGATTTGACTAACGAAGCTCTTCTTGAACACCCTTGATTTCATTAATTTGATCTTCAAGGGCATTCATTCGGTCATTGACTCAAGCCTCCATTTCTCTCCAATTTATTCTTCAAGTTCTAGACATTGATAAGTTGAAGAAATCAGGTATGTTGATAATCCTTAGCTTCTATGGCCCTTTTTATGGGATTCAAAATCATTAGTTAGTCATAGAAAAAGTTGAACTTGTCATGGATAGTCTATCGAGTTTCAAATCTTAATTATTTTCAAGACCTTAAACAATCCAAAAGCTAAACCTGAAAATTTCATTAGTCCAAAAGGTTCAAATCTATTAAAATCGATTTTTGTTTGGTTAAAAATGAACTCCAAATTTAAAAGTTATAGCCATTTTTAAGTTTACAAAGCTTACACATTTTTCAAAACTTCCTAAGAGGTCATCCATCCCAATTCTACTCCAAAACAAGTGTGCTTAATGACAAAGTTTTCTATCCCCTTTGTTACCAAGGTGCCAATTCAACTTTTTGAAAATAGTTGTGCATATTTTTTTAATTTAAATTAACAATTATGAATAAAAAAATTTTCATCAATTGACAAAAATTTCGAAATTCCCATCAATTGTCAGGAAATTTGATTTTGTCGTCTACTGACAAAAGATGACCCATTCCAAGGTTCGCACAACCCTCTTCTGGACTAACGTAGACCATTGCAAGGTTCTTGTAGCCCTCCTTTAGGCTAATGTAGCTCATCTTGACGTCTGTGCAACCCTCCCATGGGCTGGTGTGGCCCGTGTCAAGGAGTGCATAGCCCTTGTCAAGGCCAACATGGCCCATGTCAGGGCTTACACATGGAGAGGCAATTTTTAATGATGTTTAAAGAGGTAGCTTTTGGCAACACTAAAGGTGATTTTCGACAATGCTAGAGGTGGTTTTTGGTAGTGCTGGAGGTGATTTTTGATGGTGATAAAGGCAATTTTCAAACATTGCTGGAGGTAGTTTTTGACAATGCTAGAGGTGGTTTTGGGTAGTGCTAGAGGGCAATTATAGTTGTGGTAGTAGGTAGTGGCAGGCATGGCACAACAACAAGAGTAGGCTCAGGCATAGCAGTATGTAGAGTGGTAGGCATGGTAGTTGTGAGGTGCACGAATGTAGGGCATATGTGTCACAAGGAGGAGGCGCATAGAAATTCCAGGTCACAATGGAGGACAACATTGATTCAGCACTGCGTGATGAAGGCTAATGGTAGCAAGGCATGATGGCATGGAAAAAATAGTGGCCCTAGAGGCGGACAATAGTGGCCACTAGTAGAAGGGGGAAAAACATGCAATGTTTGGCTGTCCTTAAGGTTGGCCCCTTTTTAGCCATGACTAGTTGGCTGAAGACTTATACATGGTTGGCTGCAAGCCTGGCTACAACTAGCTACAGGCTTGGCTGCGACTACCATTTCAGTTAGTCACAGCTAGCAAAAAGACCAATTGTAGCCCTTCTAATTTTTTAAAATAAATTTTAACTATATTGGGGCTCAAGATTGAACTTGAGACCTCCCAGCCCTCATTTTCTTAAAATAAACTAAAAATATTTTTTAATTTAAAATTTAAAAAATATTTTTTTAAAAAAAATTAAGTTTAAAAATATTTAAGAAAAATACCTTTTTTAATTTTAAACTACACATAACCTAAGAATTACTGTATCTTTCAAACAGTAAATCAGATTTTGATGAAATTAGTACCATTGGAATCATCTTAAAGAGCACTTTGAGTTAAGCTAGAGATCATTCCATTTTAGTGAACCTAGAAATCATAAAATCAAAAAATATAAATATTAGCTTTTAAAATAAAAACTAAATGTTAACTTTTTTTGAAAAAAAGTGCACATTAGCTTTATTAAATCTTTGATTAATTTAAGTTACAACTTCCTCTTAACTTCTACTAAGATTCTTATGATTATATTATAAATATGAGAAGAAAGAAGACTTTCCCATCAAAACTCAATATCAATAGAAGATTGACAGCGAAGAAGCTTAAATATTTTCTACCATCAAAGGACTCTAACCATCTTCATCATGGCTCCCAAACATCAAGTTTCACCTCTACCTCAAACTCCTTCAAGTAGCCCTCAATCATCCACTATTGTTTTACATCAAAATAATGTACTCTCTACTTACAATTTTGTTCAGAGCTTACTTGGGAAGAAGGGGTTTCAATATCTTGCTACTTCTAGGTTATCTGATTTACTTGTTTTTCCTATTTTTAAACTCTCCCATTGCAAAGGCGTTCTCATGGAATAGTGTGAACAGTACAATAGTAAGAAAAGTTCTACTTCCCAGTTAGTTTTTGAAGCAATAACAATCCTTCTTTCTAATATTTAAACAATGTTAGGTTTTTATCAAGGAGAGGATCCTTTAATTCCTTCAACTTATTCCTCAAAATTTAAATCTTTTTGTAAGAAGGAATGATCTGATTATGTTATTAATTATGCCCTTGGCAAAAGCCAATTTGCTCATGGAGATTTCATTAATGAGATTCACTTTGATTTATTTCTACTTATCTATAGCAAGGTCTTGTGGTATAGATAACAATCCTATGTTAGTTCTTATTCTATTTTCATACTTCATGGTGCCATAACCAATAGAATTTATGATTGGTCATTGTCTTGCTTCTTTGCCTAGTATAATGCCATGACTAGAATTACTGTTGCCCAGCAAAATCCTTCCAAATCTTATACCCTATGTTGTATACGCTTGTTCATGTATTTGATCTTAAGTTATGATCATTCAAACAAACGTTTTAGTTGTCACAATCCCCAATTATGCGTAGAATTTCTTGAAGATGAGAGAATTATGAGTAAGATTGTGAATGCCAAGAAAGGTCAACTAGCTTTACAACATGCTCAGAATCAAGAGGAAATCAATGAGGTATTTTTATGTTTTTATTATTTTCTTATTATTTATTATGTCTTTATTTTATGTATTTAACAGTGAAATCTGGGCTGCAGAATGAACCGATGCATAGTGCTGGAGCTACACAGGCTAAAGAAGTTCAAGGTACTTTGACCTTTGATATAGTTCAACCACAAGAATAGATCACATTTTCTACTCCAAAGGTATATATTTAAATACACACACACACAATAACTTAGTTTATTATCTAATTTTTTTTCTTAATAAATTTCTTTTTTTGCAGAGGCAACGTACTGGGAAAATTTTTGATTGTCCAGTAGTTATAAGACAACAAGCTCAACAACAACCCAACAAACTCAACAAAGTACAAGACAAGATAAAGGAAAGCAAGTAGAGGTAATTTTTAATTATTTAAAGGTTTGAATACTTTCCTCTTTCCTTTGTATGATGTTGATTTTTGTGTTGCATATGTTTATGGAGTGGTAGTACTTTATCCAAAAGATGGAATGAGATGATGTAGGTGCCACTTCCGAACAAACTTCCATTCCTTCATCTAGATTACCAGGCATTCCTTCTTTCACTATGAAACCTAGAAAAGGTTCCTTTTCATAAACATCATTGACACCATTTTCTAAGTTTGTTCCAGTGGTTTCTTCTTTCTCTATCTCAAGTTCTTCTTATTCAATGGCAAAGATAGTGATGGCTATTGAAGAAGAACTTGTGCTTCTTCGGTGCATTAGTCAACAAATCTCTGATAACAAATCCTATTTTTTTCATGAGGATGTCTACCATTTACGAAAGTCTCAGTGATGCAACTTCAAGGAAGATTATGATTTAAGATAGGCTAGAGTTCCCTCATCCTTGCATCCAATTCCCAAGGATGCTCCAAATGCTGTAAAAGAATTGGAGAAACTCTTAGGAGAATTGGAGAGTGCAACATGCTATTCTTGCCATCTGAATACTTGTGAAAAATTTCTCCAAATTGACAATGATTGATTTCAAGTAATACCCTTTTTTATTATTCTTTACTTTTCCCTATTTTTTCTTGATTTGCTCATCACTCATAATTTAAGTCTAGTTTATGTAGAGAAAAAAGAAGAAATGGAAAAAGGACATGGATGATTGATCAATATAGATGGACATGTTAAAGATCCAACTTAAAAGAAAGGAGGAATCGACAACTGCAAAAAGATGTATGATCAAGTACATCAAACAATTGTATGATGAACTAGTTGAATGCAAGAAAGGGAATCACAATTAAAGATAGTCACAAATCTCCTTGAGTCATTTGGTTGTAATAAATAATCATAGTTTTTTTTTTTAACATCTTTTTCATTCTTGTGTTCTACTTCTTTCCCCTATTCTTCCTTTTCTATATTTTTCTTAGATGCACTTCCTCTCAGTCTTCCTCCATTACAAAATAATATAATATAATATAATATAATATTTTTATTCCATTTTGACATTTTTCTTAGATGTACTTGTATTCTATAATAACAATAATAATAAAATAAGGTTTTTTCCCACTTAGGTTCCTGAATCATGGTTTGCTCTGATACCAAATGTGACATCTTGTTTTTGGATGTTGTAAAAATATGATCACTTAATTTATTGCATTCATCATTTTCTTAGATAATATACTAGAAACATTATAAATATTTAATAAATTAATTAATTGGTACTAAAGAATGAAAAGAGGAAAATAGAAAAATTTTATTAATAGAAGAGAGTACTGTAACGCCCTCTTGGTAAATCTTCCTATGTCACTTAAGCCTTAGAGGTAATCTAGCACTGCCACCATGGTTAGGCTATCCTACCAAAGGGGTGATCAGTCCCTTCTTGTCCCACTTCACCTAACTTCTATCACTTGCGTATCCCAACTCTACAACTCCGTGCCCAGCACACCTAGCCTTAAATAACATAGGTTAAAGCCTTTTCCAAGGGATACATGAATAATCGTAAGTCCTCATAATGAGGCGCCCCTTCATTTGAAAGTTAATTACATTGTTCACAATTATTTCCACCCTTAACAAGGGATAGGATGTTACAAGAAAGAGTGTTACAACTTGCAATAAGAGCTAGCAAACAAAACTATTGGGGAAAACAATGAGTTCAAGGAGATTCATCTAATTAAGCAAATGATCTAGGATGTTGAGGTGTGCAAAATGCATAAACTTATGACTGTACTCAATGAACAAGTAATTAGGAAGAGGTGAGAGGTGAAGGAGAAACTCAACACCTTGCATTCCAAACTCTGATAAATGGATGAAAGCAACCCAACACTATAGGATAAGATGAACCTATTGGAGAACATGTACATCCTCCATCATAAAGTAGCTATCACAATCCTTGAGAGGAGACTTAAGGAAGTAGAAGAGGATGTGTAAGTAAAATGGAGGTATCATTATGTGGTTTATATTTCTATAGGTCAACTACAAATAGAGCTAGAGGAAAAGCTTCATCGAGAGGTGGTCAAGTTAGACATGGCCTAGCATGAACTCTCATAGGCAAGAATAAGTTACAAGTAAATTTAGACAAATTCTAAGAAATAGCATCAAGCACTTCTATGAGAGTAGGGACTAATGCATGAATAAAATTGATAACTCTGAGTAAGGGTAATGAACCTTAAGGCCCAACTTCAGAGATTTCACATATCTACACCCAACTCTTTAGGCTTCTTCCTATATCAAACAAGCACATCAAGGAGCTTCTTCTTTTAGACACCACCCTATAGCACTTCTCAATGAGATGGCTCATGCTACATTTCTCCACATTAATCATGTCATGTGTCTAGTCCTAGTTTTATGTATTGGGTGTTAAAGCTATGGGACTAGCTTTACTCAATCATAAGAGAATGATTCATCATGAATTGGAAATTTGTAACTCAACTATAAGCCCTAGACTCAAGAAGTATTTCACATCTTGTGTTTGTGATTTTTTCATGCATGATTAAGGTTTCTACCTTTCAATTTTGCATCCTAGCCTTCCATTTTATACTTCCAAGTTTGGTACATGTTTTGGGCTTTCTACAATGTTTCCAACTTTATTTGGAAACCTTAGGAACCTTCCAACATGTTTCATAGTGTTCTAGCTTTCATTCTTACTTGGGAGTGAAGTGTGCTAGGAAAGGGTATGCTTTGACTACCTTGTATTGGTGCACCTTCTACATCAACATAGGGGCACTAATGCACACCTCTGGCAGGTCTAATTTAGTTCTTTTGCTTCTAGGTTGCCTAGGCTACACTAACAAGCCTTCATTGATGCTTGGATGCTAGTGAACTTTTGTCATTATGTTGGGAAAATTATAAATATCTAAGATGAGCCTTCACATCTAACAATTCCATTCATAGCATTTTCCATTTGGCTTTTTGCATCTAGTTTTGTGTGAAGAGCTCTTCCTCCCTTTGGTAAGTTGATTTTCATTTTTATCTTATGTATTTTGAGTCATTGCTTTTATAAGTGCAACTAGACTCTATCAGAGTGCTACCTTACTTATGTATCCTAGAATTATTTGGTTGATGTGAAGTCTAGTATTTGTATGGTAAATAAATTTCATGGTTTTCCCTTGTTCTACCATTGATGTCTTAAACATTAAAAATAACAAAAATATTTATTTAATTTCCATTTGATTAAGCTATGATGATTCATTCCTTATCTAAGAAGGTTATAATTATATAGCATGGTTTTATACCATCAATGTTGTAACTAAGAGCCATTATTATTCCATTTCATGTGTGGTATTACACTTGTCTCCAAGAGGGATTGTAGCACAAGCATTCTACCTATCTACAAGTTGGACTGTGATGCATGTGTATTTATATTTATTTTTTTCATTATAATTCTAAAATCCATAAAAATCATAAAACATAAAATTATAAATATTCTCTCCATCTCTCACAATGGTGACATGGGTTTTCATTGTAAGAAGATATACACAATTATTCTTGGTAATCCACTCAACATCATCTTTGAAGCTTACAATTAGATTACACTATGATTTGTATGATAAATTTTGTTAGTTCAAAATTGATGGAACCCCTATCAAGAGTGGTTTATGAGGGATACATAACTCTTTTGGAATAACCAATAAAAGAATGTAATAGTCAAAATAAAGAACATCATAATTTCCTACTCTATCTAGGCCATCATAGAAGACCTGAGACTCCTAAATGTCAAAATAAAAATCACAACCATCTCTACCAAATCCAATACATGAGTAAAAATAAATAAATGCAACATGCATACATAGTATATAAGAGAGAATATGAGGTACTTATTTAAGTATAAAGGATATACTTCAAGATCATTTTGTACCATATCAATCTGATGGTATGACCAAGTAAGATCATACTCTTCTCTACAAGGGCATGTACATAACTCAATAGAAAGTTCCTACGATAGCTTTTCTTCTTGAAAAATAGAAAACATATTTAAGGAAAATGATAATGATGACATGAAGATACTTTCCTTTCAATGCTTAATCAAAAAATTCTGTAAAATGAAAGGAATTTTGCACTACTCCAACAATATAGGGCAATCACAACATCATGGCCCAATATGATGAATAAAAAACCTCTACTAAGACTATAGAAAGAAACCCTACTAATATATTTCAAAGAAAAAAACTGAAACTTGTGATGATGAAGAAGGAACAAGTGCACTTGAAATATCATACCAATAGGAGGTGATGAAGACTATCTCCCTTCATGAGCCTCTTGCATGAGCTCTCATAAGTTGTAAGTTGGAAATAGGATGACCTCTCCAACCTCTTCAACATTAGATGAAGCTAAGTAATCATCCAAGTAAACCCTACCATAGGAAAAGTTGTAATATCCCTACCTACTAAACAAATGCTAGAAATTTTAAATAATGTTGTAGTCTTCTTTGTGATACTGGATGAGGGGAATGAAGCCACAATGATAGTTATGATACACAAAGAGTAGGATATAGTTACAAAGATGGTGGTTAACAAAATTGGTGAAGCACTCAAAGTACTTACAGTATCTATCCTAAACTTCATCGCAATGGTAGATATTCAAATATTTGTAGGGATTGGCTTAAGGGATGCAATATCCAAGATAAGTGTAGCAAAATAAAAGGAAATTTTAATAGATTGGTAGAAGCTAGGCAAGCAATTCCAAATTCCTTTTAACATCCCTAAAGATCTAATAGCAACCTAGTTTGTACTCATTGGGAATAAGGATAAGCTAGTTATTGCTAAAACTCAGCTTTAGCAAGTGGAGTCCTTGAACTAGCAATTGATAGAAGAAGTTGCACAACTTCATGTCCAACTAGCTAATCCTACAACCCATCAGCCTAACCTTGAAAGAGAAGAAGTATTTAATTAGTTGAAGTTCAAACAACATGAGGTTAAGATGGTAAAAGAAAGAGCCACCTAGGGTGCATCCTTTTCACAATGGTAGATAGGTTGAACAAGGACATCACCATGGTCGACAAAGAAAATTAGGAATTAGCTAAGGAAAACAAGAGGCTTCTAAAGGTTAAAAAAAAGGAAAAAATGGGAGAATACCTCAAGAATCTTCAAAAGTAGCTAGTCAAAGTTAATGTAGATGTGAATAGGTTGGAAACAAAAAAGAGGAATCTCTTCAAGGAGGAGGTAAGAACCATTTAATAGAAGTCAACTATTAAAATCACCACTTGGAAGATTGAAGCCTTGAAATATGAAAAGATCAAAAGTTATTTTAGGAAATAGGTGGGCATGCAAAAAGAGATTAACAAAAAAAGAGGTCTAATTAATGAAGAAAAAGGATAATCAAGTCCTCTAGCAGCTCTAACGAAACACGTGATAACTAATCTTTGATAGTTTAAACATCTACAATCAAGAAAAAATCATAATAAAGGATCTATAGATTGAGGAGATAAGGGAGTACATGGAACTTATCAACTTTCACTACCCTAGTATAATGATGCTAATTGCCAACCAATCCCATATAGAGTTGGACAAACAAATGACTAACTCATAATTATTATATGAGCACTAACTTCATCACAAAGCATACCAAAAGCTATAGATTACTAATGTGGAGCTTAAAGTCCTTAGAACCAAATATAAAGATCAAAGAGTAGTAGAGAACTTTGGTAGGAGGATGTTATACTACTAGGAGCTAAAAGAAACAATGAAGTCTTTTGACATTGAACACACACATTTCATTGTCTAGTTTTTCAATGTTCATGAGATGTTTTCCACTCCATGGTATCTTTGAAAAGTACCAATAATGAAGAATGTAGGTGAACTAGCCTAAACTATTCACAATCCTAAGACCAAAGAGGAGAAAATGAGGATCCTAATAGATGCATTCAAGCTAAAGATAATAGTAATAGGGTAACCACAACCATCACTAGGACATGAGAAGCCATCATAAGAATTTCCACCACTAGGCACAACATGAGGCATATGCCTTGGATATTTTTGTACATTCTACATAAATTTTTTCAAGCACAATGTATCCACAATTTTGTCATTTTTTCAAATGAAAAACACTTGAATAATTTTTCTAATGTGGCACTTAAGTCAATTAATTAGTAGTCATTCCCACATTTTTATAAATAAACTATGTTCCAATTTTATTAACTCAAAGACAAGTTTTTGGTCAATTAAGGGGGTATGATGAATAATCTTCAATTGACTATGTCAACATAATAGTTTGAAAGCATCAGCATCAACGTAAGGCTTTTTGCATTAATACATCAACATTATTTTAGTAGCAATACATGCCTATATAAATTCACACGCTAACCATAATATGGCACCTTTTGATTGATAGCTTAGCATAACTTGTAGTTTTGTTCCATAGAAGTTAGAATTTATCAGTGAATGCCCACAACATGATGTGAAATAATTGAATGGAGTCTTTATTCAAGTCATATGTACCTAGACATATTGAATGACCAACAATAAAGATCAAGATTATTCCATTCCATTACAGCACTATGGCATAGCGTAAATTTTACATGAATACAATTATTTCAAATAAAACTTAGTCTAATACTTACTCTCTCATATATTTAATTAGTAACTTATGATTATACACATGATAATTATAATGGCATAAGCATGACTAGTTTCAAGTATCTCCTAGTAATCTCAACAATGCTCTTACTTGGTTTGTGCAATAGTAATCACTTGGTAACCCAACAGTGATTATGTGAGTCTAGGATGTGTATGAAAAATCAAGAATAGATGCTTATTGCCTAGGATAGTTTAGCACTTTGGTTTTTGCATTAGCTTAATTTAGAATTATTTTCCATATTTTTATAATATTTCAATTATGGCCTTAGCACAATCAATATCATATGCCTCAATTGTAGTTAACCATATGCATTAAGGGCCATGCGAGTACAATTAGGAACACAACAACCCATGATCAAATGTATAGCTATCTAATTGCCACACTAGTCTAGTCCATGAATTACGATTAGGTTACTTGTGTACACTCAAGATTTGTATAATTGGACATTGGGAATGCTTGCTGCTCATTAGACTCCTTATTTTATTGTTACTTCCCTTACAAACTTTTCTATTATACTTTTTCTTCTTCCATTTCCATATCTTTAGTGTTCTCCAATTTTTTAAAAGTTCATTTCTTCAACATAGGACCTTCACTACATTGAGTTTTAGAATCAATAAAGTGTTCTTTTTAAAGGGTCATATTCTTCCTTCCCTGCAAAATCAATTGCTTGGATGGATTACAAGCTAAGATTTTCTATGAAATGTTATACTTATTTATCTTTATGTTATGGTCATCATCTCAAATTTTAGGTTGCTGTAATTTTCAGTTGTTGGCACATCTTTGTTAAAAATAAAATATCAAATATAAAGTATACTTTATTGATAGTTTCAGATAAAAGAGAACATAATTTATGCTTTATTTATTATTCTCTATAATTGCAGAATTATTCCAAAAACCTACATGCCTATTCTTGTTGTCCAAAGTTCTATATTTTAATGTTTGAATTGTGTTTTAAACTTGCATCAATTTTTTTTATAATATTATTTTCCATTAGTATCAATACCTATGAGTAAGACTAGCATCCTTCAAGGCTTAAAATATATATATCAAAATCTTTTCATTTTATGCATTTTAAATTACTTTTACAAAGTAAGTTGCAAAAGTACCTACCTTAAGTTCTTTTTATGTAATAGCATCTTTCCATTTAATGTATTTTAAATTACTTTTACAGAGTAATTTACAAAAGTACCCGCACTTGCATTAAGTTCTTTTTATGTAAAAGTATAAAAGCATCGGTACCTAAGACTAAATATAATGTCCTCTTAGGAGGTCCTCTTGTTCCCACCTCACCATGTGATGCACGGCGAGGTACCCCTATGCTCAAACATAGGAATATGAGTGTTTCATGCACAATCCAGTCGACTTCCAAGGACTAAGTGCCTATGCACCTCTGTGGAACAATAACAGGTTGATTAATCATTGTCTTCCCAAACTTACTTGCATATGATTTTTATGGCTTTTATGTGTTTTATATCCTACACTAATAAGGAGGGGAGAGAGAAATAAATAACTAATCTAATTTAACTATTCATCAACTTACCTTTCCAATGACATCAATGACCATTAAAGGTATGGGGAGAGAGAAAGATAGACTTAACGTGCTTGGTGAATGGATCAATAATACAATACATGACAGCATTAGTGTTCATGACCACAAAGGTGAACATTGTACATAAATGACATCTGGCCTTGTTTAGCAACTAGGAGAGAAGGAGAGAGAGAGAAAAAGACATGTTGTCGTTGGTGCCAAGATTGCACCTTCCATTGTTATCCATAGCCTCATCGCCAATCTTGCTCCTTTGGTAAACACTCATATTCTGGTCCATCCTAACTGTTTCTTCTAGGCCCAGTCCATTGTTGCATGATTTCCATCTACACACACAACACAGTCACAAATGAGCAAGGGTAGATAAATCATGATGCAATTAATACCTTTCCTCGATGTAAAGGGTTATGGCAGATACTGATTCTAGAGTTTTAACACTAGTGACTACCCACGGTGTAGGGGTTAGAAAAAATTGAAAAATTGTGCTAGGGCCCACATGACTAAGAGCGAACCACCAGTAGTGATAGGATGGAGAAAGATGAGGAATAAGAAAGATGGAGAAATAGTAAAAATGGCAACACTAATAAAATGGATGTCATGTATGGGGATGAAATAAATATTGTTGATTGTAGAAAATGTTTAAGGGAAAGAAGTTAACAAATGCACCAAAAAGGAATGCCAATGGGTCCTTCCCAAAGCAGGCTCATGCCTTTAGTACCCTGACAAACCCACAAACAAAAGAGTCCGTAGGCTCTAGGAATGTCAATTGGAAGAAAGAGTTAAAAACTTACCCATAAGAAATTACCAGAGAAGAACAATGCATCAACCAAGATATAGACTAATGATAAAACTAGCAATAAGGTGAGAAATGGAAAAGAAAGGTGGAAAGTAGTGAATGAAATGGAAACCCAAGAACAAGGTTGTGTAAAGTCCCTTGTGTGTTTCATGGTTAATGTGGTCGAGTAGCACTCATTCCAAATCCAAGCTCAACAATCCACATTCAGTGACCTTGCATCCACACATTTGACCAACCCATCCCCTTGAAGTAACAAGAATGCCTCTACAAAAAAGTCACCACCATTCTGAGGAGAGCGAGATGGAGAACTAGGAAGCAAGAAAGGGCCTCAGTTAGAGGGAACCTTCAGGCATGGGTAACATGTCTTTCTAGTTCCATAACCAGTGCATGTAGCCCCATTGCATTATTGTTTTGTGTTTTGAATTCTCACTATTTTGTTTTGAATTCTCACTATAAGGGGTGTGCTTTGAATTCTCACTATTTTGTTTTGTGTTTTTCGTGTGAGAACCACACCATGCAAAGACTTATTTTTATGAACTCAGCTTCCAGTGATTTGATGAATGGTCATAATGGTGGAAAACCCAAGCAAAAAGCATCCAAGCACTTAAGAGAATAGCCAATACAAATGCATCGAATCCCCTTAAAGTCATACCCTTTCCATCCTTTGAGTCCTTCCTTAGTTTGAGAAATACTCATCCACCACTTCATTACCAGTTTTATTAGAGAAAAGGAACTGTATAGTTCCAAGCCAAGGGAGACCATAGAATTTTATGAATGATTGAATGACATGGACTCATTGCCTATTAATCAAAAGAACCATGCCTTAATATCGACATCATACTTCAAAGGTAAAATCTAAACAGTAGGAATTGATATAATATTATTCATACCACCATCATGAACACTTATTTGGTGATGAACAAAACAAAATGAAATCACACAAAGAAATGGTACAAATATGAATGATGGTGTAAAACAAAAAATTAAAAAAAAACAAAAAAAATAAGAAAAACAAGAAAAATTAAAGAAATGTGCAAAGAAAAAATGTGTAAAATAAAAACTTAGAAAGAACTGAGGGCCTTCAATGATGAGCAAGGGTGGCCATCTCCCCCATGACTGAATTGGAAGGAGGAGATCCGAAATAATGAGCATGATTGCCCACTTATAAAGGTAGCATATGTTCTGGTTGTCTTACACTCATGGTAGGGTTATTTTTGTTGTACGTTGACGAACAGTCTCTTATCTGGGCTCTCAAGTTTATATATGGTCATGGTTCCTTAAGGAAAAGTTGCATAGATAATGTAACGTCCTTCCCACAATGTTTGAAATTTGGTACATTGTGACACATGTGTGGGGTTCTAGTAGAGAACCTTATCACCTGGTTGATACTTAACTTTCCTAATTTTCAGGTCATGACATTGTTTATTAAATGTCTTATGCAACTCATTAGAAGATAGGGTAGCTAATTGGTTCTCATCTAGCAAATTAAGAGTCATCAACCTTTGTTTTTGTGCTAGATCAAGGTCAAGGTTGAGGTCACATGCTATGGCTAGTGTACGGAGCTCAGTTTGGATAGGGAGCATTGGAAGTTTCCCATACACTAACTCATAGGGAGAGTAGCCTATAGGGAGTTTCCATGTGGAGCAGTATGCCCAAAGAGCATCATTCAATTTAGTGCTCCAGTCTCGCCTATACTTGCTAATGGTTCTAGTCAGTATCTTAGTAATCTCCCTGTTGGTGACCTCGACTTGACCATTTACTTAAAGGTGGTATGGTGTAGTCAATTTGTGCTCAACCCCTAAGCATTGCATTAACTTCCAAAAAGTTGCACCTGTAAAATGTGTACCATTATTTGAGATAAGTGCACACAGCACAGCAAACCTGTTGACAACTTGTTGTTGGACAAATCATGTAGCTGTAGATAAGGTGCAATCTTTAACAGTAGCTGCTTCAACCCATTTTGTTAAGTAGTCTATGGCAACTATGATGTAAGATTTTCTATTGGACATTGGTGTAATGGGTCCCATGAAATCAATTCCCCAAATGTTGAAGGGTTCTAGCAGTTGAATCCATTGTTGCAGACCCTCCATTCTAGCAGTCATTCCCCCATCACGTTGGAAGCGTTCACAAGATTGGACGAATTGATGGGTGTCTCAGAACAAGGTAGGCCAATAATACCCTGCAAGTAGGATCTTAATGGCTATTTGTCTCCCAGCATAATGACCCCCACAAGGGCCCTCATGAGCATCTTGGAGAACTCTCAGTTGATCTCTATCAAGAACACACCATCAAACCAAGCCATCGAGACATACTTTGTAAAGTTGTCCATTGATCTCCATAAAATACTTGGCTCTATGAAGAAACTATTTTTTCTTCTTAAGGTCTAGCTCTTGTGGTGTTTTTTGGGTAAGGAGATAGGTAAGAATGCTACTGTACTAGTTCGTCTCCGTGGGTGATTGGTCATTCACTACACCGGTAAAGAGAAACTCATCAGGGAAGTGATCAGAAATATAATACTCATCCTCTTTGCTATCCAAGCTCAACCAGGATAAATGATCAGCAACTACGTTCTTGGTGCCTTTACGATCGATCATTGTTGGATCAAACTCTTGTAGGATTACTAGCCATCGTATAATACAAGGGCTTACCATTGGCTTATTCATGAGGAACCAGATTGCAATATGATCAATGTGTATGAATACTTTGTACCCCAATACATATGATCTAAATTTTTCTAGTGCAAACACTATAGCCATTAATTCTTTTTCTATAGTAGTGTAGTTAAGTTGTGCACCAGCTATACTTCTACTTACACAGTGGATGTAATAAGGACATTTTTGATCATCTAATTGTGTAAGTACAACTCCTAAGGCATAGTTGGATGTATCAATCATGACATGGAATAATTTGGATCAGTTAGGAGCTTGTAGAATGGGTGTTTCTACTAGCTTCTACTTTAGAGTTTGGAAAGCTAGTTCGCATTCCTTGGTCCACTTGAAGGGTACATCCTTTTTCGTTAGCTCTACGAATGGTTTGGCAATCTTCAAGAAGTTCTTGATGAATCTCCTATAGTAGCCAATGTGTCCAAGAAATGACCGAATGTCCTTGACAGTTTTTGATTGATGGGTAATTCCTTGAATGACCTTGATTTTCTCAGGGTCTACCTCTATCACTACATGTGAAATTTTATGCCCAAGTACCATGCCTTCTTGGACCATTAAATGACCTTTTTGCTAGTTGAGCCTTAGATTAGTCTCTACACATCTTTTTAGCACTTTCTCTAACTAGTCCAAGGCTTGATCAAAGCTTTCTCCATAAGTGGAGAAGTCATCCATAAAGACTTCCACACCATTTCCTATCTACTACTGGAATATGCTTAGAACTAAGCGTTGAAATGTGGCAGGGGCATTGTACAAGCCAAACGACATTTTTTTATATGCAAACGTTCCCGAAGGACTGGTGAACGTAGTTTTGGCTTGGTCTTCTAAAGCTATTTGTATTTGGTTGTATCCACTATAGCCATCCAGAAAACTATAATAGTGATGCCCTGCGATTGTGTCCAAGACTTGTTCAACAAATGGCAATGGAAAGTGATCCTTGAATGTTGCCATGTTTAGCAGCCTAAAATCTATACACACCCTCCATTTGCCTCCCTTTTTAGGCACGATTACCAAGGGGATAACACATTTGCTATTAGCAATGGGGTATATGAACCCAGCCTTTAGAAGCTGTTCAATTTCTTCTTTTACTACTTGCTTCAACTTTGGGTTCAATCGCCTTTTTGGTTGTTTTCAAGGCTTCATGAAGGAGTCAGTGTAAATCCTATGCTAGCATATCCTAGGATCTATTCTAGTTAATTCCAAATATGACTAGGCGAAGGCTTTTAACCACTTGTTTATCACCTTTAGTAAACTCTCTTTTTATTGCAGAGCAAGTCTCGCATTGATGATTACTGGTTTTCCATTCTTAAGAAATGTGTATTCCATACCAGTGGGCAATGGTTTTAGCTCTAGGGGCTCTTGTTTAAATTTCTTGGGAATTTCCAACTTCCCCCAATTAATGTTTTCTAAGTTAGGACCAGGAAGTTGGTGGTGAACTTGCTCTAATGCATCAATGCTATCTATATAAGCACAAGTCAAACCCTCAATTAGTTCCATGCATATAAGTGAGCTACTTTCTTGATTAGCTATCAACCACTAGGTGTCTTCTTGTCGTGTGGCTACTACATACAAGCACCCTTGTATGTTCATTATTTGTGCACATTGATTGCATGTAGGCAATGTTAAACTTTTCACAATCCATGATCTCTACATGCAGTTGCATCCTGTGTCACTGTATGTGATGCATGGAACCTTCTTCTTCTCGATCTTTCCGAAAGTGTTTTCCTTAGATATTTCTAGGGAAATATCACAGATACCTAGGCGCATATCAATAGTGCTTAGCCATGCCCTTCCCATTATGATTGAGAAGTCCCCCTTACTGTTATTCACTTGGATCACCAGGAAGTCAGCTGGATATGACCATCCATAAATAGTGGTAACAATGTCCTCCACTAATCCCAAGGGAACAGTGATGGACTAGTCAGCCAACTCTAAATACACATTGCTCTTTTTTAATGGAGGTAAGTTCTAAGCCTTATATATTTCTTGGGATATTAGGTTGACACCGGAACTTGAATCCAAAAGAGCTTTGCATGGCTCATTCCCAGTGATTTGTAGATATATTAGGGGACTCCTAGGATCAGAGAATTTCCTGGGAAGGTGGCTAGCCTTGATCAAATCAATAACGGCATATGTTAACATGACTGTATGCATTGAATGTGGTGTTAAGTTCGAAGGGGGCTCTGAAGCTTTATTTTATATAGAGGCATCCAAAGACTCAGCCACCTGGGATTGCAAAGGCTTTGTTAGACTGTTGGTTCTGAAGAACGTTCTCTTCTTTGTATGGTTGTCAGAACCAACAGTAGGTTGAGGATTAACAGCCCTTATGGCATTGTGTTGCTATGGCTGAGCAAGGAGTTCACCTTGCATTGTTGTAGCAAGTGGTAATGGAGTTATCGGTTTGAGAGGCATTGCTGGATTGGAAGGATGGTATACTTGTGGAATGTCACCCCTAGAAGAGGGAGTTGTATAGTACTCATGGGCTTGGTAGTGGTGTTGGGAAGTAACGTGACCAACAAAGTCACGTGAAGAAATTGGATGCTGCATGTAATATCCATAGGGGTCATGTTGCCGATAAGAATATTGTTGCCTTGGTGGTGGCATTCCCCATGATTGTGGATGTTGCCACTGCTGATGTTGCTCAATTGGTTATGGTGGAGTTCCACTTGGATAATACATTAAAGGTTGGTGAAACTTCCTTGGGTTACCTTCAAGATAAGGTAACCACTAGGATGTTTGCTATTTGTTTAAATGTGGATTAAGTGCATACATCCCAGACTCCTGCAAATGTGAGATTATAGGGCAACATCCCTTAGGATGGTCGTATTAATAGATCTTGCATCCACTATCATCGTCTATATTTGAGTCCACAACTTCTTCAATAATAGCAACTTTTCCCTTACCCTTGTTACGTGCATTTTCTGCTTCTCTCTTTTTCCTTTTGTCACGATCACTACCTCACTCCCTAGACTCCTCTACTACTTTGAGAACAAGTTGAAACCTACTATCCAAGGAGTCCCACATTTGATCTACCTTTGCCGATATTTCTGATGCTAAATTTTGAATAGGCAAGGTTTTCCTATTCACCATCTCTTCGAGTGGTGACTCTTCCTCATCCTCACAAAATCTTACTCTCTTCTTTCGGAGGGAAGGATCTTAGTTGTATTCTTCTACACTCTCTATTTTTTGTAGCTCACCTTCTTCCCTAGCTACTTGCTCTAGTAGCCTATGAATTTGATGGAACCTAAGCTCAGATAACCTTCCTTGGGAATAAGTCCCAAGGGTTCTCATTTCATGCCTAAGCCCATCTACGAGATGGCGTAGTTGATCTTGCTACGGATAACCATGGCTAGGACAACAATGTAAAAGTGCATAATAGTGGCCCATGGCAGCATCCAAGGGTTCATGACCTCCTTGTTTCCATCCTTGGATTTGCTTTCACAAGTTAGACACTCAGGAGTACATTTGGTACTTATCATTAAACAATTCTAACATCGTACTCCACCTACAAATGGATTCCGGTTCTAAGGACCAGTACCAACTTTCATCTTCTTTTATTAGTGTCCATGGGAACAACTTAGGTTTTTGCCACTTGTTTTCTATGTTTTGCAAGGCACATTCATCATGAAATGCTTGTAAGTGATTTTGAGGATTAGCGTTATATTCCCCTTCAAATCATGGGATGTTATTCATGTCTAACCTCTTGATCCTACTATCTTTTTGGTGCCTTGTTGGAACTCTCACAGCCTCAGTAATATCTAGCATGCTCTACATGACGAGTAGGGGTTCATCTTGATCATCTCATTCGTAGTGTCTATGGTGCCTACACGGTTCCCTACTCTCCCTTCTTCTATGGTCATGATTTCCTAGAGTGCCCTTATCCTCTATCTTGGTTGTCTCATCTGTGACTTCCACTTTGTTTGCCCTTATCCTCATGATCTATTTCTTTATGGCTACTTTCGGACATGAAAGGAGAGGATGAAGGAGACGATGAAGGTGAAGAAGAAGGAGAACCGCCCCCATGACGGTGTCTACTTCCTTCTCTTTAGTGGTCTCTGCCTTGATCATGATTGCGATCTGAATGCCCACCTTTGTCATGGATCTTTGTTCCTTTTTCGGACACTTTGTGTCCGTTGGTATCAGCACCTAGGTTGTGAATGGTGGAATGAAGGTTTTGATACATAACCCCTTGGCCAAAGTCAAGGGGAGGAACATCGTTATGTGGGTGACTACCTGAGGTAGGTTCATCGCCCTCAATTTTGCTTAAAATGTGAGGGGCATCCTGAGACCATTTTCCCTTCAAGGATTTATGGTGTCTCTCCTATTGATAATCCCTTTGACATTGCACTTCAATAGGACGATAGTTTCTCGAATCATAGTCTTGCACAATGCACTCAGCGTGTAAATGTTGCATGCATATTCCCGTGAGAGCATGAAGAAGCATACTTGGAACTGAACGGTCAGGAGGTAACACTATGTTACCTTCTAAGTCATGCCAACGTAGCTGTTCGTCTTGGTGGAGAATAAAGGTGAAGTCGGGTACATATTCATCATGATGAACATATACCACATGAAACTGTTGAGGAATTGGCAGATCAATGTCATGTGTATCTTGCCGCCAATCGCTTCTTGTGTTAGTCCTAGGTGGTGAAGTGCTTTTGTGAGAAGAAGAAGACATTTTGTCTTGTTCAATGTGCAATGTACTATTATCTTTTTCTTAATCAACCCTAAGGGTTCATTCCAACGATGTAAATGATTTCCTAAGTTCTACTTAGCGCCCAAACAACTAAGTCCTCGGCAGTGACGCCAATGATGAGCAATGAGGTACCCCTATGCTCAACCATACAAATACAAGCGTTTCATGCACGATCTAATCGAATTCCAAGGACTAAGTGCCTATGTGCCTCTATGGAACAATAACGGGTTGATTAATCATTGTCTTTCCAAACTTCCTTGTATGTCATGGTTGTATGGTTCAGTAATCTTGAGGCATATGATTTTTATGGCTTTTATGTGTTTTATATCCTGCATTAATAAGGAGGGGAGAGAGAAATAACTAAGTAACTAATCTAATTTAACTATTCATCAACTAAGTTCTAAGTACTCTTAACACCGGTATCCATTTCCACTTACCGTACACATCCTAAACTGGTGCAACGCTGCTGGGATTACCAAACACTAATCGTTACTGGGTTACCAAGCGCTACATGCATGCTCAAAGCNTATTGTTGTACACAAAGTGTGCTCAGGTACATAATGCTCGAATAAAGATCCATTCACTCTATGACTCCTACTGCGGGCACGCAGAAATAATTTGGCAGAGAGGCCATTACCAGTCATAATTTAGTAACGCTAATTTTGTCCATAACATTAACTTTCCCGACAGGTCATTTCGGTAACGCCAACGTAACTTTGTGCATAACGCTGACGTGTTATGAAAGGTTACGTCGTGTTATGAAAGGTTATGTCTATTGCATACTTCTCTATTTACGAACCATGCCTTTGCTTTGATGTGCTGGAATTCACAAGGCTGACCAAGAAACTGCTAAGGAAGTTGCCAATGCCGCCACTGAGAAAGAAGAGGGCACCTGCAACACTGCGCATGTTGTGGGGGAATTGACCGTATAGAAAACGGATAGAAAATTGGATGCCGCAGTGGGCAGCCAGCACAATAAACAGACAACAGAGAAGCCATGACGGTCAAACAAATCTCGTGACTTGTTCACACATTGCACCCAGACTTTCCCCTAACTTACTCCTTCTCAAACCAACACACAACCTGCCCTCTACACAAGTAAATCTCACTTATCATTTCAACACAAAACCCAAAAACACTCTCTCACAGAACCATCACACCCTAATAGCTTCTTCTTTTCCTACAATCTCCCAAGCAGCTGTTCTTCTTCTGTTGTGCCCGATTCTCTTGGTAGGATCAGCAGTGGTAGAAGAATTCTCTTGGCAAGATCAGTAGTTGCAGAAGAAAAGAATTTAGGTGTGCAAACTTGTTTCCAAAAATTATCCAAAAGAGCAGGAGCACAAGGTGGAGGAGGAGCCAAAGCAGGAGAATCCACGGTATGCCTAAGTAGAGGCAAGTGTTTTCTGAAGACGTTCTACTATCCCAAGGAATGCCCTGCGCAGAAACCTGGGGATCTCGGATCCAAGGCATGTTACGTGAATTGCATAAAATGCAAGGCATCGTGTCGACACCACGTGCTAAGCTGTAACGGCTACAGATCTGCCCAGATCCAGAACGCAAAGGGCCACCAGGGCCTAAAATTCTAGATCTGCAGCTAAAATCGTAGATCTGTTAGAACCGCATCGGCCAACGTGATTTTTTTTCTCTATGATTCAACCTTCAAAATCCCCATGTTTTAAGAATATATCTAATACTAACATGCATTAATATGGAAAAGGAAAATATCAAGGATTTGGGAGATATCAATGATTTGGAGTGTACATATATGGTTCTGGATAAGCTGGAGGAGGCAAAACCATATGTCCAAAATAGGTTATATAATGCGACCAATTTTGGGAAGCTTTCTACTGAGAAACCTTTAAAAATGGAGAAACCACATTCAAACATCAATTCACAATCCCCCAGACTTCCAGAATTCTGCATCGAGTCTCAAATCATTGGTACTTGTTATGAACACAAGATACATGATGGGCAAGAATGCATCATTTTTATTTAAAATATTACTTTGTGTAACCATTCTGATTGCAATCATCACCACATCCGTGACTTGTTTTGGTATGCTTTTGATATATCATGAACATGTTTCACATATTTTAGTTTTGTTTCATTTTGAATGTTTAATATATAGTTGGTTTCAATTTTGGAAATTTACGCGTGCTAACTGCAGAGATGGTGAATGGATCAAGGAATTTGCAGTAGCGAAGAAGACCCCCAACTACTCCTCCGTCACCCAAAGGAAACACCCCCGGCTAATTCTCATTCTCTGATCCTACCCACGTATTCCTTGCATTTCATTTCTATAATCTATACCACACGAACGTCCTACTTTTATTCACCTTTCTTTACTGGCTTCCTCCAGGTTCATTGCAAATACCAAATACCCTATACTGAATCTTATGTCATGATTCTATAAATGCAAAATTTATGAATTATACTGCAAAATGCTAATTGAAGTTCCAAAGTTTATATAAAATCACTGAAGTGATTTACTATCCTAATTGATAACCTTTCTTACAAAGCATCAAGTATAGACATATGGACAGAAAATTGGAGTAGCAATTGAGGAATAACACCCGTAGGTTAATGTAATATTAGGAAGCTACCTCAAACCGACTGTTTTCATTGAATGAAGCCTCTAGATATAGCAGTTAAGCATTTGCTAGAAGCATTTTAAAACTACCATTGAATTAATTCAAAAAATCTCACCCATGTGCTATTTAGTAATGCCAAAGGTTTTTAGAATTAATTTCAAAATGAAATGTTTAATTACGCCCAAAGCACAAAGAATTTGGAAGACACTCAAATTTCTTTTAGAAGGCTTTGACATGATCATCATGGCTATTGAACACCTCATTAAGAAAATTACCCAAAATTGATATCTGAATTTGAACTTCTAACATAGATATAGCAAATTTAGACAAGATGGTGAATTTTGTGGGTATCCTATGAACCCTCTGCCAATTCATCCAATGAAGGCTATAGATGATGGAAGTTGAATTTTACCTTTTCTAGATCACGTATTTGTCCTAAAGAGATGTCAAATTTACTTTGTACTCTTGACCACTTTACCACTTTAATTTATATAATCATATCTAATATAGTAAATAGATACTAAGTTGTTGTTAAAAGATTGAAGTGCAAATATGTAATGCATTAGGATTCTAAAAGAAGCCTCATTTTTTAGAGCATACTTTTTTGGTAATGCTTTCTAAAGAAAAATAACTAACAACTAGACAAGATTGGTGGAGGGTTCAAGGGACACCTATAAAATGTTATCTCTTGAAGATTAATGTATGAAATCTAAAATATTAATGTATCAGATCTAAAGACCTTGAGGACTACTAAAGGTGCTATGGGAATAGGACTCGCCAACTACCACTTAGATTAGCATGGGCTTTAACGATACATAAGTCACAGGGAATGACATTGGAGAAAAGGTGTATAGATGTTGGTAGCAAAGAAACAACAGGTCTTACATTTGTGGCACTATCTCGAGTGAGGAGTATTGACAATTTGAAGATATTCCCTCCGATCTCCAAAGAAAGATATATCAAGATATTTACGACTTTGCACGTTCAAAGTAGATTGGATGAAGAGCAACGCATTAAATCTAATGAAGAATGATCTCATTCTTTTCTGTCAACTAATTTTTACCATTTTGAATGTCAGATCATTTGTAACTATACATTTTCAATTACGCAAGTGTGTACATTGATCATTTCTGCTGTATTACAACATGTTTATGATCATTCAATAAAGCATTTCATGGTCTTATAATATTTTTATCTATTATGTTTAAATCATCGCTCCAGCAGATGACTGGCGATCACTAGCTTAGTTATATATTTATAATATATATCTATAAATTGGCCGAGAGAATCTTATTTGTTTACAAGTAAAAAGTTTTTTGAGTAAAAAATTTCACGACTTCTAGACAAAGAACAAGATTTAAAAACCCAAATTTTCATGCCTTCTAGACGAAGAACAAGAGTTCTATACTTATTTTTCTTAAGGATGGGTCTTCTAAAAAAAAATTCCATCAATTAGTGTATGCTCTCACTTTCGGCCAAATTTGTACTATATATCAAAAACAACAAATTTGGCCGAGGGTGAAAGCATACACTAATTGATGAAAAAAAATTTCAGAAAACTCATCCTTAGAAAAAATAAGGTACATAACTCTTGTTCTTCGTCCAGAAAACATGAAAATTTGGGTTTTTAAATCTTGTTCTTCGTCCAAAAGTCGTGAAATTTTTTACTCAAAGAACTTTTTACTTGTAAACAAATAAGATTCTCTCAGCCAATTTATAGATATATATTATAAATATATAACTAAGCTAGTTCTAACTCTAGAGGAAAAAAATGGAAAGAGTTTGGCTAAAGAACTAACTTCTAACTATGGAAACCAAGGGCGCCGTTTCTTATTTATACGCAAGGAGACATCGGGTATCCGATATATCACGGTTCATCACCATGTTTAAAAAATTCCTTTCCTCCCAGGACATCAATTTTCTTTTAAATCTATCAAGTTGTTTATTACTAGAGACATTTCACAATCACGTTTACCTGGTGCACTTATCAACATTCCAAAATATAAAATAGGACCAAAATAGGATAGGAGAGTTTATTTCATTGTTGTGTTGAAGTACACCTCGAAATTTGGAAGTCTATCATCAAATTTGTTATAATATTTGAAAGCCGCTGACCTTTTTGCAAGATATTTTAGAAGAGCTTTTAACCCGAGTCTTTAAAAAATTAAAACCAGCTTGCAAGGAGCAAAGTAACAAACAAAGCTAATGAAAATAATTTTACCGTTTGAATAACGTGCAGCCGGTGAAATAAGAATTTAAGCATTGGAAAGTAAAATCGTGCGCCTCAATTGCGAATGACAACTTCATGGGAATATATCAATGAAATTCGAGCAAAAAAATCAAGTACATGATTCTTTCAATCCCGGCCAGCGGACAGAGTCATTTTCAAAACCTCCACATGAATGCCGTCTTCCGAGTTTGAAGAAATAACGAGCAAGGTAAGTTTTACTGAACTTCATACATGAAACGAGGGAGAAAACGCCTGCGGCTTCACGTCTTATGATTTTTCGGTAGTGACATCTGATCTGACCAACCAAGGAATTTAGTAAAAGCAAATTTCAACGAAAATAATGCACGGATACGGAAAGAGAGATGACAAAAAAATCATATACATATCACGACAAATAGGACGCAAAATTTGGGCAAGAGAACGCAAAACAATTAAAACGGTTAAACGATTCACAGTTCTTTCATGTGAAAGAACATCCCAAAGTCGTTAGCCTCCATCCCTGGCAAAACGTTGTTACAGCGAGCAGGAAACAAAGCTTACATACGGAAATCCTTAAAGACAAAAAGCGGAAAACGGCCAAGTATTTTGCGGGGAAAAAACACAGAACATCCATGAAACGGAGGCCACCAGAACCTGGATCATCAAAATCCACTGCGCTCTGCAACCATTCAAAGCTGATCGGGAAAAAGAAAGGAAGAAATAGCGTATTTACGCTTGGCCTGGATATCACCTTAAACAGGAAGGCCATAGTCAGAAAGCAGACGATCCAGCTGCCATTCTGGCATCTTCTCGTAATTAAGGAATACATCATGTCTAACTGACGTGTGATGATCTCCATTTCAATGTTGGGGTTTGTGTACTTTTTAAATTCAACTACCTGATCTTGCTCACACCTTCTACGCTATATATTTCACTTGGACACATGTTTTTAAGGTGCAAGTATATATTTGGTTAGATGTTGATTATCTTCGTTTACGCTATATATTTCACTTGGACACATGTTTTTAAGGTGCAAGTATATATTTGGTTAGATGTTGATTATCTTCGTTTAAGTGGGAGAAAGTGGCCAGGAGTTCTAAGAGGTCCTTTATTTATCACAACATTTGTAAATGCTATACAAGTATTGCTAACCGACAATGTTTCAAAATGCTACATAATTATACTTCGGCATATGCTAGACATGGTATTGGCATTATGCATATGGCCATAGCATAGGAGTGATATGCACATTGAAGCAAATGCATGGTCATCATTTGGAATTAGAGGCCTATTCTAGAACCATGCATCAAGCTCCACACCATGTGAATGCCTAAAAGAATGAATTTTCTCTACTCCAAAAAGTCCAAATTTTGATGGGCATCTTTTGTTGGCCAAAAATGGGATTGTACTTTATCCCATGAGAGCTTGTTCATGGCACTTTACATGTAGACAATTTGTTTTAGGTTGGTTTTAATCAATGAGGTATTAGCCTAGTGGTAAAGACTCTTGACTTAAAAGCTTAAATCATGTGTTCAATTTTAATAGGCAATGTTGAGTTATATATCTTGGGGTATGCCTATATTACAATTATTTTAGGGTTCCAACACCCTATGTTAGTGATGAGTAGTAGGTATTCCCTATGCCCAACCATACGAATCACAAGCGTATATGCACCATCCAATCGAATTTTGTGAACTTCTTCTACCTAAGTGGCCTATGCTTTAGATAATAAAATGCATGGTTACTGGTCATTGTTTTTCGAATCTTCACTTGTGTTAACTTCATCCATATGGCTAACTATGATTGAGGTGTAAGGTATTTCTATTTAGAGTTTTTATTGTTTTTTATCTCTAAAAATATTAAAGGAAAATGGTTGAAATGTTTAATTTGACTAATTAATAACTAAACTAAACTATCCTAAATGTAAAGCATTTGTTCCCAATTTTCATACACATGGTAAACGTATATTAACACTACTAGGTTACCAAGTGTTAGTATAATATGATCGAAGTGATCATACTTATGTTACTTATGAATTAGGATTTTAAATGCTTAAGTAAAAGAAAGTAAATTGCATATAAAGTCGAATGCTTAAAAGTAAACTCAAACTAATCCAAGTACTGCAATAAAGAGAAGATATCTCAATTTTATTTCTATTCTTGCAAATGTGTCTAGGTACATATTACACTCAAATAAAATTCCATATAATCAATTTAATCTACAATGTGGTCACTCATAGGCAAATTTCACTAAGTTCTACAAAAGAAAACTACAAAAGTTCAACTAAGGGATTGACTAATGGTACCATAAATGTGGCTAGTGTGTACACTTATTAAGCTTCGAGAGGATCAGCATCAACACACATGCGCTAATGTATCCTTAGATGTGTCAACGGGCCTGCATTGATGTAGTTGACTTATTGACACTTCATCATACCCCCATTGCTAATTGAAAACTCATCCTCGAGTGAATAAAATAGGATCGATTTTCTTACAAAATTTAAGTATGGAACTAACTAACTGAATCTAACAAATAAAATAATTCTTGAGTATCTTTTTTATTACAAAATTAGTGCACAGTATAAAGAGATTAGATGATTTTTGGAAAAAATTAGTAGGTGCTTGTTGGATGGATGAAGACAAGATGAAGTTTTCACACTATGCCTAGAGGTGAAGGCTAATGTGATGTGGAGGATCCTTCATCATGTCCCTGCTCTACTAGAGGCCTAGGCTACCCTACAGCTACTATCAAAAGTTGAAAGGCATCTAGAATTGCCTTTATCTTTTATACCTTACCCCATGGGTCATGAATGATCTAGACTACTTTGCCTAGATGAGTTGGTGTTGGAATATCCCATGAGCATGGAGATGTAGAGAACATCTCCTTCATGTTGACAAACTAGGCTGTGAATTATTTACATTTGATTTTGAATGTACAGACAAGGTTTTGCATCTCCTTGTAGTCACTTATTCTTCTGGCCATGTTCTCAGCAATAGATATTTGATTAGTGAATTTGCTTTTAAGAACTTCAACCTCCATGTTAGCCACTTCCAACTTTTGTTTAGTCTCTTGGTAGAGCTTGAGCTCTACCTCATAGAAGAGGTAACCGCTGGTCAATTACTTCTCTAAATCTAATATGGGCCTCCCTACTATTAGCATTACCAAGTTTTCATATCAGAGGTTAGCAAGCTCCATGTATTCGGTCATTTCCTTAATTTGCAACTTCTTCAAGTGGATCTCTACTTGGTTGTATGTGTTGAGGCCATAAAAGATGGACTACCACACATCACTTCTGTGTTGGAGCTATTAGAGGTCTTTTTTCACTTGTACATTAGTTAACTTAATCTTTTTTTCTATTAACTCCCTTAAGCATCTTGACCTGGTTCCTATAGTAGTCCTTAACTCATTCGTATTTTAGGGTCTCTGTCTTCTAGGCTACAATCTCAATTACAATCTTTTAATAAAGGGCATTGATGAGCCACGATATCACGTACGTGATATAGCATCTGCCCCGCGATATCACGTACGCGATATCGCGTCCCATCTCATTTCCTATAAATAAGAGGTGACGTCCCTTGTTCCAAGAGAGAGACTTAGACACATAGCCAAACTCTAGCGGTTTTACCATTCCAAAGTTAGAATATTTTCCATGTGCCCGCAGTAGGAGTCTTAAAGTGAACGGATCTTTATTCGAGCAAATTGTACCTAAGCACACATTTTTGTACGGCAATAAAGATGAACTTTATGATAAACCTTGTAGCATATGGACTAAGATAAATAGTAATTAATTATTGTTTAATGTTTAAATGCTTTCCTAGTTAATTAATCTCTCTCTCAACCATTGACTCTCCTAGTTAAGTACACTCAGTACAATCGCTTCGAGCATGTGTGTAGCGCTTGGTAACCCAGTAATGATTAGCGTTTGGTAATCCCAGTAGCGTTGCACTAGTTCAAGATGTGTACAGCAAGTGGGAACGGATACTAGTGTTAGGAACAATTAGAACTTAGTTAGTAAATAGTTAATGAAAGTTAGTCACTTAGTTCTCCTTACCTTCTCCTATTAGCATAAGACCTTAAAAAGATAAAAGTTATAAAAATCATATACCTCAAACTTACTTAACCATACAACTGTGATAATACAAGTAAGTTTGGGAGGACAACGATTGATTAACTCTGAGTGTTCCATTAAGGTGCGTAAGTACTTAGTCCTTGGAGTTCAACTGGATCACGCGTGAGACACTCGTATTCATATGGTTGAGTGTAGGGGTACCTCGCCACT
Organism: Gnetum montanum; assembly: GCA_015680685.1. Taxonomy (NCBI): domain Eukaryota; kingdom Viridiplantae; phylum Streptophyta; class Gnetopsida; order Gnetales; family Gnetaceae; genus Gnetum; species Gnetum montanum. The sequence continues at coordinate 287,926 of MNCI01010338.1, forward strand.
CATCATTGGCGCCGTTGCCAGGGACTTAGTTGTTTTTGCGCTACGTAGAACATAGGAAATCATCCACATCATTAGGACGCTAGAACGAACCCTTAGGGTTAATCAAGGAAAGATAAGATAACGGTAAATTGCACACTGAACAAGACGAAAATGTCTTCTTCTTCACACAAGAGCACTTCACCACCTAGGACTCACACAAGAGACAGTTGGTGGCATAACACACATAACCAAGATCCACCAGTTCCTCAACAGTTTCAGGTAATATATACTCATCATGATGAGTATATACTCGATTTCATCTTTATCCTCCACCAAGATGAACAACTGCGTTGCAGAGACTTGGAGGGTAACCTAGTGTTTCCTCTAGACCAATCATTCCCCAACATGCTTCTTTGTGCTCTCACATGAATAGACATGTTGCTTTTATATGCGGAATACGTTGCATGTGATTATGACATAAGGGACTACCATCCCATAAAAGCACAACGTCAAAGGGACTTGCAACAGGAGAGATACCATACATCCTTGAAGGGCAAAGGACCCCATAACGCTCTGCCCTCTTAAGCAAAATTGAGGGTGGTGAACCTATTTCAATAGGTTCTCCACAAAATGATGTTCCTCCTCCTAATGATGGTCAGGAGGTGATGTATCAGAACCTCCACTTCATGATTCACAACCCTAGTTCTGATCTCCATGAACACGAAGTGTTCAATGAGGAAACACAAACACATGATAAGGACGGACCTTCTGATCATAATCACGATCGGGGCCAAGACCACCGAAGAGAAGGTAGAAAACATCATCATGACGATGGTTCTCCTTCTTCTTCACCTTCATCATCACATTCACCCTCTCCTTCAGTGTCCAGACGTAGTCATAAGGAACCTAACCATGAGGATAAAGGAAAATAGAGTGAAAAACATCGACAAGATGGTCGAGAACGAGGACGAGGGCACTCTAAATAATCACGGCATAAAATAAGGGAGAGTAGGGAACCACGTAGGCATCATAGATTCTATGAACGAGATGACCACGAAGAATCCCTACTCAGGACAAGAAGTATGTTAGATATCACGGAGGCCGTAAGAGTTCCAACAAGGCACCAAAAGGATAGTAGGATCAAGACGTTAGACATGAACAATATCCCACGATTTGAAGGGGGATACAACGATGATCCTCAAAATCACCTACAAGCATTCCATGATGCATGTGCCTTGCAAAACATCGAGAATTAATGGCAAAAACTAAAGTTGTTTCCAAGGATACTAGTAAAAGAAGCGGAAAGCTGGTACCTGTCCTTGGAACCGGAATCCATTCGGAGGTGGAGTATAATGTTAGAACTCTTTAATGATAAGTACCAAACATACTCCCAAGTGTCCAACCTGCAAAAGAAAATTCAAGGACGGAAGTAGGGAAATCATGAACCCTTGGATGCTACCATGGGCCACTATTATGCACTGTTACATCGTTGCCCTGGCCATGGTTACTCGTAGCAGGATCAACTACACCATCTCGTAGATGGACTTAGGCATGAAACTAGGAGAACCCTTGGAACCTATGCCTAAGGGAGACTATCAGAGCTTAGGTCTCATCAGGTTCATAGATTGCTAGAGTAAGTAGCCAAGAAAGAAGGGGAGCTACGTAAGAGAGAAAGTGCGAAGGAGTACAACCAAGATCCTTTCCTTTGAAAAAGGGAAGTGAGATTTTGTGAGGAGGAGAAAGAGTCACCACTCAAAGAGATGGTGCATAGGAAAACCTTGCCGCTCCAAAAATTAAAACGAAGGTATCGCCAAAGGTAGACCAAATGTGGCCCTCCCTAGATAGTAGGTTTGAAACTGTTCTTAAAGTTGTAGAGGAGTCTAGGGAGTGAGGTAGTGATTATGAAAAAATGAAAAAGAGAGAAATGGACAAGGCACATAACAAAGGTAAAGGTAAAATGGCCATCACCGAAGAGGTTGTGGAGTCAGATACAGACAATGACAGTGGATGTGAGATATGCCAATATGACCATCCTAAATGATGTTGCCCAGTGATCTCACATTTGCAAGAGTCTGGGGTGTATGCACTTAACCCACGACTTAACAAATGGCAAGCACCCCGACGGTTACCTTATCCCCAAGGTAACCCAAGGCAATTCCACCAATCATCAATGTATTATCCAAGTGAAACTCCACCACAACCTATCGAGCAACACCAACAGTGGCAATACCCACAATCATGGGGGATGCCACCACCAAGGCAACAATACTCCTACCGGCAACCGGATCCATATGGCTACTACATGTAGCAGCCAATCTCTCCACATGACTTTGTTGGTCACGTAACACCACAACGTCACTACCAAGCTTAGGAGTATTATAGGACTCCTTCTCCTAGGAGAGATAACCCACACGTGTACCATCCTCCAAATCCATCTGCAACTCTCACACCGATAGCTCCATTACCACATGCTCCAGCAATGCAAGGGAAACTTCCCACTCAACCGCAGAAACGCAATGCTACGAGGGCTGTGAATCTTCAACCTGCTGCTAGTTCTGACAATCGTAGTAAGAGAAGACCTTTCTTCAGAACCAGCAGTCCAGCCATGCCCTCACAACCATAGGCAGTTGAACCTCTAAATGCCTCTCCATCAAAAAGGGCTTCAGAGCTCCCTTCAAACCAAACACCGAGCTCAACGCATACGGTTATGTTAACACATACTTTCACTAACTAGATTAAGGTGGGCCACCTTCCCAGAAAATTCTCTGATCCCAAAAGCCCTCTAATCTATCTCCAAGTCGCTGGGAATGAACCATGTAAAGCTCTTCTAGACTCAGGTTCCGGAGTCAACTTAATATCACAAGAGATGTATAAAGCCTAGAACCTGCCTCTAGTAAAGAAGAGTAATATTAGCCTAGAGCTGGTTTACCAATCCATCACTATTCCTTTAGGACAAGTGGAGGACATCATTACCACTATGTGTGGGTGGTCATACCCAGCTGATTTCCTAGTGATCCAAGTAAACAATGATAAAGGGAACTTCCTAATAATAATGGGAAGGGCATGGCTGAGTACCATAAATGCATGCCTAGGAATCCGTGATCTTTCCCTGGAAATATCTAAGGAGAATGCTTTTGGGAAGATCAAGAAGAAGAAGGTTCCATGCATCACATACAGTGATACAGGGTGTGGTTGCATACAAGAATGTTCAGCATTGCCTGCATGCAACCAATGTGCACAAGAAATTAACATATAAAAGTGCCTGTATATAGCAACCACACAACAAGAAGACACCCAGTGGTTAATAGCTGATCAAGAGAGCAACTCACCAATGTGCATGGAACTAACTAAGGGAATGACTTGCGCTCACATCGAAAGCATAGATGCACTGGAGCAAGACTGTCGTCAACTTCCAGATTTTAACCTGGGAAACATCAATTTGGGGAAGTTGGAAATTGCTAAAAAGTCAAATAAAAACCTTAATAAGAGACATAATACCTTTGAGAAGGAATGACCCTGCTCATTATTTTGGATCTCCCCCTTCCAACTCAGTCATGGGGAAGATGGCCACCTCTGCTGATCATTTGAGGCCCTCAGTTCCTTTTTTAAGTTTTTATTTTACACATTTTTATTTTACAAATTTCTTTAACTTTTTTGTTTTTGCAACATTTTTTATGCTCTTTCATTTCTTTGTGTGTTTGTTTGTGTTGTTAGGTTTGTCACCTAATAAGTGCTCCGATGGTGGTATGAACTGTATTCTATGGATTGCTAATGTTTGGTTTTTACCTTGAGATTATAATGTTGATACTAAGGTATGGTTATTTTTAGTTCTTTTTGGTATAATAAGCAATGAGTCCATGTCATCCATGCATTCATAAATTTTTATGGTCTCTCTTGGCTTGGAATTGTATGATCCATTTCTTAACAATGAAACTATTAACGAACTGGTGACTGGGTGTTTCTCAAATCGAGGAAGGACTCAAGGACTGAAAAGGATGTGACTTCAAAGGGATTTGATGCACTTGTGTTGGCCATTCTCTTGCGTGCTTGGATGTTTTCTTCTTGAGTGTTCCTTACCATTCTGACGTTGCTCCATTATCGGGAAGTTGAGCTAATAAAAATAATAAGTCTTTGCATGGTGTAGTTCCCACACACAAAAAAAGGATGAAAAGTGAGAATTCAAAGCACACCCCTTCAACGAAATAATCATCTGGGCTATAAGCACTGGTTATGGAACTAAACAAACATGTTTCCTCTAACTAAGGACCTTTCTCACTTCCTACTTGTCCCTTTCTTATTTCCTTGGAATGGTGCTGACTCTTCGGCAAAAGCATTCTTGTTACTTCAAGTGGATGGATTGGCCAAATGTATTAATGTGAAGTCACTGGATGTGGATTGTTTGAGGTTGGATTTGGAATGAGATCTACTAAGTCACATTAACCATTAATACACAAGGGGTTGTACACCACCTTGTTCATGGGACTCCATTCCATTCTCTCCTCCTCATCATTCTTTCTCCATTTTCCACCTCATTGTTGGTTATATCAATAGTCTATATTTTTGCTTGATGCATTGTTTTCTTTTTGGTAAATTCTTGTGGTTAAGACTTTAACTCTTTCTTCCAAATGACATTTTCAGAGCCTACAGACTCTTTGAATGTGGGTTTTTCAGGGCATTAAAGGCATGAGCCTGCTTTGGGGAGGATCCACTGACATTCCTATTTGGTGCATCAATTAACTTCTTTCCATTAAACATTTCCACAATCAACATTTGTTGTGTTCATTTCCACCTCTGACATCCATTTTATCAGCATTGCCATTGTCTCTTTTTCTCCATCCTTCTTTTTCCTTATCTTTTTCCATTCTATCGCTACCGAAGGTTTACTCTTAGTCATAGGGATCCTGGTCCAATTTTTTTAATTTTCTCCTAACCCCTACACCTTGGGTAGTCACCAGTGTTATATCTCTAGAATCCATATTAGCCATATCACAACTCAACCAAGGGACTTTTACACCGAAGCAAGGTATCAACTGCATTGTGATTTATTTACCCTTGGTAATATGTGACTGTGTTGTATGTGCAGATGGAAATCATACAGCAATGGATTGGATCTAGAAGAAACACTTAGGATGGACTGGTGCTGGAATCATTATGCAAGGAACAAGATTGATGAAGCGCTTATGGACGGACAATGGAAAGTGCAATCTTGGCGTCAGCAGCAACAGACTTCTTCTTTTCTCTCTTCTCTCTTCTCTCTCAACTGCTAAATAAGGCTAGATGTCAAATGTACATAGTGTTCACTCTTGTGGTCATGAACACTAATGTTTCCATATATTGTAATGTTGATCCATTCACATGTCAGCCCATTCACCATTAGTGTCATCCAAGTCAATAATCCCATACCTTCCCAATATTTTGTAAGGAACTTGAGAATGAGTTTTCATTTAGTCATGGGGGTATGATGAGCCGCGATATCACGTACGTGATATCCCATCTATGATATCGCATCTACCCCGTTATATCACGTACTTGATATCGTGTACGCGATATCGTGTTCCATCTCATTTCCTATAAATAAGAGGTGGCTTTCCTTGTTCTAGGAGAGAGACTTAGACACTTGGCCAAACTCTAGCAATTTTACCATTCCAAAGTTAGAATAATTTCCATGTGCCCGCAATAGGAGTCTTAAAGTGAACAGATCTTTATTCGAGCAAATTGTACCTAAGCACACATTTTTGTACGGCAATAAAGACGAACTTTATGATAAACCTTGCAGCATATGGACTAAGATAAATAGAAATTAATTATTGTTGAATGTTTAAATGCTTTCCTAGTTAATTAATCTCTCTCTCAACCCTTGACTCTCCTAGTTAAGTACACTCAGTATGACTGCTTCAAGCATGTGTGTAGCGCTTGGTAACCCAGTAACGATTAGTGTTTGGTAATCCCAACAGCGTTGCATTGGTCAGGATGTGTGTGGCAAGTGGGAACGGATACTGGTGTTAGGAACAATTAGAACTTAGTTAGTAAATAGTTAATGAAAGTTAGTCACTTAGTTCTCCTTACCTTCTCCTATTAGCATAAGACCTTAAAAATATAAAAGTTATAAATATCATATACCTCAAACTTACTTAACCATACAACCGTGACAATACAAGTAAGTTTGGGAGGACAACGATTGATTAACTCTGAGTGTTCCATTAAAGCGCGTAAGCACTTAGTCCTTGGAGTTCGACCGGATCGCATGTGAGATGCTCGTATTCATATGGTTGAGTATAGGGGTACCTCGCCACTCATCAGGCATGAACCTCTTCCATCGAGAGATTCCTATTTTTTGAAACTGAGCTCCTCAAATCTAGGTTCACCTTAGCAAGCTATTCCTACTTCTAATGAATCTATTCCACCATTTGGTCCTTCTGTTGCTCAATGTTTTGTAGGCAATGATTGTCTTAGATTAGCACTATATTTTCCTTACAAACCTAATGGAGGTCATGGTTAGTGGAATTCATCATTACTTTTGATAGTGATGCATTAAAGATCATCATTTTTTTGGCATTCTCTACCTTTTGATATTTCTACTAAAGTTATTAAAAAGCTTCATCTCTAATGAGTTCTTGCCTAAGAATAGGAGGATCTAACAATTTGGCTCTAAGTTCAACAACCTCAGTGGCCAATAGTTGTTGCTAGTGGTGGCCTCCTTGAGTTGCATGTTCATGATTAAGAGCTTACCTCTTGTCTTTAGTAGCTATGACTAGATGGCTAATATGTCTTCTAGGAGATCAAAAATCCCTAGAATTAGTTTTTTGGCTCTCACCAATTACTCCAACACTTCTTTGTGCTTAGTTATACTCATCCTTTCACTCCCTGCTCCTACTAATGCTTGTACATCTACCATGTTAGCAACATTAGGGATAGATGCAGTAAGTGCACTTAGAGCTTCTCCAATCCGATCTACTACCACCTTTATTGCTATCTCTTGGTTCTTCTGTGTTATAATTAGGATCATCACTTCCTCACATTCTTCCAACACTACAAAGAAGGCTACTACATTCCTAGATATTTTAACATGTGCTTGTTCTAGTATGGATACAGTGACTTCTCTAGCAATAAGATTGGAGCAAACAGATGCCTTGTTTCTTTCTGATGAGAGAAACAGTGTCATCTCATGGTTTATTCAATTGATGATCCTTGTGACCTCATTTAAATGGTTCATGACCAATTTATGCATCTACAATTCCTTACCACCTCCATAGCCTTATTTTTGTTACAACTGCTACTCTAAGTTTCATTAGATGCTCTGCAACTACCAAAATTTTTGATGTTGTCTCTGGTGCTATAGGTGGTGGATATGGTGGTTACTCCTTCTCCTAAATCTTGGCTAGCACTTTGTCTTTTTTCATTTCCTACCATGATGTAGTAGAAGCTCTGCGAATCACATCATTAGAATAGAAGGCTATCACTCCCCTTTTACAAAGTTCTTTGATAAGGCATAGAAAGGGAAATATCTGTGTGCCCTTCTCATTCTCCTTGAAATGCTTCTCTATTTCAAGTAAAATGAGTTGTGGTAGGTTAACTAGAAAATTTTTTCTTAGATCTATACATGTCATGGTTGAGAAGGTAGTTAACTTACTTTTCCTCACTATTGGATTGAGGTGATAGGCAACAATCTTGAAATAGGCTCTCTCCACATTAGTGAGGGTAGTGTAGTCCTTACAGTTTAGTTCATAGCACTATTGAACCTACTTTTCCTTGGCTTCTAGATCCACTTGAGTAGATATCTATGTTAGCTTTTTCTTGATGTTGGGTAATTCAAGGACCTTTTCTATTACTTCAACCAACTAGGATATGGTGATGTCTTTAATTTTAATAGTGACATCTCCTTGTCAATTGTTCCAAAAGAGATAAGTTTCTCCAATGTACCATTCCCCACTATTGAAGAGAATGGACCATAGTGTATACCCTTGAATTTGTGTTCTAAAATCTTCTAATGTAAGCTTCAAAAAAGTATTGAACATATTCCTGAAGGATGGATCTTTGAATTTCTTTGATACAAACCTTCTCCAGGTAGGCCTCTGTATGCATGACCTTTAGATTGGATTGCAATCTTGAAATCTCATCTTTCCTAGATTGTCTTATTTTGTTATGGAAATCTGATGGATGAATTACACCTTCGGTTCCTTGCACAAGGGCCTGGTAGCATGGGTGGCATTAGCTACTTACTTTTGGAGCTATTGTTATGGTTGTTATTGTGGGTTCCTTCCACCACATGGCTATTTTTCTTTAGGCTATTATGGTCCTCTTGCCTACATTCCTTGCTTAGGTACCATCTGTGATCACAAGCATAACCCAGGATTGGTCTCTTAGACATAATCTTTTTTTTATTTAGATACCTTTCTTTGTTCAATCAAGTTATGTCTATTGATCAAAAGTTAAAATTTTATTGTTAAGTCCTTATTTTGTGATTGCATATATATGATATTATTTTATTCATGCCCCATTGGAGGTTAATTGTTGATATTATCTCTTATTATCAGTAATTTAATATTATTCTCATATCTTATCCATGGGAAGTTAGAAAAAGTTTCAAAAAAAATTTCTATGAAAACCTAGAGTTTGATGCTCCTATGATGTAAAGCATACCTTCAGTAGCTTGAGGATCAAAGAATGAGTGCAAACAAGTAAAGAGTTGAGAAGTTATGGATTTTAGAAGGCTTTAAGCTCTAAAAAATTGCAAAAAAATTTCTTGTGTTTAGAAGAAAATGTAAAAAATAAGCTAAGTGTTGTGTGTATTTATAGGATTTTTGTGCCATGTCGATAGGGCTATGTCAACTAGACTAGCTTCATCAACAAGAATGCATCAATGCAGCTATTCGTAGCTATTTATCAACTTAAGATATCAAGGAATTTTGAATAATTTTTGAATTAAAAAAAGAGCTAAATGGAAGCCAAAAAGCTAGGAAATGATAGCAACAACATAATTAATAGTATGATTCATGAAATTAAAGTAATTTGATTAGGTGGATGAGTAATTGGAGGATGTTTCTTATGCCAAAGTAGAGTAAAACCTAGATGAGGCAAGCTATTAAGATGATCAAGATTATAATGAGACATATGATTAGGGGGTTGAACTTGAAGTAAACTAAAAGATATGCAAGTGGGTCCTTCCCAAAGTAGGCTTATGCTTAATATGTCCTTCCATAACTTGATCACTAGTCCATAGGTAATTGAGATGGTAAATGATGATTCAAGTTAAACATTGTATCCATGTGAGGAATTTATATTATGATTATGCAAATTATAAAATAAAATTATGAATTTACCATGCCATGAAGTAGTAAGGTGAAAGAAAATGGAGTGCAAGGGTGGTAGAAAGAGAACAATAGATGCAAAATCTACATCATGGTTGCATAGGATCCTTAGTGAAATTTGTAATTAAGATGATCTAATACCATTCAATTCTGAGTCTAGACCAAGGTTATTCCAATTTTAGTAATCTCGAATTGACTTATTCCTTCTCTCCTACCATCATGAGTCTATGACAACTACAAGGGACAATCATCACTCTAAGAAAAGAAGGAAAGAGAAGAAGGGAGGTAGGGCCTTAGTTAGAGGAGTGCCTTTAGGCATGGGTAACATGTCTTTTTGTTCCCATAACTAGTGCTTATAGCCCATTGGATTATCAAATGGGTGTGCTTTAAATTTTCATTTTTTTACCAAAACCACATCATACAAAGACATGCTTCCTTTTACGGTCAATAGTAGGAGTGATGATATATTGATGAAAAGCCATAAAAATAAAGAAGAAATTTGAGAAAAGAAAACAACAAATCCCCTTGAAGTCACACCCTTTTCAATTCCCACTTGGTCCTTTTCTAGTTCATTGAGTAAAACAATTAAATATTACTTTTAATTTTTATGTGAAAGAACCTTCATGCTTTCATGATGCAGATTCCACATGAGATAGATGGAATGGATGGATATCAAGAACTCATTGCTTGATACCACTATAAAATTAATAAACTCTTAGTAGAGAACATAATTCAAGAACAAAGTTGGCCTTTATAATAGATCATAACTTTAATAGTTGTGTGTAACAATGTCCAAATTCATAATAGCTGTGAGACAAAATCAATGATTTCAATTAAGACTAAATAAAAATAACTAGAAAATAGTAAGAAAAGGAAAATATATAAAATAATTAGTAAACATATAAAGAAAATGGAAAACATATAAAGAATGTTACAAAACAAGAAAAAAGAAAAACCTTTTTCATCCTTATTAAGATGTTATGATAGATGGATATCTCCCTTACAACTAAGTTAGAATGAGGAGATTTTGAAAATGGAGTGAGCTTATTCTTGATCAGAGGTGTTAGTGTTGTAGCTAGTTACTTGGAAGTCCATGAAGGATTTAAGTTGTTGGATGTTGACTAGCATGTGCTTTTGAGGGCTTTCTGGATGGTAAATTATCATAGCCTTAGAAGAAAAAGTTGAGTGTATGATGTAAGATCCTTTCCATAATATTTAAAACTTAGTTCATTGTGGCACATACATGGGATTCCAATAGAAAAACTTGTCTCCTAGTTTGAATGTAACTTTTCTTATTCATGCATCATGATGTTATTTATTGTATGCCTTATGCACTTCATTCATCATTAGATCTATTTTTCAATTGTTTTCTAGCATGTTAAGTATCATGAGTCATTCCTTTTGTGCTAGGTTAACGTCTAAGTCAAGTTTACATTTAGTTGTAAGTGTATAGAGTTTAGTTTGAATTGGAATTTTAGGTAACTTTCTATATACTAACTCATAGGAAGAGTAGCTAATATGAAGCTTCCACATTAATTGATATTCCCAAAGGGCATTGTTGAGTCTGGTGCTTCAATATTTCCTATATCTACTAATGGTTCACAGTAGAATTCAAGTGATCTCCCTATCAGTTACCTTTGCTTGACCATTGGCTTGAGGGTGATAAGGTGTTAAGTTTATGTTGCACCCCCAAGCATTGCATTACCTTCCAAAAGATCGTAACTATGAAATGGGTTATATTGTCAAAAATTAGTGCTCCAAGCACACCAAACCTATTTACCACTTGTTGAAAGAAACAAGTTGCAATAGTAGAGGTATAGTTAAAAATGGTTGCAACTTTAGCCCACTTAATACATTAGTCAATAACATAATAATGCATGACTTCTTATTGGACATGGGAGTGATGGATTTGATATAATTAATTCCCTAAAGGTCGAAAGGCTCTCATGGTTGAATCCATTATTGGGACCCTTCCATTCTAGTGGTTATCCCCTTATCTTGTTGATACCTATTGTAAGAATGAGAAAAATGGTGAGCATTCCTAAAGATTATTGGCCAAAAATATTCTACCACTAGGATTTTTTTAGTTCTTCTTCTTTATACATAGTGGTCTTTACAAGAGCCCTTGTGAGCATCTTCGAGGACTCTCAGTTGATCTACATTAGGTACATACCATCGTACTAGGCCTTTGACACAAACCTTATGGAGGTTGTCTTGGATCTCTATGTAGTGTTTGAGATGGTGAAGAAACTATTATTTCTTCCTATGATACCATTTAGTAGGAATTCATCATATCAATTTGTGATCCTTGGTACATGCATGTTAGTTGCCTTAGCAAAGAGAAGTTTATCTAGAAACTAATTAGATAAGGTCTCTTTATTATCATTGCTATCCCATCTTAACCAAGACAAATGATTTGCTACTACATTCTCGATATCTTTTTTGTCCACCATTGTGAGATCAAACTCTTGTATGATCACCAATCATTGTATATCATGGGAACTTGCTGCTAGCTTATTCATAAGAAACTAGATTACACCATGATAAGTGTGTACAAAAATTGGATATTCAAGTACATAATGCCTGGATTTTTTTAGATCATACACCATTTCCATAGGTTCCTTTTCTATGGTGATGTAATTGAGTTATACATCCAACATGCTCCTACTTGTATAATGGATATAATATGGGTGTTTTGATCATCCATTTATGTTAGTACTGCTTCCAATGCATAGTTGGATGCATCTATCATGATGTGGAAAGATTTGGATCAATTAGGAGCATGTAGAATAGGTATTTCTACAAGCTTCTATTTTAGATATTGGAATTTCTATTCACATTCCCTGGTCCATTCAAAGGCTGCATCCTTCTTAGTGAGTTTGACCATGGATTTGGTGATCTTAGAGAAGTTTTTAATGAAATGTGTATAGTAACTAGTATGGCCAAGGAATGATCTTACATCTTTTATAGTTTGAGGTTGTTTGATTATTTCTTGGTTGATCCTTATCTTTTTAGGGCCTACCTTAATTCCTTTTAATGAAATTCTATGTTCCAAAATAATCCCATCTTTAACCATCAAGTGGCTTTTCTACTAAATGAGCTGCAAATATGTTTCCACATACTATTTTAGTACCTATTCAAGATGGTCTAGTGCTTGTTCAGAATCAATGCCATATGTGAAAAAGTCACTTTCACACCCCTACCAGTTTGCTACTAAAAGATACTTATAACTAAGCATTGAAAAGTTGCAAGGACATCACAGAGGCTAAATAACATCTTCTTGTATGAAAAAGCTTTTCAAGAAGTTATGAAAGCTATTTTGGTCTAGTCTTATGGAGTAACTGTTATTTGGTTGTACCCACTATACACATCTAGAAAATTATAATAGCTATTTCCTATGATTCTGTCCAACACTTGGCCCACAAATGACAATGGAAAATTATCTTTAAATGTATCCATGTTTAATAGCATCAAGTCTATATAGACTCTCCATTGTCCCTCTTTCTTTGGCATCATAACTAGTGGCTTACCCATTCACTGTTTTTCACTAAATATATGAACCTTTCTTTGAGAATCTTTTTAATCTCATTCTTTATAACTTACTTTAATTTTGAATTCAACCTCCTTTGAGGCTATCTCTTGGGTTTAATAGTGGAATCTATGTAGATCTAATGGTAGCATATGCATGGATCTATTCTTTTCAATTCATCATATGAACAAACAAAGGTTGTTGGTCATTTGTTTACTACTTTTAGCAACTTCTCCTTTTGTTGTTTAGTGAGATTAACATTGATGATTATCGATTTGCCATTATCAAGAAATACATATTCTAGAGTTTCCCTTAAAGACTTGAAGTCCAAAGACTATTGTTTATAAGTATTAGGAATTTCCAGCTCTCCTTAATCCATTTCAACTTCTTCCTTGTATTCTATTTTGAAGAATTAATTATGAGTCTACTTCATTTTATCCATCTTATTGATATAAGCACTTGTGAGGATTTTGGTTGGTTCCATGCACATTGTTAAACTAGAGCTATCATCTATTGTTAGCCACTGGGTACACTCTTATTTTGTGACTACTACATATAAGCACCTTTGAAAATTTGTTGTTTCAGCATACTTCTTACATGCTCTGATGGATGTGATCTTTATAGTCCATATTTTTTCATGTAATAGCACCCTGTGTCACTGTACATGATCTATGGAACTCTCTTATTCCAAACCTTTTCAAATTCATTTTCCTTGGAGATTTCCAAGAAGAGGTCTTTGAATGCTAGCTTGGCATTAGCTAATCCCTTCCCATGATAATTGGAAATTCTCTCTTATAGTTGTCTATATGAATGACTAGGAAGTTTATTGAATATGACCATTTACAGATGGTGGTCACAATATCCTTCACTAGCCCTGTAGGAATGATGATCGATTGATCAACAAGCTCTAACTTGATGTTACATTTTTTAAGTGAAGGCTGGTGGAATTGCTACCAATACTTGCCTTGTGGATAAGATAATCTCCTAGGTGATTGCCTTTTGCAAATTTTGGATTCAAGGCATAAATCCTAGACTCTTGTAGGTGTGATAGTACAAGAGAACATCCCTTGGGATATTTATATTAGCAAATATAACATCCTTCTTCTTCTATTTTAGAAATTTCAACCTCATTACCTATTGTAGCCTTACCTTTTTTTAGATAGTAGTTTTTCCCTAAATATTTTCTTCTTCTTCTATCCTTATCTCTGTTCCCCTACTTTGTTTTTTCATCCATAATTTTTAGAACAATTTGGAACTTCTCTTCCAATGAGTTTCATATTTTATTCATCTTAGCTAATATTTCTATCATAGATTTTTAAATTGATAAGGTTTTCCTTTGTATCACTTCTTCCATTGGTGCTTCCTTCTTAGGGTCATAGAGACATACCTCCCTTTTGCAAATGGAAGGGTCATTATTGTACTCCTCCACAGTTTCTTGCTTTTTTAGTTTTCCTTCTTCCTTCGTCACTTGATCAATAAGTCTTTGGATCCAATGGGCTCTCATTTCTGATAATCACCCTTGGGAATAAACCCTAAGACTCTCTCTAGCTTTATTTCTGAGCCTATCTCATGGCCAAACTATTCTCTTTGAGGGAAACCATGACCTATGCATCGATGTAAAAGAGAGTAATACATTTCCAAGGCTATATCAAGGGATTCATGATTGCCTTGTTTTTATTATTGAATTTGTTTCCTTAACTTAGATACCCTAAATTATGTTTGATATTTATTATTGAATAGTTTCAATATTATACTTTATCTATGGATAGATTTTGGCTCTAAAGACTGATGCTAACTCTCCACTTCTTTGATGAGTATCCTAGGGAATAGTTTGAGTTTTTGTCATTTATTTGCAATGTTTTGCAAGGCATAGGCATCATGGAAGGCTTGCAAATGATGTTCTGGATTAGCATTATATCCTTCTTCAAACTTATAAATGTTATTCATATGAAGCCATTTGATTCGGCTATCCCTCAGATGCTTGGTGGAAATGTGAATTATCTCCAAGATGTTTATCATGCTTTTGTACTAAGTAATGACTCATTATTATCATCATATTCATGGTGGTCCCTATCATGGCCATGTCTCCTATGATGTGGCCTACTATGCCTTCTTTCCTAATGATGTTCCTTCTTTTCTTGTTGTTATCTATGCTCTCTTCTCCCATCTATGCAATGTGCCCTTCTATCATCTTCATTTTGGCCTCAATCATTTCTCCTTCTGTCTTAGTCACATTACTCCTTGTTAGAGTTTGATGATGATGAGGATAGTAAAGGTGGAGGACTAGGAGAGTTGTGTTGGCTTGTCCTCCTTTTGTGGTCCCTTGATTTCCTTGGTAAATGGATAACGGGCCTTGGCCTTGAGGGATAACTGGTTTTGGAACTAGTTCTTCCCTTACTTTGGTTAGTTGCCAAGGTTGAACATAACTATTAATGAGTCCTAATGAAAATTCTAGGCCCTTCTTCTCTAATTATGAAGTTAGTAAGATCAGGACCTTTCTGCTCTTAGAGGCTTCATGGTGTGCTTCCATGAGTTTATCTTTTTTGAGTTGGACCTCTATTGATTGATAGTCCTTAGAGAGGTGCTTCTTCATTTGGTAATCTAGGGTTGCTAGTTCAAGCCCCAACTTCATGAGACTTATCATAAACATTGAAGGAATAAAATGATCGAAGGACAATATAACATTGCCCTCCAAGTCTCTCCAACCTAGCTATTCATCTTGATAGAGGATGAAAGTGAAGTCCAAATAATAAGGATTTGGATTTGCATAGACAACCTTTAGTTGTTGAGGTATTTCATGAACATTCCTTCTAGGTCTATCATGTTGCTAGTTAGAATCATCAATATGTGGTGAATTAGCCTTGCGAGAAGAATACATCTTAGTTTTCTCTTATGTAATGTGTCTCAAATAAAATATTATTATTATTTTCTAAGTATAAGGCATTGTACTCGTACAATGATCTTGTATGATCTTATTATCTAAAAACACTTAGTGCACATAACTAAAATGAAGTCCTTGATAATAGTGCCAATGATGAGCAATGGGTATTCTTCTACCTAAGTGGCCTATATCCTAAATAGTAAAAGATATGGTTACTAGTTGTTATCTTTTCAATCATCACTTGTGTTAACTTTGTTTGTATGGCAAAGTGTGATTGAGGTGTAAGGTATTTGTATTGATAGTTTATATTATTTTTATCTATAAAAATATTTTAAAAAGAAATGATTAAAATGTTTAACTTGACTAATTACTAACTAAACTAAACTATCCTAAATGTGGGGCATTTGTTTCCACTTTTTGTACACATCCTAAACAGATACTAACACTGTTGGGTACACCAATTATTCATTGCTAGGATTACCAAGTGTTAGTATATTATGCTCGAAAGTTATCATACTCACGTTACCTATGACTTAGGATTTTAAACACTTAAATAAAAAAAAGGTAAACTACACGTAAAATAGAATGCTTGAAAGTAAGCTCAAACTAATCCAAGTATTGTAATGGAGAGAAGAAATCTCAATTTAATTTCTGTTCATGCAACTGTGTCCATGTACATATTGCACTCAAATAAAATGTTGTACAATCAATTCAATCCATGCTAGAGGCACTCAGAGGAAAATTTCACAAAGTTCTGTAGAAGAAAATTGTAAGAGTTCAACTAAGGAATTAACCAATAGTGCCATAAATATGGACGATATGTGCAATTAAATAGGCTTGGAGAGGATTAGCATCGATGTACATGTGCTAACGCATCTTGAGATGCATTGATGGAGATGTGTTGACAGGGCTGCATCGATGGGCATGTGTTGACATAGTCAATTTATTGACACTTCATCAATTGGTTCTAATGACGGCTCAATCAAATGACAGTTTTTGGCCATTATGATGGATCATGGTCATTTCACATGGAACATACAGTGATGCACATGTTTGTTCTCTTACCATAGCCATGATTTCATGGATGTTAATTTCATAAAAAAATGAACTACACTTGTCAAGTTATGGTAAAAAAGCACACATGATTTTTCACCATAGCAATGCTATAGAAATTCAACCATAAAAACTTATGAAAGCATATGGGTGATTTTTAATGTAATATTTTAAATTAAAAAAGGTTGTGGTCAAAATTAACTACATGTGATTGACAAGGAAGGATGTGGTATTGTTTTCATCATTATAATAAACTGTGCCATGCCCAAAAACCACATCATGTGACTCGACCTAGAGAGATACTTTAAGTAGAGCATAGTTTCACTACATAATAGGGTGATTGAATAATTTGATTATAAATATACCCTAAAAAATATAGTTTACTTAATAAATAAGATTATTGCTTGTATGTATTACATTACACATTTAATGTTTTTGAGGGACACTATTACATGTATTACATATAGTATACTTACCTTCTACTAAACATTCAAATTATTACTATAGGAGCCCATTACTAAACATTCAAATTATTACTGATAGGAGCTCATTATCTTATTAGACAAAAAATTGTTAGTTCAAGTCACAAAATTGTTAGTTCAAGTCACACTGAAAACCGTTATTATATATAGCGTAACAGTTAACAATTAAAATAGATACACCATTCATAGTTCTTTCGTGTAAAAGGACATTGCAAAGTCGTTACCCTCCATCCCTTGGCAAACCGTTACAGCGAGAGGGCAACAAAACTTGCAAACAGAAATCCTTAAAGACAAAAGGCGCAAAAACGGCCGAGTATTTTGGTAAAAAAGCACGGAACATCTATAAAACGGAGGCCAAAATTACACCAAAACCTGGATATCAAATCCACCGTGCTCTGCAACTTTTCAAAGCTGATCCGGAAAGAGAAAGGAAGAAAAAGAGAAAGGAAGAAATCGCGCTGTGCAACCTTCCCTTTCCTTTCCTTTCCTGATCAGCTTTAAAAGGTGCCGGCGAAGCTTGTATACGCTATTTCTTCCTTTCTTTTTTGATCATCTTCCTTTTTTTTTCTCATCTTTGAAAGGTGCAGGCCAACCGTACATACGCTATTTCTTCCTTTCTCTTTCTTGATCAGCTCTAAAGCCTTGCAGCATGTTTGATTTTGATCGAGGTTTTGGTTGTGTGTTTTTTGGCCTCCGTTTCATAAATGTTTTGTGCCTTTGGCCCAAACGCTTTGACGTTTGTCCTTGCTCTGTGTTGAAGGATTTGTTTATACGAGTTTTTTTTCTGATTGCTGCAACAACGGTTTGCGGCGGGAAGCAGTCTTAACTATTTTGTGATGTTCATTTGTCTTGCGAACCAAGGTTCTGTATCGCCAGAGTATGTGGCATATGAGCGATGAATATAACGGTGTAGGATTAGCCGTTGTAATTTTCTTTTTAAGATCATTTGACGACATCATTCTCTCAATCTGTTTCCATTGCAACATGGCTTGCATTCATTGGCATGGTCAGGAGGGTTTTAACATGATTCCAGCGGGTAATGCTAAGCTATGGTTGGGAGAAAATTTTTTGTAACGGCTTTGTCCGAAAGTAAGTAAAAATTAAGGTTTAAGCTTCCATTTCTTTATATAGTATATAGGTACGAATATCTGGATGATTGACAATATCGTGCAGAAACTCCGAAAGAGTTTTCTGTATTTTTAACCATGGAATTAGCTAGGTAAGATGCCTTCTGTGGCTTGACTCCTTGTGCAATTTATATGAGGTAACTTTGTCTTTCTCCCTGGATAAAAGAAATCATTTATCTGGCTTCCTTTTGTCGAATCTTATAGAAATATTTCCTTGTAAATTGCTTTTCTGGGAATTCATGTATGAATTTATGTGCGGTAGGCATTGTATGCCTGGGATACTCATTTTACTTTATAAATGTTAAATTATTTCAGATGCTGTTCTTGCGGTAAAATTATCTTCTTTAACGTAACGTGTTAATTTGGTAAATCCAAGCTTGTGTTGCTATTTTTGAAACTTCATGTCGGTTAATTCCCCTAAAACAGCAGGCACAAAAAGAAGACAGTTTGCCATGATTGCCATCGCCTTCTTTTTGCTGTAAGAGTACGTAAGAGCGTGATTCACTTCTTAATACTCTCACTATGATTTGTTGGCAAATGCGGTACAAATTTTTTTCTGTGACCAAATCAATTTTGGGTTGGTTCTTGCAAATTGAGTTTCTCTTTCATTTTATTTCTTTTGATTTCTTTGATCAGGAAAGGTGGGGAATACTTTGTCTTTAACTATAAATCTTTGAAAACTCGTACTTTCTTTGCTTTCAGCGAATTTGGAGTACCTAGCGGTGGCTTATTTAATTTGATCTTCTATCTGGTCCAGATTTACCTTATCATCAATTTTGATTGTTCATTTTAAAAATTAGATTTCAAAATTTTCAAATGCACCTATTGCTTTGAGTAATGTTGATAACAACAATCGCTTAAATGATTGTGAAATTTAGTAGTAATTAGTAATATTATTTTTTGAAACAACTTGGTGGGGTAAATGAAATTTGTGTAAAGGATTGTTTATATAAGCTCAAGGCAAGTCTTGGTATTTGAGGTATATATATAATGCCCAAAAATCCTGGCACTTTGGAGGTATATACAATGCCCAAGATCTAATTCCATCCCTCATGTATTATTTACATTAAAATTATGCATTGTCAATATCTTTCATTGAAAAATTTAATTCAATCCCTTCACTTTCCATAAAAATATGTATTATTTGCCTTTGTACTATAGTAGTTCTTCCTCTTAATATGTTGAGTCAACATTTTATCATACCATAATGAATTTTAGCCAAGACATGAATGCAATTGATGGTGATTTATAATGTAAGGAGATTGTTGTGCTAAAACATCCTTTGTTTTGTGCAATGCCATATCTTTTAAAAGACTATCCATGAAAAATGTCAACTAAGAAGGTATTAAATACACTCAACCCTGCCAAGTCCCAACAAGCTCAAAATGTAGTTTCAAGATGTGATCTCTACATGAAGTGTTTTCTATTCAAAGACATTTTTAACCTTGCAAGGTCTTGACAAGATCAATGGCTACCTTCCTACAAGAAGCACATTAAACCCATAGGGCTTACAAAGGGTGAAATAGAATCAAGGAGAGAATGTAACTAAACTTTACAAATTCCTTACTTTTATGCTCTCAAATAGATACAAAACAATTTAGAAATGATGAAGAAATGAAGTACACAAATTCTACACAAGATGTATACAATGATGATCAAATCATGTGAATAGTGCTTTTACTTTTCACAAAGATATTATTTCTTTTATAGCCTTTGTTAAGTAACCATTGGAATTTTTGCAATAGCTAGAAAATGACTAGTTAGGATGTCTCATTCAAGCTTGGGACATCTCACTGAGTTTTTGCTGCTTGCAGGTAGGATGTCTTACTTTTGTTGGGATGTCTCAAATGGGATGTTCCAGCTAGGACATCAATTGCAATTGGAACATTTGCTCTTTTTATAGGTCTTTTATCCTAAAATTGAGCTTTTTCCATTGGGACATCTACTGTTCTTCTAGGATGTCTTGGTAGATACCAGAACAGCTTTCTTTTTACTTCTAGATGTGCATACTTGTGAATTTTCCAAACTCTTGTAATCTTTGTTGAGACTTCGTCACTTTAGATTGGCAATGCAGCTCTCATCTTGATCTTAACATGTCTTGGTCTTCATCATGCTCTTAGATTGTTCTCATCATCCTCTTATTGTTTCAAGATCCTACAATAACTGACAAGCACATTTTCTGATTCTCTCTATTTTCTAAGGTTTTGACACATCAAAAGGTCAACAATATTTCTATTTTTTGTGATGTCAAAAAACTTGAGAAAACGAGTTAGGATAGCAAAATACAACACAATTCAATAAATAAAATCATAACCCCCCTTTTTAGGTATCATCAAAAAGAAGTTTTCCTAGGAAACTTTCCCTACATATGAGCTCTCCTTAATATTTATATTATATATATATATATGTATGTATGTTTTTAATTTTTGCAAGTATTCAAAAAAGATAATTTTCTTACCTAATAGGACAAGGTCCTATCCCCATGTCTTTACATAGAGTAGTAAGTCTTCTTTCATCAAGAGGTAAAGGCATCAACAAGTTGATTAATAGTCCTATACTCTAACTTAATGTGCCCTAGTTGAGTACATTCTCTCATAAAGTGATGTCGAATTTCAATATGCTTTGCACAAGAATGTTAGAAAGGGTTCTTCATCATATTGATAGCACTATTGTTGTCACAAAAGATAGGGGTATGATTTGATTAGATCCTTAGATCCTTGAGAGTTTCCTTCATCCATAGAATTTGTGCACAAAAACTCCTAGCTGAAATATTATGCTTTTATCATAGAAAGTGTGACATCCCATCCTTGGATGTCATGGAGAATGTCAAATATACATTATATTAGACATTATGTGTAAGAAGACAATTTACCAAATGTCAAATATATGTAACATTCGACATCATGCATAAAATAAATAATAGAGGAAGTGCATAAAGAGAAAGAAAAGAATGCTTTATTAATATGAAATAGTGTATTTGGATCATGCTCTGAAAGTGATCCTTGGGGTTTTCTTCCTTTGGCATCTATCCCTTAGAGGTAATCTAGCATTGCCACCATAGTTAGGCCTATAACTTGGCTAGAAGGGATGGCTAGTCCACTTCCTGTTCCACTTCACCTAGGTCCCGTGACTTGCCTATACTGACTTTGCCACTCCATGCTTGGTATGACCTCTAAGCTCGAGTATAAATGCCTTAGATCAAACCCCCAAAGGTCATCTTAAGAGACACATCCACTATTACAACATGCCCTTTCAGGTCTTAATTACAACTGTCCTTTTAGGTGTTTGTTAAGATATCAATAACATACTTGTTATGAAAAGGCACCATCTTCATTAGGTAACATCATACTTGACCCTAGCATTAAACCAGTTAAGTAAAAAGTGCACAAGATTAGGCCTGATTTGGCATTGGTAGTTCGTGATGAGATCTCAAAGCTCTACCAAGCTGGTTTCATTAGGGTTGTCAACTACATGGAATGGGTGTCCAACAAAATGGTAGTTCCTAAGAAAAATGGAATTATTCATATTTACATTGATGTTCGAGACCTAAATAAGGAAACCATCAAGGATGACTTCCTTTTCCTATTATTGATCAACTCATTGACACTATGACAAGACATACCTTGTTGTCCTTTATGGATGGATTCTTGGAATATAACTAGATTAGGATCAACCTAGCGCAAAAACTTAGCATGATCTTAATGACCCCTTAGGGTACCTTTTGCTATACTATGATATCCTTTGTCCTTAAGATTGCAGGAGCAACTTACCAAAGAGCCATGACCTATATCTTCAATGATTACATGCTAAGTTTTCTCAACGATTACGTAGATAATGTAGTTGTTAAGTTCGTAGTGGCTAGTGACCATGCTAATGACCTGGATCTTGTGCCTAAATGATGCATCAAGTATTATTTTAGGCTCAATCCCAATAAATGTGTCTTTGGTGTTAAGATCAGTAAGATGCTTGCCTTTGTATTATCTAAAGTAGGGATACATGTCGATCTTGATAAGGTTAAGGTCATATCAAAATTAGTAGTACCTACCAACCTTATGGAGCTTCGGGGACTACAAGGTAGATTGCAGTTTATTTTTTGGTTTATTGTTGGGCTCATGGATAAGTTATAGCTCATGCAACACTTTCTTAAGAAAGTAGTTCACTATGAGTGGATGGCTCAATGCCAAGAGGCCTTTGAAAACCTTAAGCAAGAGTTGGCACAACTATTGATGGCCTATTCTCCATTAGAAGGTAAACCATTTTACCTCTACCTTGTTATTTTTGATACATCCATTGCCTCTTTACTTTGTTAGAAAAATGATGATCTAGCAGAAATGCCAATATACTACCTTAGCCATGCATTAGTTTCCCACAAGACCTGATACAATCAACTGGAGAAGTATTATCTAGCACTAGTCTTCTCAGTGAAGAAGTGAAGACACTACCTTTTTAGAAGCTAAGTTAACATCATTTGCAAAGATAGCGTGCTCAGAGCCATAATGCTCAACATCTATGAAAGTAGTCGTATAGCTTGATGGGAAGTCATAATCACGGAGTTTGACCTTCATTACATCTCTTAATCCTCAATGAAAGCTTAAGCTATAGCTATACAACTCATAGTATCACCTATTGATGACCAAGTAGCCAAAGATCTTGAGTTCCCTGATGAGCACATTAACATAGTCAGCCAAGTGCTTAAGGGTTATGAGGTGTTCATGCACTTTGACGGAGCTTTAATTGCCCATGGAGCTAATGCGATTAACAACATAACATTTCCATCTAGTGAAATCTGATCCTTCACCTATCGTTTTGAGTTTCCATGTACCAACAACATAGAAAAGTATGAGGGTTTGATNGCTAAACACTTACAACCTTATTGTGACTGAGGGAAGCAATTGTTACAATAATTTGTTGACATTGATATCTAGCACATATCTTGAAATGAGAATGCCATAGCTAATGCAATCACAATGTTAGCTTTCAATGTTACACCAGATGTGTTTAGTAACTTGTTCATCTTAATTGTGGATTGTGCTATTTCCATCATGCAAAATTCTAAGGATACCTTTGTGGTTGTCATTCACATTGCTCCTAGCAATAAATGGTATGACGATATCAAATTTTACCTTATGCATAGTGAATCTTCACAAGGCCTAACTACTCCTTAAAAGAACACTGTATGGAAATGTTTAAAGCAGTATGTCATTATAGGCGATAACACATTATGTCGATGGTCCTATGATGGTACATTACTAAATTGCTTAGGTAAAATCAAAGCTAGAATAGTCATAGAGGAGGTTCACAAGGGTGTTTTTGAGGGACATATAGGACCTATAGCTATGACTACTAAGATTAGATGGTTAGGTTATTACTAGCCCTATATGGAAATTGATTGCCAGCAAAAGGTTAAGTGATGTGACATGTGCCAATAGCAAAGCAACCTCATACATGTATCGTTGACTAAGTTACACACAACTCAAATCACTTGGCTATTTTAATGATGGGGGTTGGATATCATTGGACCCATAACACCAAAGTTCTCTATGGAAGATAGCTTCATCATCACCATAATAGAATACTTTACTAAGTGGGTTGAAGCTATTCCCCTAAGGAAGAGTACATCTGAACAAGTCTACAAATTTATCTTGGATAACATTGTAGTTTATTTTTACATACCCATGATCATAGTTACAGATAACAGACCGTAATTTAGTAGCCAAGAAATAAAATATTTCTATCATGAGCTAGGCATTAAGCATTCTTTCTTGTCACCTTATTACCCTCATAAAAAATGGATAAGTATAGGCAAGTGAAAAGGCCATCATTAACTTGCTCAAGAAGATGCTCATTAATGGCAAGTAAAAATGGCATGAGTGGCTTGTCTATGCACTTTGGTCCTATTGTAAAACCTATAGTATGACAATTGGTGTAATACCTTATAGCTTGGTTTATGGATTTAAAGCTATTTTACCTCTTTAATTGCATGTATCATCACTTTGGGTGGCCTTGATTAACTTCATCAATGATGAGCTTATAGACAATGGACCTAGACTTGGTGGAGGAGAAATGCATGCAAACATTTGCTCAAATTGAACATTATCAATAGAGGTAGAAATGGTAGCACTTCCATAACTTGACCAAGCATAAGATCAAGGAGGATGACCTAGTTTTCAAAGCCATCTATGAGCATGCAAATAAATTCTTAGCCAACTAGGAAGGGCCCCTCCTTGTCACTAGAGCTTATGGAAATGGAGCATTCAGGATAGTTGACATAGATGGGAATGATTTGGCCAATCCAATTAATCATTCCTATCTCAAGCCATACTACATGTAGCCAATGATCATCAACAAGCAAGCTTGCTTTCAACATCCTGCTAGGGTCTTAAACTAGTGTAACTATGGCTTGTTGAGTTCTTAAATTGGAAATATGACCTACTGAGGCCTTAAACTAGCACCAAGGTCCGCCATGACTTTAAATTGGCATCATGACTTGCCAACACCTTAAAATAGTACCAAGGCCCACCATGGCCTTAAACTAGCAACATTGGTAACCTAGGTAGCTTGATTTTGACATTCTATGTAGCATGTATATATTGTAATGTTATAACATGTATGGTTTGCCTAGTTTTCTTCTCCTCTTGGAGTTGTGTTCATAGGATGAAGCTTGGGACCATTGCAAGGGTGCAACTCATTATGGCAACAAGTCACCACATGACCTCAATATGCAAGATTTGGTGAGTTTGTCATGCTATGTTGAGAGTGCTTGTACCATTACCCTCCATTTAGCACCACCTTTTGAGCCCAACATCGTAACCTAAATATGACCCTCCATACGTTGGAAAACGATGTTGATCTACATTTGTCATTCATGCATTATAGCCATATGATATCTCTTCATCATGCTCTATCCTCAAGTCTACTTAAATGTCACATAGCTCATTCAATGGAAAAATTGTTAAGTCCATTGAGCGTAACACACCTCACTTCAACAGGAAACCCAAGTCCATAGAGTGTAACGCAACTCACTCAATAGGAAAACCATATCAAATTGGCCTTGGTAATGAGACCCAATGAAGGCCTCACCCCATGAAAAAAAGGAAAATAAAATTGATAAGGGGTCAAATGACTAGCAAATATTCAAAATCCAATCTCAGAGTAAAGTCATTGGGTTCTCAAACACATTTGCTAAGTGACCAAACTTTAAAACATGTTAATACCACACTACAATTATGATGACAACACTTGGAATGCATTGTTAGCCTCCATAACCATCTCCCTAATTACCATTAACACTCCTTCATCATATTCTTATCCCATCATCACAAGCACTCCTTGAGATGGTTTGACACAACTGGATCAAGCACAAAAAGGGAACATCGATAGTCAACTTATAGTGATGTTTTGTATTGTTTGTTGGTGCCTCTCGAGTCAATCCTCTAGACACCAACAAAGAGGGCCCAATAAAACACCACCAAATTTGCATGATGTAACCTCTATAATCCCATACCATGAAACTTGAGGTAAAACTTCATTGTAAATGTGAAGGTTGTAGTCCATGAGGGGAAATCTCACATATTTCATATCTTTGGGGCTGAACAATTCCTCATAAGTGGTCAAAGCCTCATTCCCCAAGTGAAAAGAGTCACATAATGTTTATATTTAAGCTTGGGGGAAGTCAAAAATTCCTTTTGGAATGTCAAAAATGGTAATTTGATGGGTTTTCTTAGGAGTATACACTTTTCTAAGCTAACATACCCCTGCAAGGGGTAAGCCAATGTCAAAAGTTAGATTTTTGCATCCAATGCATTGAGCAACTATCTTATTAATCTTAAATTCATGCATCAAATGAATCTTTTTAAAATTGTCGTGAGAAACAAGAATTAATTTAAAGATTGGAAATATTTAATTGTATCTTATTTGAATTGATAAAATAAATTTTTTGATTGATTTATCATATATATATATATAATTATTTATATCAAGAATCATTCTAAACTTCCTAAGTATTAACCTATGCCAAGTTGGCTTTTGGTGGTTTCTCCTATTTGGAGGCACCCCACCCATGATCAACTTTGATAGCCTAGCATAACTTACATGTACTAATTCTTGAAAGGTTTAAGAATGACTTTCCTAAGTTAACTACACTACTATGTTAGGTGCATCATTTTTTTATTCCTCTTAAACTAAAAATAGAATCATGATGTTTTCAAGTTGATAACTAAGAATAAGACACAATAGAATGGATAAAGAACTAACTAATGAAGCAATGACAATCATATAAGTAATCGCCCCATCCCATTGAAAGAGAATAATAGTTCAAAGTCAAATAGAACAAAATATAGGAATTAGGAAGTTAGCTTTTTCAAATTGCAAATACCTAAAGTAAATAAAATGTCATATAAGAAGATGAATGCACACTAATCCATAGGCCAATAAAAGTAAATATCAAGCCCCCTTTTATATATAAGTATTTTTTATTGATATCAACAAAACTCAATAAGTCTTGGTGCTACTTAAATAAAAATCAACAAGAAGCTTAGTGTACTACCAATAAACATGGTCTTGTAGGAAACTTTCCCATGGTACATATCACTTCACAAGCTGGAATTTCGAATTGAGTAATGTCTGCTTAGTTGCACTACCAATGAATAGGATTCCATAGGAAACTTTTCCTATGGTGTACTTTAGCCCTCATGCATGTGCCTTTATTTTTCATTTTTTAAAATAGTCAAGTAGGTGGCAGCATAGTAGACCAAACATTTATTATTACTTTGTTAACCTTTAATTTTCTTTGGTTAAATAAAATTTAAGGCATAGATATGATTTATGGCCTAGAGATTCATGTGACATTATTATCATTAGATGTCAAGTGATATACTTAGGTAAGATTCATTTGTCCAAGCTAAAAATCCCTAAGGCATATACTCTAATCTTGCAAGACTCTAAATATAAATAGAGAATGGTAATTGATTATAGAAATATGAAATACTAACACTAGGGTTAAATAATATTTCCCATGTGACCATGAGTAGTACCTAGTAAGTTATCCAATCTATTATATTATTTAATAAGATGGAGACCAGGATTGAGACTGAGATTGAATTAGAAATTGAATCTAAAATTTTATTCTATAAGGATACTTTTAAGTCTACCTCCTTGACTAGGGATCATGCAATTTTAGTTTGTTTAACACCTAAAGCTAGACCTATGTGGATCTTACATAATGCAATAGGGTTCATGAATCATAACCATTTTGAAAATTGGAGGACTTGGATTAATATTCATATGTTCAATATCAAATAGTTGGAGTTTGATTTTAGGTTTTTCACATGTCATATATAGCTTAAGTATTTGGTCATTAACTAAGAAGGTGGACTCACTATCTTCTAAGATTGTGATTTTGACACTACCATTAGCATCAACATCAAGAATCTAATATGGACCTTCCCATTTAGAAAACAATTTTTCTCGAAACCTATGAAGTCACATATTATAAAGTAAGATCTTATCATTCTTATTAAATTTTTATTTGTTATGTGATTATCATGATGAAGTTTGATTTTCTTTTTAAAGATAAATTAATTAATTACCTTAATATGTGCTTCATCAAGTTCATTTCGTTATATGAGTCATGCTTCCATATTTAAAGCCTTTTCAAAGCCTATTAATTAAGCCAAGTGTCAAGAATGATATTTAATTTTAATAGGTGATAAAAATTATTTACCATATACTAGTTGTTAAGGAGAAAAATCAAGGCTAGGTTGTCAAGATATCTGATATGTCCATAATGTCATGTTCCCATTCCCAAATGATGCTATTGCATAAACAAAGATGGTGTTTGTTCATAACAAGTGTTATTGTTATCATAACAAGACCCAAAAGGGTAGTTGTAATTGAGAGCTCAAAGGGTGTATTGTAATAATAGACGTGTCTCTTGAGGTAACCTTTGGGGGCTTGACCTAAGGCATTTATACTCGAGCTTAGAGGTTGTGCCATCATGGAGTTGTGGAGCTGGTACAAGTCATGGGAGTTGGATGAAGTAGGATTAGAAGTGGATTGGTCATTCCTTTTGGCTAGGTTATAGACCTAATTATGGTGGTAGTGTTGAATTGCTTCTAAGGGATAAATGTCAAAGGAAGAAAATCCCAAGAAACACTCTTAGAGCACATTCTTGATACACTATTCCATATTAATAACACATTATTTTCTTTCTCTTTATGCACTTTCTCCATTATTTCCTTCATGCATAATGTCGAATGTTACATATATTTGACATTTGGTATCTTGTCTTCTTCTCATAATGTCTAATATAATGTATATTTGATGTTTTCCATGACATCTAGGAATGGATGTCATAATTGGTACTAGAGCAAACCATAACCCAAGGGCCATTCAAAACCATGGGTCGACTACAACATGAACCTAATGATGAAGCTTGAAGCCACAACATAGAGAAATCCATTGATCATCATTGAATGTACCATATGTCTGTAATGTAAGTTAGAAGATACCTTTCCATTGATTTTACTAACAATGGACTAGGCATCTAGATCCTAACAACCAACAAAATTCTTTCATGGATATCATTAATTGACAAAGATTTGAGCAAACCTCATTAAGATTCATCAATTACAAGAGATGTTGACCATGTTGGCCTTGCAAGGGTTGCACTAGCTTTGTAGGCCATGCTGGCTAAAAAGGATCATTGCAGCTCATTGGCCACTACCTCCTCTCCATTGGCTACCCCTAGACATATTATTGTCCATCTTCATGAGCCTCTGCTACCCTACGTGATCTTCTATCTACCGCTACACTAGAATTGATGTTGTCTTCATCACACGAGCAATGCTACACTCTTTGCCTTATGACATCTAGCATGCACGTTCCTACAAGTATTAACTACACTACACTCCATTTCCACTCGCTATCTATGTTTCCAATCACCTACCGCATCTTGGAACACTATTGCTATCTTAGAGCTTTATCACTTGTAGCAAAAGTCTCATGGTAAAACCCTTGACCTCCTTTAGGATTTTCAATCATTGCCTTCCATGTCGTAGATCATCGTCTTCCATGCCACTAATCATTACCTTGCATGCCATTGATCATCGCCTTCCATGCTACCAATCATTGCCTCCCATGTTGCAAATCATCGCCTCACACATTGTTGATCATCACTTCCCATGTTGTCGATCATTACCTCCCTTACTGTTGATCATTACCTCTCTTAGCATCATCAATCATTACCTCTTTTGGGAGGATGTGCCATGCTAGCCTTGTTTGGCTAGGTGCATTGATAGAAGCCACGCAACTCCTTTGAGGGCCACATGAGCTAGTGACGCACTGTGCAATCTCAGGGATGGGCCATGCAACCTAGTAGAAGGGTAGCACAAGCCTAGTCAAGGAGCTACATAGACCCTAAAATGGACAATTCAGGCCCTAGGAAGGCCCTATATAACAATCATGCATGACTAGTGATAGGAAATGATGCATTGCCATCACCTCTAGACGTGCCCAGCTTGGTTGCCAACATCGCTAAAAGCTTCTCTAAACTTCATGGCTAGTCTGCCATCGTAGCTATTACCATCATCATCCTTGCTACAATGAAATGAAAAAATTCTCCATCAGTAGTTGAAAAATCTGAAATTCTTGTCAATTGGCAAAAATTTTGAAATGCCCATCAGTTGATAAAAAATTTAAAATTCCTATCATCAAACTATCAATTTAAATTAAGAATGCACAAAGGTATTTTTAAAATTCAAATTTGACGCCTTGGTAACAATGTGGATGAAAATTTTGTTATTAAGTGTGCTCATTCTGGAGTAGAATTGGGATGGGTGACCTCTTAGGGAGTCTCATTTTTTGTGCCAAAGGCCTGCAACCTCAAAAGCCATAACTTTCAATTTTGAAAGCCTTTTTTGATAACTGAAGAGTTGTTTCCTATAGATTTCAACCTTCCAAGCCCAATGGTGAAGTCAAATATATCCCAAGGAACCTTAAAAATTAGTTTTTACTCCTTGCCCAACATAGTGCCTCAACATCCTCAAAATTTTAATGTTCACACAACTCGAGCATATGATGTCCATTTTCNCCAAAATTTTAATGTTCACACAACTCGAGCATATGATGTCCATTTTCAACACATGAATAGTCATTTCCAAAATTTCTCACCTTTCTAAACTCAATGGTGAGGTAATATTTATCATCTGGATACCCAATAATTTGATGATATCATAAATTATGTTTTATGAATTTAACTTTTTAAGACCTTAAGATTCAATTCTTAAATCTTTGCTTGTAATCTTAAAATCACTGTGGCATGTCATTAGTTACACTTTCAAAGTTAGTGATCTTCAAAGGGTAGAAAGGCCATTAAGAATTAGATAATATAGTTAAATATTACTAAAATTGGATAATGTAATTGTAAAATTAGATAATTTACTTAAATTAGTTGAGGAATCGATTGATTTATTAGTTGATTATCAGTCAATGAATTAGTTGGTGCATCAGTTGATGAAACAAAATAGTTTTTAATGATCAATATGAGATATATTAATTCATCTTGTAGTTGCAATCAAAAAATATAGTAGAATAGCATAGAGACCCAAAATATTGTTTCAACAAGGTGTATGATACCCATGAAGAGAAATGATTCAAAAGAGAATCCAAGAATGTGAATGAAAGTTGCAACATACAAGGTGCTTACAAGATCCCTAGTGAGTGAGAAACAACATCCACTATGTCCACCATGGGCCTTGGATTAGCATGAATATCGATTTCCATGCATTTTTGTAGAGTTACAAGAGTTGGATGCTGATTTTTTATGTCTACAAGAAGTCTTGCCATGGGAATTTCTTTACCAATTCCAACTAGACTTGAAAAAGATGGGATATAAAGGTATTTACAAGTAAAAAGGTTCTTGTGGAAGTTCTTCTTTTGAGCCATATAGAGTAGCCTATTGTAGAAATCAGAACATGGATGATTATGTAACCTTTTATAAAGAAGCTATGTTTGAATTGGTACAAATATTTGAATGGAGTTTAAAAATATGATTTTTGAAATTTCCAAACTTCAAGAGATGGAAAAGAAAGAATAGTTAAGATTTTAGAAAAATCACATAGCTTTGGTAGCTATTCTAAAAGTCCATCCATCAAGAAGATGTGTATGCATAGTCAACACACATTGAATTGCCAAACCAAAATGTTCAGATGTTAGACTATGTCAAGGAGCATACTTGATTAAACAAATAGAAGAAAGTTGAAGAATAAGTTATTCTTGAGTTATAATGATCTAGTTCCATTTATTCTTTGTGGAGACTAAAATGAAAAAGTTGAAAGTGATGTTTATTAATTCTTAAAATATGGATGTGTCAAAGAATCCTAGAAAGATGAACTTGATTTGAAGAAATGTTTTCATCAATTCAACATGAAATTCCATTGGCCATTGCATTTCTACTTATTTCAAATCTTTAGTAGATAAATCAGATTCCAAAATATTTTGTTCGATATTTGATTTTTCCAAGTTACCAAATTTCTAGAGTTAATTTCTAAAGAAGAAGTGGAGAAGAATCAAGATCAAGCTTTACCATCCTAAATAAGATCATTTGATCATATACCACTAATGGCAGAATTACAATTACTTCCATTGATTCATAAGGTTGATCAAGATTAGGAAGTAGCTCATTCTTACTTTTATTTATGATCTTATTATTTTCTTTATTATTCAATTTATATTTTAATTAGATAAGTAAAATATCTAAGGTAATGAAAGTTGGGAATAAAGAGTTTTCCCTACCTTCACTTGGATAACCAAATACGAGTTGCACTTTGTGTGACCTTGGTTAGGATTGGTGAGTAGTGGTTGGTAGATATTTAATTCACCTCTTATCATTTTCTTATAAAATGAAGTAAGTGTTAAGAATTTAATATTTAAAATTCATATATATTTTTCAGATATATCTTGTTTGCAAAATAAGCAATAAAAAACTTCAAATTCAAAGAAGAAATCAAATTATTGGAGCATAGGATCATGAAAGATGCACTAGATCTAGAACATCATAGTGAACATGGACTTGTCTAAGGACAAATGAAATCTAAGTGGGGTAGATTATCATGTCCCCATTCCCAAATGATGATAATGCATAAACAAAGATGATGTCTCTTCATAACAAGTGTTATTGTTATCGTAACAAGTTCCCAAAGGGAAGTTCTAATTGAGACTTGAAAGGGTGTATTGTAATAATAGATGTGTCTCTTGAGGTAGCCTTTGGGGGTTTGACCTAAAGAATTTATACTTGGGCTTAGAGGTTGTGTCATCATGGAGTTGCAAAGCTAGTATAGGCAAGTCATGGGAGCTAGGTGAAGCAAGACAAGAAGTGGATTGTCCATCCCTTCTGGCTGGGTTATAGGCCTAACTGTGGTAGTAGTTGTTGTGACTAAAAATCTTGGTCATTGGAAAAACTAAAGATCCTTAGTGTAGTAGTTCTTCAACCCTAATTCCCTAGGGCCTTTGCAAGAAAAATGGGATTCGAGGCACACTAGCTAGTTTGGCAAATCAACCAGGGACTTATGAAGTACAAAAAATAGTGGTAATACTACAATGATGAAAATGATAAAAGATTTGAATGATGCACAAAAAATGAACAAATGTATCTTGGACATAAAATCAAAAACTTAAAACTTTATTGAGAAAAAATAAATAATAAGTTAGAGAAATGTGTACAAATGGTGCCTAAATGTGTAGCAAGGGGGTTCATTGGGATAGGGTTCAGATCCATTAAAGTTGATGCAATCAACTCCATGATTTGGAGGTCCTACCACTCTCGATGTTATCAAATCTTCCAGTGTTGCAATCTCAGATCTGCAACATTGGTTATCATTGGGTGTAAGAAAAGTAAAAACCTTGGATGCTAGATTGCTCAATGTTGGGATTCGGGAATCCTAGAAGTATATAGTATTAACACTAAAAATCCACAAATCTCAAGGTGATAGTGCTTTGACATTGGAGTTCAAAAGGATACAAACATGGGAGATTACAAGAATTCTTGAGTGCTTGAAAATGCCCCAATTATGAAATTCTTTCTTGAGAAAATGTATGTAGTCTTAATGAATTCAAGTGTAAAGTGCTAAACTATTTGAAGATTGTGGAACCACAAAAGTATTTGTATGTGAAAAGTTACTGAACATGTTAATGGTGTTTGAGGCTTGTTTTATATGTTTCAAGCCATGAATGGGGCTACAAAATGGTTATGATTTGGTTGCAAAATAGCTATGATTTGGAGGTAAAATTGTTGTAAAATGGCTGCAAATATGTTGTAAATTGGCTGCCAAATTCAAGTTAGATGGGTGCTCAAAATTGGGGGGGTTACTATACATAGTAAGTACTTACCCACATGGCCATTCCATTTACTATAAATAGTAATTAGGGCACAACTTCCACATCAAAGATGAATCTTTCATGTTGAGCTCTCAACCATGCTTGCTAAAGTAGCTGGTCATCGCTGAAGTGCATGAAGTGTTGAAACTTGGCTACTGTGGCTTTCACACTAGGGTATGTAATTTACAATGCTAGGGGTAAAGACTCCACACTGGGGGAAAAACTTCCATGCTGAGGGGGAAAGGTTTCTAGGTTGTGCATGTAGTCTCCATGTTGAAGGAAGAAAGTTTTCAAAACCCCCATCCTTCCATGCTAGGGGTATGTGAGATTTACCACCTACATGTGTTTTAAGTGTGGAAATGTATATACCCCCAATAAAACCCATCAAATTGCCTTAACATTTTGAAAGGCATTTTGACCCTCCCAAGCCCAAATATAGATACTAGATGATGTTTTTCACTTGGTGAATGAGGTTTTGATTACTTATGATCCATTTTTAGCCTCAAAAGTATAAAGTATGTGAAATTGGCTATGGGTTACAATATTTACATTTACAATGAAATTTTACCTCTGGTTTTCATGAGGTGAAAGCTACATGATAAAAACTAGCTATAACATGCAAATTTTTGTGATGTTTCAATGGTCCCTCTTTGTTGGTATCTAAAGGATTGACCTAAGAGGCATTGACAAAGAATACAAACCACCACTAC
Organism: Gnetum montanum; assembly: GCA_015680685.1. NCBI lineage: Eukaryota > Viridiplantae > Streptophyta > Gnetopsida > Gnetales > Gnetaceae > Gnetum > Gnetum montanum. The sequence continues at coordinate 322,367 of MNCI01010338.1, forward strand.
ATATTATAATAGTACAATGCATATAGGCCATATGTGAATTAGGCTATCCAAGTTATCAAAGTTTCTAGTTTAAGGTTGTGGTGGCCCATGGTATCAATTCAAGGCCCTGATAGGTTGTGTTGCTAGTTTAAGGTCATAGCAGACCATTGAAAGCTGGCTTGCTTGTCGATGATTTGTTAGCTACATGTAGTATGGCTTCAGATAGGAATGATTGGCCAACTCATTTTATCCTTGATGAGTGGCGAGGTACCCCTACACTCAACCATACGAATACGAGCGTGCACGCGCGATCCGGTCGAACTCCGCAAACTAAATGCCTTAACGCCACAAGAAACACTTAGGGTTAATCGTTCGTTGTCTTCTCAGGCTTGCTTGTAGGTGTCACGGTGTATGGTTAAGCAAGTCTGAGGTATATGATTTTTTTGGTATTTGTCAGTTTATCTCCTAAGCTATGAGGGAAAGGGTTGAGAAACTAACTAACTCTAACTAATGTCCTAAGTCTAAATTAACTAGTGTCAGCATCCGTTCCCACTTACCGAACACACCCTGAACTATGCAACTGTGGCTACCAAACACCAATTGTTACTAGGATCACCACACGTAACACAAGTGCTCGAAGTGGTCATACTGAGGCATCTATTTAGCCTAAGTATGATAAGCAGCTGATTCCTTGGCTAGCCGTACACACCCGTGGATGCTCGTAACTAAGTCGTACTTATCACACGTTCT